>JBBIGC010000131.1:22006312-22022329 GCA_037576955.1 Lepidarchus adonis
TCTCTCTTTCTCTCTCTCTCTCGCTCTCTTTCTCTCTCTCTCTCTCTCTCTCTCTCTCTCTCTCTCACTCACCCTATCTCTCTCTCTCTCTCTCTCTCAAACACACATACACACTTATACACATACCTACACACACGCACACCTGCATATTGTTTGGAATATTGTTGTTCTGTTGATCTAGTTGAACCTACACCTACAGCTTTTTGCTAGAATACTAAGAATTGTTCGGCTAATGTTTGTGACTATGCAGATAATTTTACTTTGTGTTGTGAATATTACTGATGCAGCATAAAAGAGGATGATTTTAATGAATAAATGTCTGATTTAGTAATCATTCCATTTCTCAGTTACACTATTCATTCCAGGAAATAAACAAAAGCTTTTCAACATAATGGATGTTATAAAGTTTTTTTTTCCTCCACTGAGTGCTGGCCAATTACTAAGAGCATTTGGAATGCAGCTTTCATATAAAACACACTCACAAACATTCTCACAAATCTAACTGCATCCAAACACATGGTCCTTGGAGATATACCATAATTATTGTACGTTATACTGTGCAAAGTATGCGTGTCAAATGGAAAGAAAAAAATGCAAATGGAATGTATTACTGTTGAAGGCACTGAGGGCAAGAGACTATAAAATATCTGCACTAACTGTATATATATGTAATCTGTTTTGTGTAAAATTATACTAATTCATACAAAGTTTGAATTTTTGGTAGAATACTGAAACAATGGAAAGTTCTCAGTTATTAGAGTCTGGGTCTTGCACTGTCATACAAATTAAACATATTGCATATAGAACTTTTAAAATGAAATGATTATACCTACTTCTGGTGATATTTGTTATTATTATTATTATTATTATTATTATTATTATTATTATTATTACTACTACTTGTTTTCCCCAATATCTGTACTACTTATATTAAATGCTTTCATTTGTCTTAATTTTGATGCATATAGACTTCTGTACTTCACTTCCTGCTTTCACGAAACTTCCTCAGTAGCTGTGTTGTTTATTATGCTAAACTACAGTAGTAGTTCTCAGACGACACGATTTCAGTGTTTTCAATAGCATTTAAGAAGTTATGAGTTATATTAAACATTAAAATATCAGCTTGTTTTCTCTCATGCTACTCTGTCTGCACTGCACTTTGGTATTTAAAAAGTTTTTAATATCAATACTTTTCAAAGTGTCACATATAAAGTTGAAGTATCATGACAGAACTAATGTATGCATTTGAGTGAAATAAATTCAGCAAAATAATGTTAAAGCTAACTGTAGGATTTATTGGGTCCCGCATTGATAATGTAACAGTGTAGTGTGTATTAGTATGCAGTCTGAGTGGGTTGCGTGAGCTTGTAGATTAAAGAGATAGCATACGGGTGATGTCAGAGCTTTAATAGGGTTCATAAAACAACAGAGATTATACTGGTAATCTGACTCTGCGTAAGAGGGGAGAGAGAGACAGAGAGAGCGAGAGAGAGAGAGAGAGAGAGAGAGAGAGAGAGAGAGAGAGAGAGAGAGAGAGAGAGAGAGAGTCTTTTATGTTATAAGCAATTTGCACTTGGCAGCTCTAAATCTCATCTCATCTCTAGACCCTAACACTTATTGCCACTGTTTCTACAAAATGGCGCTTTTGTGTTTGTTCCCCTTTCCTCCAAATTCTGGTTTGAAATCCTCTGAAGTTGCAGAATTTATATCCTCCAAGCATCTGAATGTAATGTAAGTCAGTCAGTTAAATGTGATTCGCATAAGGACAGCTGCCATTAAGCTGTCTTGCCAAAGAGGATTTGAGAGTCCTGCTCACTTTCTAATTCTGGCCCGGATGCGTGATGTAAGTGCGCTTTCCTCCCTCGGCAGGGCAGGCTGCATGGCTGAGATGCCTGTCTGGGAGCCACTGGTGGTGTTCTACGCCTGAAGGGAATGTCTCACTTATTCCTCTCATTCCACTCTGGAAGGGTAGCAGGAATTGCTGGGGCTACAGAGGACAGCAGCAATACCTTGGAGCCATTGTGGGGTGTCGGGCAGGCAGGGTAACTGGGGTTTCCTGGCTCTGTATTCAGCCCAGATGATATGAAGATGCTGATACTGATACCAGTTTAAAATGATATATAATCCAAAATCATTTAACATAGAGCATTTCTTATTCAACATAGATCTGGGTAATAAAATGATAATCATGATATAACGTTTCTCAAACATGGTTGATAAACATTGATAAGCAATCGTTGATAATGAGAATAGGGCTGCGTCCAACCAATCATGTGGCTGAAACAGTGTCGGCAGGTTAGGTTGTGAGCGAATAGGAGCCAGACGCAGAAGTGCATTGTGCTTCAATTTTAAATAAATGTACACTCGAACCTTATGATACTTTTACCTTTAACCTGTGTGTGTGTGTGTGTACAATATGGCTAATGTAGAGTAGCCAGTCAAACTAAACCACCAGCTTTTGGACAGTGGGTGGAAACACAAACCCACACAAATATGGGGAGAACCTGCAAACTCAACACAGAAAGGACTGTGAAGGACTTGTGGATTGAACATTGGACCTTCTTGCAGTGAGGCAACAGCTTTAACCACTTCACCGCCATGCCACCCAGTTTTAGAATTATATATAAAACATTACCAATTTAATTTGGTTTTGTGTTTAACCAGTGTAACCTGTATTGCTAATGTGCTGAAAAAAGAAGCTTATGGTAAGCTATGGGGCATCAGTATCAGACACTGTCATCAGCCAATCAGTCTACCATAGTCTGATGACAACATTATGTGTGGAGTAGTATTGTCTAATAAGCCCAGCCTGCAACATTCATTGACGGCAGGAGTTCTTTTGGGTGCGTATGTGTCTGAGAATGATGTGGACTTTGGATAACTCCTATTTCATCCCTGACTCAGCTCTCAGGCCCTCACACTCCACCAGACACTTTAGCCATGATTAGGAGAGAGCAGCTTCGAAGCATAGTCCTCTGCTATCGCTGTCTGCTAACGTTGATTTAATTAGTGCCGAGTCGGGGATGGCCATAGACCAGAGAAAGGGAAAAGGGAGGGTGAGGGGGTGACTGGCAGTTAGAGAGGGCACTGATGAGCTTATTGGAGTGTATAGGGATGAGAGAAGCATAATCTCTAGCGTGAAATCAGGTCAATCCTTAATTAATGATTCTCTGCATGTGATTCTTTAGTCCCAGGCTTTAGTCTCTTTCTTTTTATACACAAGAGGCTTGCTCCTTTTCACCCGCTCTCT
This sequence comes from Lepidarchus adonis, assembly GCA_037576955.1. NCBI lineage: Eukaryota > Metazoa > Chordata > Actinopteri > Characiformes > Lepidarchidae > Lepidarchus > Lepidarchus adonis. The sequence continues at coordinate 22,009,563 of JBBIGC010000131.1, forward strand.
CTCTCACTCACTCACTCACTCACTCCCACACTCCCACACATATTTATTTCAACTAGTGTTCCCTTTCATATGAGGAACAGAGTGAATCAGCATCAAACATGCTTATTTAAAAGCAGACTTTCTCTGAAACTATTTTAATATCAGTGCAGTTTGGTTGTTGAAAGAAACAGCATAAGTCTGTGTGTTTCTTATCCTTAATCATATGCATGTCTAGTATATATGGCTTCGGAAAAGTGTTGTGGAAAGTCTGAAATGCTTGTTTTTGTTCAGGTATGTCATTTTATTGTTGGGATTTTGCTGATTCATTACCAACATAATCATCAGATTACACAAATACTAATATAATTGTGACAAGCCTGTTCTACACTCTCGAAATAACTTTCCACTTGTCTAAATGAATGGCCCTGAGTCTGTCAGGATTCATAAATATTGAGTAGGCAATAACTTCAGCCTCCAGAGGAACTGCAGAATAAGTGCTTCATCATTTCACTGCAAAGTTTTTTTTGGCCAGTTAAATAGACTTACTCTGTAGCACCCAGATACCCAGCCCTGAGGATGCGTTATTTATCAAGACACTCAGCACTTTTTAACTGCATTCCCAATTCAAATGCACCATGCTGAACTTAGTATGCATTGTGCATGCTTTAAAACGCTGTTCAGCTGTCAGAATACACAGGGATGCAGCGTTTTGTGAAGGCGCATTGGGATATGCATGTGCAGTTCTCCTGGGTTTTGGACGCAGCTATTTATCACAGCATTCACTGAGGATGATCTCTGTTTTTCCTGACTGAGTACTACCAGCCAGGTTCATTATCACTAATGGCATTTGCAGCTGTCCTGTTCATTGATTTGTACTTGTGATACTTAAAGCTGAGCGGCGTCCGAACTGCTAAGCATGACAGCAATCAGATAATGGCATTTACAGATGGGACCAGGATACCATGGCTCATCATCAACCATAAAGAGTTTAATTATACGCCATAGATTATGTGAAATGAAAAAAAATACAGTGGACATGATTTTTAGGAAAGATTTTCTCACACATGACAAATATAATAAAATACACATTTCATAGACCCAAATGTGGCGAATTTATAGAAGGGGGCAGCACTTGTAATGCATTACAATTCTGGTTATGGAGGGCTACAGTTATTGGTGCTTTTCCTGCTCAAACACACTTGCTAAACTTAAATAGTTTGTTGAATGTTTGGACATTGAAATCTCAGATTATACTTTCAGGACTGAGACTAGACCCCATGCTACCATCTGTCCTGAAAGAGATCAGGGGTCGTTTCTGGTCTGAGATTCATTGTCCATGCAGGTATTTTTAATGTTACTTGATCATAATTGAGCCACTAAACAGAACAGGGAACTTGAAAATTCACACTGATTTAGGACCTGAATTGAAAATCGTAGATTTTTATAGACTTTCATCCCTGACAATACTGAATTCTCACACATTCTTCTAATCATGACCTTAAATGACTCATGGGATTGGGGCAGGTACGAACTAAAGATCTCACACAATTGCATTTGTATTCAAAGCAGGTACTCTTTAAGAGTAAGTTCACTTATAATACCTTGTATATCTATTTGAAGACTCAGATATTTAAATGTACATGTCTGCCCTCTAGTATGAAGGTATAGTGTAGGCAGTGACATTGTGAACATACTCAGTCACACGCAAACATGGGTTCAACAGTGGGGGTTCAATAGTATACCAGGTAGTGTTGTGGGGACAGAACCTTGCACAATTGTCCCCGGGCTGAGACTCTCAGGGGTAATGCACTAACCATTAGGCCACCACTGCTCACCACTGGCTCACTGAACATTCTGTGTCTTAACTCTGAACGAAACAACAGAGGTTAATGGCAGTTCAAGATTACAGATGATATCCCACTATCTTTAGATTTTAGCTTATACACAGAGAACCAGACAGACTCAGCAATGCAGAGTCACATATGTAAGTAAAAAATGCACACTTGTTTACTTCCAATGCTGTAGAACAAATCTTGTCATTTTGCTATCATGCACACTTGGTAGACACCAAAACAATACCAGAAAAAGACAAATTCAGATGGAGGACTACACCCTTTTCTGTTCTGTTCAGCAACTGGCATTCAGCAGGTTTAAGCAAATTTCGTCATTTTAAGTGGATTTCTGATGAGTCAGTGATGCAAAACAAAGCGTTAATGTTTAGTTTTTCCCTTTTTTGCTTTTGTTTTTTAAGCACAATACAGGACAGCCAATCAGAACAAGGGTAATTGGTAATATTTTTGTATGCAAATACAGTTTATGTTGACTTGCATGCTCTTATTTGTTGTTTATCCACTATTAACCATAATCAGGATTTTAAGGTGAACAGATTTTTTGACTTGTTACCTACATGGTTTAGAAGGTTAAAGCATAACAGCGATGGGGCTGTTATTGAACTAGGCTGAGCCATGTGTGTGTGTGTGTGTGTGTGTGTGTGTGTGTACTTGATAACCCTATCTACAAGCACCGGATACTCTTTCACTGACACCCTTTTACAAGTTAATTGCAGTTCCTTGTTTCCATGTAACCAGGTGGCCCACAATGTCCATTAACATTACATTTATTGTAGTCTTATCATAAAAGAGTCGCAGACCAAAATACTGAGCTGGAAATGGATCATCATCATCTTGTGGAGTATCAATGATCAGGCAGCAGGTTCTATTCTGTTTTCTACTTGTTTTAATACAGTATTTGTTTTCACTCTGCATTTGATTTGCATTTCAGTTTGAACAGAAAGAAAATATCAGAGCTTGCCACAAGTAGGGCTATAATCAAGGAAAGAAGTTGTTCAATTGATAAGCTGACAGACACAGACATGCTGGCAGACAGACAGACAGACAGACAGGCAGGAAAGAAAGAAAGAGATTTTAACCAGCTTGTGTCCAATAACTAAATTAATTACCAACATAAAATGCCACGTATAGAATGCCCAACACTTTACGTAGTATGATGATGTTGGCATAGAGCTTTATCAGCTCTGCATTGGTGCATTAGAGTTTCTTTGGGTGGGCTGTGCTCAGACTTGTCTAGCTGAGGGAGTACATAGCTTCAGCTTGAGTTTCAGCTCCACCTCTCTACCTCTGTTAGACAGAGAGAGAGAGAGCGAGAGAGAGAGTGAGAGTGCATAGCAGATGAGTTAACTCAGAGGGAGAAGAAAGCAAGACTTTTCGTTCTAGTTCCCATAACAGAAGCCCTGACAGAAGGGAACATACATTGGAAGATTGACTGCCTCCAACGGAGAAACTGGAAAAGTTCATGCTTATATACACAAACACACACATACATTGCAGGTTGTAGACACACACTTCACGGAGCATACACACATTGAAGTTTACTACAGAAGTAGCACTACCAATCACAACTGTTCGCAAGCTGCTGTGATGGGACACTCTCTTCCACTCAGCTTTGGACTTTTTGGACCTTTCTTCTCACTCTCATGGAGAGCAGAAGGTATTGTTAGAAGCCTTTGAGAAGGTCTCCTGGATATTAACCTGAACTTACCTGGATCAGGATTTTTTTTTCCTTAAGAGACCCTGGACTTCGCTTCAGAATGGCCACAAAAGGTCGACACATTTATCTTAGTCCACTGCATGTGATAGTGGGGCACTGGAAAAGGCCTGGAACTGTAAGTAGATGTTTGAAGCCTAAGAAAAATGATAAACCTGGGTGCTGAAACTGAGCGTGTGTAATAAGACTTGATCCTGTGTGCCAGAGCATGGATAATGAGTGTCAAAGGCAAGTGGACATAGCTGAACATAGCTAAATCACTCTGACTAAAGCTAAAACAGAATTATTAAAAGTTCAGTAACACACATAAAATTGTGGATTTACTGTTTAAGGGTGTAATTTTCCCTTTCATTTTTGTATTGTGCGTTCAAGGCAATATAAGACATATAAGGAAAACGTGCACATGTTACCAATGTCACATACATAAATTAATATCACAGTAAGGTTTCCTGAGCATATTGTGAATGCAAAAAAATTCTGACCATCTGCATTCTGAGTTTATATCCCAATGATAACTGGTAGTGTAATTCAATGTAGTGATGCACAACACGAGTGATTTTTGTATTTTTATTTTTTTGCCTGACACTGGTTTCAGTTGTTATATCAGAAGAGCAAAATATTATTTTACCTATTGTGTGCCATGAAAAATGTATTCATGTCAGATGTGTGATAGTACATTATAGGCAGACATAATTAATTTCAGCTAACCCATTGTCCAACCTTTATTCTTTAAAAATAAAGTTGTCTTTTTGTTACTGTTTTTATTACTAAAAGATGCGCATATATCTAAATGATTCAGGACTAAAAGTCTCTTTATAGCTTAAACTACTGAAGGCTGAATAGGCAATAGAAATTAAATTTACATGATTCACTATATGATTTACTGTGGAAATTTTATTTATTTTTTACAGTGATGAACCTTTATTTAATAGTAATAATAATAATATTTTAATTATTATTATTTTTATAATAATAAAAATTTGGGCCCTGAGTATAGTGTTAAAACTATATTTGCTAAAGGAGCATATGCGGATCATGTAGCGGTTTGGCTGTTATGTTTTCATAAATCCTGGCTGTGTTCTGCATCATTCTGTTGTCTGATAAATAAAAGGCGTGCGACTGCTCTGTAGTGGAGTACAGTAAGTGGGTCAGCTGCTACAGGAACACACACACACACACACTCACAGTGAGATTGTGGTATTGGTATTTTGCTTGGCATGGCTAATTTTCTTCTGATGTTTGTTTTCAAGGCAGAAATAAGGTCTGTTTGCATATGGCGGAGGACTAGCACAATGTACTCAAACAATGTGGTACAGTGCACAGTCTGTTTGCTCAGGTCTGTGAGGAGAAATTCATTAAGGCTTTATTCTACAAACAGAATATCAGTGCCACTGCTCTTTTGTGTTTTCTCTGGGTCTCTGCAAGGTCCTGGACTGAACTCTGCAGTGTGAATTATTCATTATCTAGTAATTGGAAAAATACTGACACTGTGCCACAGATAAACGTATGTGTGGCATGTGTGTATATGCTTGTTCAAGTGGAACAGATGAGTTTAGTTGTGTTTAGAAAGCAGCACTGTTGTGTACTGTTGTGGAAAAGAGTAATGGTAAGGAAATCCAATAAGTTTGATGCTGAAAGATATGAAAGATTTTTGTTTAAAGGAGCTTAGAGGAGTAATTCCCTTCATAATTTGGCACAAGGAAGTGAATTCCACCCAAATCCATTAAGCCAGATTGAAATGTCAGTATAAATGTCCTGACCTTACAACACACTCTTGTGGTAGAGCAGTAATGCCACATAGTTGATTTATCATTAGAATTTGCAGTTACTATTACTCATATTAAAAACATGATGTAATTCAATATTAAATGGTTCTTGGTCGTTGAAACCAACAGAAGTATTATGCTGGTTTGAAGATAGCATTATTATTATTATTTTACAGAAAGTGTCACTTTTTCAGACTGAAAGTGCACACAGAAAATACAGAATTTACAGAATAAAACCCAAAATGCAATTAACTGATTATCTCACTATAGCATTAAAAATTGATGTGTAATTCCAGTTGAGTAGAATAGCAAAACAAAATATACAGCTCTTCAGTTTATAGAAAATAAATCTTATAAAATAAAAATAAATAAAAAATTTTGTTTCTCTGTGATTCATACCTGTTTTTATAACTACAAATTACATAAAATTTGATTATTTAAATTCTGACTTGGACCACTTTCATATGTGGGGCTTTTATAACACCCTACATCTAATTCTTCTTCCTTCTGAGCTGGGGACAGTCACTCGTTGGATACAGACATGGGCGACTGCTGCAATGGAGATAATCAGAAAAGGGACGGTAAAATGCTAGACCTCTTAAACATAATAGACATAATAAAACATTTAGTTTTTTCTCCTCATCCTTGTCCTCATTATCATCTGGGGATAAATCTGCTGCCTTCCACTATAAATACTGACTTCACTGTGCTAAGCAAGACGCCTTTGTTGCTGCTCTTTTGCACATGCAGGTCAGTTCAGGACTGCGACCAGTTTACACTTGAATCTGATTTTGGCCACATTAAATAACGTGACTAGATCTGTGCAATAAATCTGAATTTGGCTTACAGCGTGAGTGCAGCCGTCACGTTCCCATGGTTGGTTTTTGGTTCCTGTCAATGACCTTCATCCCCAGTTTCTGCACAGGTTTCAGGACAGCGTGCCACTCAGGAACTTTTTTTATCCTGTCAACCTCATGGTACCTTTTATGTTTAACGGAACAGCCATTTTGAAATAGCCCTGCTGAGCTAGATTCTGAGATATCTGCTGATTAAATTCATAAAGATGAGGGTCAGAGTTAGAGATATGATGGCAAAAAGAATATATTGAATAAATTCAGGAGCTGCTATGTGTTCTCTGTCCTCAGGGTTGGCCTACTTAGATCATATAACATAATCTAGGGCTCAGATCTCACATCTCAATTTTATTCATTTGTCACCTCACTCATCTCATCTCCTCTCCTCTTCCCCTTTTCCAGACTACTGATTTATTTGAAATGATTGAGAGAATGCAGGTAAAGTATTTCTTGATTTATTTTCCCCTGTTCTTCGCTTCCTATTTTTGAGCTCAGACGTCTTCCACTAACACAGGAACCAGCTCTCAGGGCCGGTTACCTAGTCGCATTTGTTTTCTTTTCACTTTCTTGTGAAGGTCAGTGATGTAGATATAATGAGAACACTGTTTCATTATTTAGTTGTGTGCTTTCAAAAGTACAGTACGTTATTGTGCTGCAAAGTTCATCTCTTAACTCGGAGGAAAGCAAAAGTACTTATCGTCATTGCCAAAGACAACTCGTTTATCAAGCCTGAATTATTCAAATGAAGCTTAAAACAGCTTTCCTCTCAGCTGCTCACTGTCAATATTCATTTCTCACAAGTAGGTGAAAGGAAACTTTACAGAGAAATTAGCATTCCATGAAAATTATTTGGCACGACATATCTTACAGCACTGTGAAATTGAATTTTTAAAGTTAAAAGAGCTTCCATAAGTGTGAATTTTCCCATCTAGGTAAGGTTATCTAAAAAAAAAATCATACACCCCTGTCTGGAGTCATTTAGGAACATTAACTGTTAAGTGAGTGTCTTTAGAACTTCAGGAAAAACAGATTAGAGATCCAGGGCAGAATGTATACTGAAAAAAAGTAATTTTTTAAGGAAGATGATGCTTGGGATGATAATTATGAAAAAAATGTATCTCCTGGAGATAGCATTTCTAGCTTTCTACCACACAGTCACAACTGTCAGTAGCATCACAGCCGACATAACACTGTCAGGGTCACTCACAGCCTGTGGGCTTCCACTAAACTCTGTGACCTTTGCAAGGCTTCAATCTGTGTCAATGACCTAGGGTCTCCTTCTGTCAAACTGCTGACCTGCAATATAAAAGATTTCATTTCTGCACTCTGATATTCAATTAAAATGTGTCATTTGCAGCTTTCATCAATCTGACATGTAGCACTTGACATGGCTGTGGTTGAATATATTCTCTCTGGCATTATTCTTCTTGCGTAACTCTGCACACTTACATTTCATGAAATCTTATCTCTGTGCTTAATGCTATTTGCATATTTTCATATATATCTAACCTCTTTGATGACATATAGTATAGTTCTGGCTGTGAAATGAGCTCTCTTTAAACCACTATTGGACTCTGATTCCTTTCCTACATTCTGCCTGTGGCATTAACTGATACTAAGTGCTTTGTTGTATGTGTAATATGTAGGCTCGTTATGTTTTTCATTTCATTAAATATTTAGTCTGTTTTTTTAACTGTATATTGTTTCTGATCTTGAGTACCTGGCCTTTAATGTGATATAAAAGAGAAGAAAAAAGAATCTAATTAACATATTTTATTTCATTATATTTTACTACTTACAAAAGTTTAGGCACCCATTGATAAATAACAGATTTTGGTGATTTTGTAATTGAAAAGATGTTAGTCTTTCAATTCTTATACTTAGGATTTTCTCCCATTCATTCTTGCAATTGTAGTTCTGTAATGTTCTTTGGTCGTCTTGTATGTACAGCTCTTAAGATCTACCCACAAATTTTCAATGATGTTTAAATCAGGCGACTATGATGGCCATTCCAAAACCTTCAGCTTGTGTCTCTTGAGGTCGTCCATGGTGGATTTCGAGGTTTGTTTAGGATCATTGTCATGTTGTAGAAGCTCATCCTCTTTTCAGCTTTTTACAGATGGTGTGATAATTGCTTCCAGAATTTGCTGGTATTTAGTGGAATCCATTCTTCCCTCCACCCATATGTTTCCTGTGCCACTGGCTAAAGCACAACTCCAAAGCATGATTGATCCTCCCACATGCTTAATGGTTGGCAATGTGTCCTTTTCATGAAATGCTGCTTTTGAAACATGCATGCATGAAACATGCCTTTGCTGATTGTGGCCAAAGAGATGTATTTTAACGCCATCAGTTCACAGCACTTGTTTCCAAAACACATCAGGCTTCTGTAGATGTTCTGTTGCATATTTTTGATGTTGGATTTTATGATGGGGACACAGGTAAGGTTTTCTTCTGTTGACTCTTCCATGAAGGACTATGGAACGGTGCACCACCACTCTTGAGTCTTCCTGCAGGTTTTTTGCAGTCAAATGGGGATTTATTTGGTTTTTCTGACCAGCATACAGGTATGAGCAGTTCTCTCAGAGTTTTCTTGGTCTTCTAGATCTCAATTACATTTCTCACTGTGGACACTGCAAGCTGACAATGCTTTGCTATCTTCTTGTAACCTCCTGCATTGTGGGCATCAGTAACTTTCATTTTCAGAGTCTTACACAGCTGCTTAGAGGAACACATGGTTGTTGAGTGTCCACAAGTGTGTGCACAAGGTTTGAAGAGTCAGAGTATTTGTAAAGCTTTGAAATTGGCACCAGGTGACATATAGTAATGACAGCTGTTGTCATGCATCAGATCTAACAAGCTAATTAAGGTCTGAAACCTTGTAAAAAGAATCTGAGACTTTGGAACTCTTAAGGTGCCCAAACTTTATTTTTGTTCAATTCATGGCATAGAAAGTAAATATGCATCAATGTTTGCTGAAAATATTGTGGGCTTTTTCCCTGTTCTGGAGAGACTGTGTTAACAACTTTTCAATTACAAAATCACCAAAATCTTTTTATTTACAGTGTTTTTGTAGCTTTATGAAGCAGCAAATGTGTATTTGTTAATATACACTACTGTGCAAAAGTCTTAGGCAGTTGTGCAAATTGTTTGTTTCCATTTTTCTCAGCAATGAGATTTTTTCTCCCAGCAAAAACACAAGTTATCATTAGAACAAATGCAAGCAAACAGAAAAGCAGTAAAAAAAAAAAAAAAAGTTATATATTGAGAGCTGGTTTGGTGATTCATCCTCAATGCCTCTAGCCATTGCATGGATGTGTGAAACTCTCTCAGCATCACTTGCTTTTACCACGGATTGAGCGCAAACCAGGTACTTGATAATTAATACAAATAATTTCCAGCTTCCATGAGGAGAACTCTGGTTCTGAACTTTTTTGATCTGAAAATAAATAAATAATAAAAACACTTACTGCCTTTCGAAACAACTCTTACATATACATTTCTAAGACTTTTGCACAGTACTGTATCTCTTGTTTATTTATAAGATGGACGAAAGTTCTCAAGAGTATACTGATAGGCTCATTACTTTTCCTTTATCTGTATGTTTCAGAGCAACAGAATGGATGAACAGCGGTCTACCCTTCCTCCCCCCCTCAAAGTATGTCCACCTCTTCCATCTTCATGCCCTTATACACAAACACCACACCAAAGCTCACACACAGCCCCCATTGTCTTGAGCCAGTGCTCTTATCTGCTGGCAGACAGCTTTAAATGGAAGGGCCAGTTATCAGGCAGGCCGATAAGTCCCATGTTCAGAGACAGCAATAACCCTTCTCTCAGACACCAACTAATAGAGATCAAATCAAATGAGATGAATTGTTGCTGAGCAATATTCATTGGCCCGGAGCCATTTTGTGTGTAATGAATGAAAATGAGCAGCCTGAAAAAGTCTGGAAAGAAGAGAGCGGTTCAGTTTTTGATGCACAGTGCTTTAACTTTCCAAACTGCATCTAAGCACTTGTAACAAATATCTACAATTCTAAGTTTTGCAAATATGCATGCATTTGTGAAATTGTGTTTTCTTTATTCAACAAAAGAAATGGGAGCCGTTTAATGATAAAAAATTTCAGGAAATGTGTGCTTTATTCTCTTTGTAGACTGAGGAGGATTACATCCCATACCCCAGTGTCCATGAGGTAGGAATATGGTTCAAGTCACGTTCCCTCTTTTTCACATCTGTTACTTGGTGTCTAGACCTACACAATATAGACAACATTTTAAAACACATTATGACATTGTATTATATTAAAGGACCCATATAAACCATTTTTATCAAGTGAAAGTGACTTATTTGTCATTGTGAACACACCTCACCACTCAAAGTGCACCACAACAAAATATATCCTGCAGAGTAGTCGTACCTTGCTCAGGTCGTATCTCAGTGGGGCCTGGACTGGGACTGGAACTCTTCGTTCATAAGGGCAGGGTCCTAACAACTAGGCCACCACTTTAAAGTAGTGTGTAAACAAGGGGTGCCCAAATCTGGTCTTGGAGGTTTGATGGCCAACACATTTTGGTAGTTCCCATCCTCAAACAAGATCACTGAAGATAAACCGTGTGTGTTTGTGCAGGGACATCACCAAACTGTGCTGGACAGTGACCATCCAGGACCTATATTTGGGCAGCCCCAGGCGTAAACATTGCTAAAGTTTTAAAACTCTCACTCCCCAGTATACAGAGTTTATAGGAACAGCTGCAATGACAACATGATTTGAATCCATTGTTTTCTTTGATGAACATATTTGCATATCTGCCTCTTCAGTGTAAAGCATTTTAGCTTCAACTGTTTATTAATTTTGTCTTAAAATTTAATCTGGTGGAAGCTATGGACCCCAGAGAGAATGAAATCTTTTTATTTCACCAAGTATAATTGTTAATTGGTATTATTTAAATAAGTGTAATTATTTTTTAATTACATGCAAGGAATTTGTCTTTGTTTATTGTAGGACGTGGGCCTTTTAAAATACTTTAGTGAATTTTAATGCAACTTGATCAACCAAAATTATTGCTTTTTGATCATGTAAAACCATGTCAAAAATTTACACAGAAATGATCAAATGGGTGATCATTTGGTTGAGAGGTCATTTGCATATAAACCATTCTGTAATATCAGTATTAAAAAGGTGAATATTGTGATAATAAGTAACAATGTGTTAATTAGTATGTGCTGTGTTTGACAGGTGTTGGGCAGGAAAAGCCCCTTCCCTCTGATTCTGCTACCCCAGTTTGGTGGTTACTGGATTGAAGGCACCAATCATGACTTGACTAATGGAAATGACCCAGAGCAGCTTCTGTCACCTACATCTCGCCTCAAGCTGGAGTGCAATACCACTGCCAAGATATACAGGAAACAGTTTCTGGGCAAGGTAAGACAAGCCTCCATATTTCAATCCACATCAGTGCCAAAGGCTGAAACAGATAAACATATTTCTAAACACACTAGATTACATGCACCATGAGAGGTCATCTATTATATGGCTGCAGTACACTCTCACAAGGCATCTGAAATGTTTGAATGGGCTATATATGTGTACAGATTACAGATGTTTAGCTTTGCAAGTATTGACAGAGTCCAAAAAAATTAACTAACTGATTGGTGCTTCACATTGTTTTAAAAGAACCATACAAAATGCATAAAAAATTAAATAAAAAATATTTTTTCACTGCAATTTCAATGTATTGCACTAAGTAAGGATCCTCTGGAATCAGATGATAGGATAAGAAAAGAAAAGAAAAGAAAAGTAGACCAGATCTAAACTGTCCTGTCAACAAGCTGTATCTGGTTTGTTAGACATTATTTTAGCATAACACACCAGAGATTAACTTTATTAATTCAAACCTTCATATTGTCTGATACTAGGGCTGTTAAGATATCTGATCTTCACTGTGTGATTATCATGGCCAAAACAATGCACGATAATGATAACATGACGATCATGTACACACCCTGGAAAGTGTAATACATGCAGGGGAAAAAGGCATACATGCTGTACATGCTGTTTCATGTGCAACGCTGTGTAACAAATCATGTCATTCAGCACAACTGTCAGACACACATGACATGCATCAAAGCAATATCAGCAAATGAGGCAGCGTTTGGGTAATGGACATGTTAGCTCTTTTATGAGGGTTTCTGATAAATGTGTGAAATAAAACTGAAATAAAACAATATGAGGGTCACAAACACTATCATGTAGCTGTTGTTTATGAACACACTGCCCTAAAGTATTGGGAAACAGTATTGGGACAAAGATGGAATACGTTTTTTAAAGTCTCACTGAGGGTTAATGGTCAGTGAAAAGTTCCCTAAGTGAGAACCTTTAACAACACAACTGAGACCTTAATGTCATTTGTTACATTTATTTAGTTTCAGTGCCATCTTTCTTACATTGCCCCTTGGGGACAAATAAAGTTTTATTGAATCTGCACCTTATTCTCTGTACCAGACGAGAAAGGTGGATATTTGAAGCATTCGTGTGTGTGTGTGTGTGTGTGTGTGTGTGTGTGTGTGTGTGTGTGTGTGTGTGTGTGTGTGTGTGTGTGT
>JBBIGC010000131.1:22024175-22055825 GCA_037576955.1 Lepidarchus adonis
TAATATTGGACAAACACCTTATTATGTCTGCAAAACCCCCCCCCCCCTTTTTTGGTAAATGAAAGTCTATGTTTATTCAGGAAAGCAATTAGCATTTTCATCAGGCTAATTGGCTCATTGGGAATAATCATGAACTAGCTCAGTAGGTTTGCTAATATCAGTGCAGATCAGGGCTTTTGTCATTGTTTGCTGAGGCTTCATCTCATTTAGCAATTGTTCAGCTCCCAAACAAAATCTGTCATTTACCTCTATTATTATTATGATTTATCTTGAAAAGCAGGAAAACTGTATTAGTTAACTGTTTCAGATAATGTAGCAATGTTCTTTTGAAGTCTCCATTGTACTTCATATTTTTTGCCAGGGACAGCTGAATGCAAATGTTGTGATATATTTTTGTGGACTATAGACCTCAGAGGAGGAGCTGTTCGGGAATAATGAAGAGAGTCCTGCTTTAGTGGAGTTTTTAGAGTTTCTGGGACAGAAGATCGAGCTCCATGACTTCAAAGGGTAAAAAACTGAACACACAAAGATACCCATTCTTCACACACGAGTTTATGGATTCCTAGCTTTTCGAAATAACAAAGACTGAGCATGTTTTGTTATTGTTGTTGTTGATTTGTAATTAAAATAAGACTAACGAGATTATTTAAAAATAAGAATACACACTCATAAGCACTCTTTAACACTCATAAGACCTTTCAGGTGTTCAGGTGTTTTCAGTTCTTCAAAACCTGTTCCTCATTTAATGAAAGTGGAGCTAGATGTTGCATAATTTGAAATAATGTGTATTATGATGTGTCTTTCTAGTTTTCGAGGGGGTTTGGATGTGACACATGGACAGACGGGTACAGAATCAATCTACCACAACTTCCATAACAAAGAGGTGATGTTCCACGTGTCCACCAAGCTTCCCTACACTGAAGGAGACACACAGCAGGTACAATTATCTTTTACATTTTTCAACAAACTTCAGTTGAGAATCAAATGTGGGTTCGATGATATGAAGTGAAAGACAGTATTTGTCTTGGTGAACACACTCAACTACACAGGAAGAGGTCAAAATGTGACCTCTGTGTTTAATCCATCACACATGCACATGGGGAGCAATGGACAGCTATTAGCAGCACACAGGGAGCAGTTTAACAGGACAGTACCTTGTTCAATGGGACCTCTGTGGCTAAAACTTCCATCCCAAGGGCAAGGTCCTTACAGATAGGCCACCACTGCCCACTAATATAATGAGATATTGTTGTCATGAGTTGGCTGCAACTGCAAGTAACTGTTTGTCATTGTGAACACATTCAACCAAACAAAAAATGTGACCCCTGCATTTAACCCAACACACATGCACCTCGGGAGCAGTGAAGTGGGGATGGTGCCTTCCTCAAGGGTTCCTAAGTGGTGCCCAGGCTGGGACTGCAAGCTGCAACCTTCTGATCCCAGGGGCAAAGTTCCAATCACTAGGCCACCACTACCCCAAATGAATATATATATAATATAATTAATATACCGGTATATATATATATATATATATATATATTAATTTAAAGAGCCTGTAAAGTTCAATATATTTAGATTTCAGCTCAGCTTAGTTTTTTTATTAACAAAATTATTTACTTTTTGCATGTTTTCATTAAAAACAAAATTATTGTACATTATTTTGTCGACACATATTGCTTGCAAACCTCAGAAAACAATAGAAATGTTTCATTTTTGCTACTTTGCTCTCCCCTGGTTCAGCATTGTTGTTTGCCTCTCCATTAGCAGACCAAACTGTCTGTCAGTTACTCTTTTTAGCAGCAGTAGTTTAATGGAAATCAATGGACAGTGATGGTGCATTTTTGCACTACTCTCAAGCTGTGGGATAAGCTATTAGTTTGAGCAGGGTAGATGAGGCAGGCTGTAACGATGGTCCTCTCCACCGGATGTTCTGCCTCCAGATATACTGCTGTTGCACTGTCAGATGATTGTTGACGCGCAGCACAAAGTGACCTTTATCCTTCTTCTTGTCTCTCAGTGCCAAAAGCTGTCTCTAGGGAGCAGAGTTTTTATAGGACACACTCCTCAGGGAATCGTCTTTTTTTATAGCACAGACGTAGATGGAGTTGGGGTTTTGAAAGAGATGATAAGAGTTCTCTCTAGGGCCTGTATCGATTTCAAACGGCTAAAATTCCAGTAATTTAGCAAGGTCAAAAGTTAAATGGACTCCAATAGTTTTAGTTCAATTGTGTTTAACTGCCTGATATCAGTTATCTAGTCCAGAGGTGGGCAGCTCCAGCACAGTTGGGTAGTTCCTCTACTCACACACACTCAATAAACCTGGCACTTATCAGGTGAGTTGAACCAGGTGTGTTTGAGCAGAGTAACTAACAAATTGGCCACCCCTGATCTATACAATATTTTTAAATAGCACTTTTTATCACATTTCTTAAACTTAATTGAACAACAAAACAGTAATTTCTGTTAAATAGTTGTCAATTAAATTGTTTTGTATTTATTGTTATGTCAATTAAAATACTCATTTGAATTACCTTTTATGTTAGAGGTAGGTTTATTTATATATTTATATATTTTATATATATTTATATATATTTATGTTTAGGTATATTTACATACAAGCAAGTCACTTAATTATATATATGTATTTTTTATGATACAGTGATACAATATTATAAACTAACCAGTGTATAGACTACGCATTAGTTATGGAATTGTAGCCCAGTTTTGTATGTAGAATGACATTCAGCTGTTCTTCCATTTATCCTGTCCAAAGTCCACAGTTGGCATTACTCTTTCCAACCATCTGTTTGAATGAGGGGAAAGACTGCCACAACATTAGTAGTCACACAGCTGCATGAAACACACACACACACACACACACACACACACACACACACACACACACACACACACACACGCAAACGCTCATGGCCCACTGCCTTTCCAAACATGTCATATGTGACACATCAAATAACTGATTATCACAGTGAAATTGCAGTTAGACTATACAGATGAATTGTGACAAGCAGCTTGTGGGTTTACCTCATCAGTTCAACCCATTGTGCACTATGCTACAGCTTAATACACATGTTAGTGTATGTATTTATATGTATTGTGTATATTTGTTCTGGAGCATTCTCATTTATTTTTCCATCTAATTTTTGTTCTTTGAAAACACAGAAAAACTGATGCATTGTATTTATTTACGGTATTTGAAAAATGCATTTACTTTTGGGTTTTTATTTTCAAAAAACATTATTTTCATATTAAACAGTTACTTGCTAAGATGAATGATATGATGAATGTGTTTTTTTCTGTAACTGCAATGCTCATTAATCAGTGATATAAAAGCATTTTGCAACATTTTTACTAATTGTACAGTCTGAAAACATTTGTTTAGTCTGACATAAAAATTATAACCAGAAATTTGATTTTACATCTGTACATCAATCTTGGTTTCAGAGAAAGTGAACATCTGGTGTGTTATTTAATAAGTAATAAATGTTGAGGAAATGTAATAGCCAATGTAAACGTAAAAAAAACATATACAACAACATGAATTAAATTACATGAGTAATTTATATGACCAAACAAGTATGGCTAGGGGCTTAAAAACAGAGGAACTTGACAGATATATGTCTTCTTTTCTTTTTCCTCTGACTTATCCTCCCTCTCTCACTCTCTCTATCATGTAGCTGCAGAGAAAGAGGCATATAGGAAATGACATTGTAGCCATCGTGTTCCAAGAAGAGAACACTCCCTTTGTACCAGATATGATTGCATCTAACTTCCTGCATGCCTACATTGTGGTGCAAGTGGAGAATGTCTGTTCCGACAACGTGCTGTACAAGGTACGTAGAACATCCAGAAACAAACTCCCTTTCATTGTATTACTTCAGTGTGGATCTTCTAGTTGTAAAACACTTTTTTGCCTCCTGAAATGTCTCGTGGTTGTTTTTTTATGCTCAAGGACAAAGCCAACATGGCAGTGACAGCAGTAATATTTTAAGAGAATCATTGGATGATCATTAGCTGTGGCACTGGATGTGACAGCAGCAGTGCATTAAAATTCATAACCAGAAGGCTTTAAGTTCAGTTCCTGGATGGGACAGCAGAGAAAAAAGATTAAATATTAAATACTTTTCATTTCACCTTATTCTGTCATTGTGTCTTCTAATAAAAATAGCTGGAAGTGTAAATTCATAATTTTTATTAAAACTAGAAACTCAGGGCTCCTAGGTTGCACAGATGTATCGTGTCTATCATTGGCAGATCACATGTATGGAGATCCCTGGTGGTGGTCCCAAAGCTATCCATGGCCAGGGGTCCTAGAGAGCATAATTGGCTTTGCTTTCTCTGAGAGGGTAGGATGACCTTCCCTCTCTCCCCATCATTCAGTTTGATGCTAGCCAGCACAGGCCTGTGATATATCATTTGCTGAATTGGCATGTTACACTGTTCAATATTGTGTTAGTGACAGACAAAAAGATCCACATGACTCAGAGGAAGAACATGGTCTGTGTTGGGGGGAGTCCTAGCTAGTGGGTAGAATTTTAGTTTAATTGAAGTAAATTGGGAGAAATAATCTGGAAAATGTCCCCCTAAAATCAGAACTTGTAAAACGTTTGTTGGATTTCATCTGGAGGTTATGAATTTCTGCAAAATAGAGCTTCCACTGTAGGGGCGAGCTGAACAAGAACAAATAGTTGTTCCTGTGGATTCAATTCAGTTTGCTTTATGTAACCAGAAACAAAAACAAACATCCAAATGTATCATTTTATAAGAGAAGAAAAAATGTCTTGGGGATTATTTTTGGTTGGTCCATGTATGATTAATGCTTTGTCCATGCAGCCATTTGAATCAAGCGTTTTTCCGACATTTGTGGCATCAGGTGTTGAATGCCCACAATGGTTCTGCACGTTGGAGCAAATCTGATTGTCCACACATGGTTCTTCACACCTTGTGCAGTCAGAGGGGGAACTCAGTCGTGGTAGCGAGGTTTTCTCTGCCTATGTCGCCGTATTAGGATTTTTAACACATGGACAGTTGGGATCAGCTCTAATAAAGTTAAAATTATTTTATAGTCCATCCATCCATCCAGCCATTATCCACTGCTTATCCATAGTCAGGTCATGGGGGCACAACCTGGCCACCTCCTCCAGCTCCCCTGGGGGACCCCGAGGCATTCCCAGGTCAGCCGAGAGATATAATCCCTTCAACGTGTCCTGGGCCTACCCCGTGGCCTTCTCCCAGTAGGGAATGCCTAGAACATCCTCCTAGAAAGGAACCAGATGCCCGAACCACTTCAACTGGCTCCTCTCTATGCAGAGGAGCAGCGGTTCTACTCTGAGCCTCTCCCAGATAACCAAACTCCTTAACCTATCTCTAAGGGAGAGTCCAACCACAATGTGGAGAAAACTCATTCAGCCGCTTTTATCTGTGATCTTGCTCTTTCGGTCAATTCCCACAGCTCATGGCCATAGGTGAGGTAGGAATGTAGATTTCCTTGTCTTTAGACATTACTGCAGATGCAGCACCGATCTGTCTATCAACCTCCCGTTCCATTCTTCCCTTACTCGTGAACAAGATGCCGAGATGCTTAAACTCCTCCACTTGAGGCAGCACTGTGCTCCCAACCTGGATAGAGCATTCCACCCTTTTTCGGGAGAGTACCATGGCCTCGGATTTAGAAATGCTGACCCTCATCCCCACCTGTTCACACTCAGCTGCGAAACGCTCCAGTGAGAGCTGTAGGTCATGGCCCGTTGAAGCCAACAGAACCATGTCATCCGCGAATAACAGACAAGAGATTCTGAGTTCACCAAACCTGACCCCTCCTCCTCTTGGCTGCGCCTAGAAATTCTGTCCATAAAACTTATGAACAGAATCAGTGACAAAGGGCAGCCCTGGTGGAGTCCAACCTCTACAGGGAATGATTATTTAATAGTACGATATAAATATATTGGAGTGGACATAAAAAATCCTCCTCATATGGCAACATTTTGTATGTATTTTGTGAAGGATGAACCTCAAAACACGCTACAGAAAAGCCCTGAACTGCCTCATTACTGGCCCTAAATGTAGAAACACCGCATTACAGTCTGAACTGCAAGTTCAACAAAACAAATGTGAATGTGACGTCATACTGAAGTCAAACTGGCACAGCTATAAAAGGCCTATGTCACTCACATCGCTTTTATTTTCCAAGATCTAAACATCAGTGTGGACAAGGCCTGAATGTTAATAAAGTTATGGCAGTGACAATAAATTTTAATCTACAGGTGTCAGTAACTGCGAGAGATGATGTTCCATTTTTTGGACCAGCCCTACCTGACCCTGCCATATTCAGGAAAGTAAGTTTACTAAATTAATGCTCTCAATTAATGCAAATGTGTTTTTTATATGCTTCTTATGTAAACTCTCTGTTTCTTTCTTTCTCCCTTAGGGACCAGAATTCCATGAGTTTCTTTTTACTAAGCTGATCAATGCTGAGTATGCTTGCTACAAAGCTGAGAAGTTTGCCAAACTGGAAGTGAGTTATAAAACCTGTATTTAAAGCCTATTTGAACCCTTTGATTTTTATTTTAATCTTCTTACATAATGTGATTTGTCAATGCTGTTGTCATTTGGAATGCTGTTTGTAAAGAAAATGATCTAACAAGGCTGGAAAAGGAAGACATTATTACTTTACGTGTCCCAGACTAACATACTACTGCACTCCAGTAATACAGGCTACATTGTGCTGCTTTTATATAACCCTGGTTCCTCCTGCTATATTACTATGTAGCACACAGTCTGTGCAGATTTTAATAAGTTAAAGGGGACAAAGCCAAAGTCTCAATGTGTTGCCAGTTATATGTTATGAAAGTTCTGTGTTTTATGTTATGTAAGGTCAGGCATCAGGCATTCCTTCAGTATTTATTCATTTCTTCTTCTAATGGCCTGTTCCTTGTGCATCTCTATGTGTTTGTTGGGTTAGGAACGCACACGAGGAGCGCTGCTGGAAACCTTATATGAAGAGTTGCACATGAACAGTCAGGCCATAATGGGGCTTGGCGGCGATGAGGACAAACTGGAGAATGGAGGAAGTGGGAGTGGGGGCTTCTTCGAGTCGTTTAAGGTAAACCCAGCATGGCCAGGGGCAAGGCCACACAGCTGTCTCCCTAAGTGCTCCTTATAATAATCTGGATTATGGGCACTGATTTATTGGTGGCTGGGTCTTTCTAAGTGCTCCTAATAATAATTATATGGTCAATGTACTTTGCTGCTTTTGTGTGGATTCCCTGCAGTCTGCATAGCCAAAGTGGGTGTGCTGCTTTCTCGTTTCACACTCACTCTATTTTTCAAGACTTGGTTCATGAGATCTTATTCGTCTTAGTCAGGCTGAATTTATTCATTTCACAGTTTTGCTGTCAGGCAGGTTAGCAGATCAGTCTTTTTTCGTGTGTAATGTGTAAATGCCAAGTACTCCTGTCATCCTTGTTAGTAGCACATCCTCCTACAGGATAGAGATGCCAAGGCAGTCCTCATTACACCAACTGTTCAGCAGTGTTTGAGCGCTCAACAGATCTTACAGTGCTGTAATGATATCACTTGTTACTTTAATTATTGCTAATTACTCCTGTTGGCACACTGGGAGACAGTAATGTTATTGCTGATCAGCTGACGGAGTTGAACATGATTATGAACGACTTCATTATTCATAATTACTCTTATGGTAAGCACCATACATATTCAATTCAAGTCAATGTATATTTAACTAAAAGCAATACATCTGATATTATAAAGCAATGTGTATAATCCACCTGTGGGCTTAGGTGACCACGGTGGTACGACTAGGTGCTGTTGACCATCAGTTTTATTTTTACTGCAAAAAGGTTCCCACCATTTAAACAAATTCAAAATCCCAGCTAGTGATGTTTATACTTCCTGTTCCTCCTTTCAGCTATATGCAAATAATTCCTTAAAAATAAAAGATTAAGCAGTTCAAGGCTGAGCTATCATATCTCAGACTGAGATAATCACAGTTACAGTTAAAATATGGTCAGAAGACTAGTAAAAAGTTTTATACGATTCATTCTTTGGGGTTTTTTTGTACTGACATCACAGTTTGAAAGCATGTGATTTTCAAATTACAAGAGCTGGAATATTCAGTATGGCCACTACACTCAGCATTTAGACCTCAAATCCAAAAAGGTGTTACTTTTGGTGAAAATAGGCCTGAGGCCAAACATAAATAGCTCTAATCTTAGTCTTTAAGCATTTAATTGAAGGTAAATGCTTGATTTTTTATACAAGCAGCTACTGGAGCTAAAGTTGTACAAAATAACCAACTTTTACTGGCCAACAATGACAAAAAGGTATTTCCCCCAAATCATTCAGCTCTGTTACACAGCCAAACAATTTTTGCTATGTCTTGGAGACGAAACAGAGACACTGTCTGCACCCTAACATCCATTACTTGATAACTGCCAAACAACATCACCTGCCTCATTAACTGAGCCAGAAAAAGTCAAGTTGCTAATTGAACATCCATGTAAAAACTTCTATACAGATATAACTGTTGTCATTTGAAAAACTTCACATTGTGTAAAATCTCATCCATTATACATCAAGTGGAGAGTATATGGCAATATTACTTAAGGTGAAACTGAATCATATAAGTCACAATAAAGGACATGTTGTTGTGCATGTTTTTTTAATAATGTAAATGGTGCTATTTAGTTGGGATAGGGTTTAGCGGGAGCCTTTTTAACTGGACTCGCATGTCCTAGTAACTGGTCTTGGAGTGCAGACCCTAATCAATAATCAATAGCGCTGTGGGGAGTATGTCCTGGTCTGTCTTGTCCCATAGCCTTGAGTAGTGTCTAACACACCTCTGTGGATTCCTGTCGGGCCTGGCTGCTTGTGCCTTTCCATCTCTTCAACGCTGCTTTCACTGCTCACTTTCTCCTTGTCTCTAGCACCTCCAGGTGTCCTTGCTCAGGGTCTACCTTTCAAATGGGCTTTCAGAGCGCCCTTGCCTCATTATCCATGGCCTCCATGTTTCCCCTTTGGCCCCACCCCCAGCTCACAGTGTCTCCTTCCCATGTCTTTCTGACCCTTAGCGCGTGATACGCAACAGGAGCCAGTCTCTGGACGCCATGGGCTTCAATATCAAGAAGCACACAGTCTCCTCTAGTCACAGCAGCAGTTTTACCCACAACAACCTGCACTCACCAGAGACCCCCAAAATGCCCGGGATAGTAAGTAACCCCAAAAAGCAAAAAATGACCCTCTCCTTCACCCCAAGCACACTCACTCCCAACATACTGCCCTTTCCAATCCCACCCTTAGACACCTGCAGCTTCAAAGTCTGCTTCACACGGCATTATCAAGCTACACAAGCACTCATTCACTTTCATGCCACCACAGTGAACAGACTGAAAAAAACTATTAACCCTTAAGAGTCAAGAGAACACTTTATTTTGTTCTTGTTATGCTGTTCAAGTATAATTTTTAATTACATTCTGAAATGCATAGTTTGTATATTATACTAAAATATAAAATGTATAATTTATTTTCTGAAGCAAAGATATACTGTATACAAAGCAGGAACTTTTCTTCTGCTTATGAACACAGCTTAAATATACCTGCTGTACCTGAGCTACATATTACAAATAATTATTGAATAATAAAGTTATTGAATAATATGTTATATGTAATATGTAATATGTAATATATGTAGTGTAAAAAATAATTAATGTTATGAGCAAATATTAGTAATTTTAAAACATAGCTTTCATTTCATCACGCTGTATGGTCCATATCTAGAAAATAAGCTTTATTAATGGCCTGTTTTGCAAAATATTTACATTTCAGGTACAAGTTTTAGGCTTGATGGCACGGTAACTAAGAATATTTTATTTTAAATGATAAAGAGAGGTATAAAATTGCTCTGTTCTTAATGTATAAACCCAAACAAAAATGTTTAGTGTCCCACACCACAAGAAAATGTTTTTACATAACTGCAGCTTCTATGGGTTAATTAAATTAAATGTATTATTGAACTTTATTTTATCATGCTTTTTTGTATCCACACTATGAAATTCCCTTCTACTTATGACACACTGTCTGTTTCGTGAAACTCCCCCTTTAGAGCACCCTGTCTGGCCAAGTAATAACCGAATTAAACTGTCTACTATTTCATAAACATCTAAAAAAGACATTTATTCTTCCAAAGCTCTGATATGTCTGTTTTATACAATGTTTTGAATAAACTGTGATGTGACAGTTGCACTGTATAGCAGTGTGCAATGTGTTGCATGTTACCTTAGGTTGATCTTTCAAGTTTTCACTTTAAGTGCCTTTAGGGCATTAACTCACTTTACATAGGATCATATTGGACTGTGCATGCTCTGCCTACAAATAAATTATTTTATAAGATTAGCAGGAATGTTGGCAAAAAGTCTTATTAATTGAAATATTGAAATTAATTGGGAAAAAAAATAATAATAATAAAAAAAATAATAATAAATAATAATAATAATAATATATTCAAATTGGAACACTGTAGTGTTTCTTTATAAAAAGAATAATAATATGGTATTTAGCTGGACTATGCTGATATAAAACCCACCAGACAATGATATCAAATTTGCTAACTTGTGAACATAAGATCACTTACACAAAAACCTATACTGTTATTCTTAGTGTAGCTTTGTATACACACGGAATGAATAACCTGTAATATTAACCACATGCTCTAAATGTATTTTGACAAAAACTGAGACTTTGTCAGTATTTTTACAGCTTGTTAAACCTCTCAACATGGTGGAACACATTTGCAAGTGGAGCATGGACTGATTATTTGTCAAGATTTCATGCTATGTTGCCTCATTTAAAACCTCCATGTCTTGTTTTATCCACTTTTTTTCTCAAGAATTTTGTGAGGTGGATTTGGAAGTCTATCAAAATGAAGATGGATGCGAGTGTGTTTGCGTCGCTGTATTCAGCGAAGCATCAGCCATGTGTGTGTGTGCAGACTGCCTCACAACGTGCTGAGTGAGCTTTATATGTTGTGTGTGAGTGAGTGCTAGACATTTTTTGCTGTTCCGGTGTTTTGTCCACAGACATGAGGTGCAGATGAGCTGTGCTTTGCTGTGTACGGTGAGTATATACAAGTCAGGGAGTGTTTTTTTCTCCTCAAAGGACAGGTCCATAGGGATTGTAACAGGGGTCAGAATCACAGAAATACTCTGTCTGATCAGGTCCTGTGTGTGCTTGGAGACATCCATGCAGCAGCTTTATCAACACGGAAACATCCTGGATCAAATTACTGGTGTTCTGCTGTTGGGGTCACTGGCCCGACTGCGTTTTCCAGCGTGCGCTTTCTATGCTTTCAAATGTCATGTCAGTCATTGATGCTCTGACCTTGCTAAAGGTTGAAGATTCCATTGGGGTTTCTTTTTCTGCAGTTTGGACACGGTTATCTTTACTCTGCATTGTGTAAGCCCGTGGGGTGAAACAGTTGCTCGGGATTGTGGGAAATCATCCTCTTGTATATATCTTCCAATAAAAAAATAAAACAGTTGTTAAAACGATATTCCACAGAACATCTTAATGTGGTTAAACGCAGTTGTTTGTTTGTGTAACTTATATGCATCTTAACCAATGATTAATTGTGCTAATCTATATGTAACTGTGTACATATCTGGTCTATGTTGCATTTAATACCTTGTCTGCAACGTCCTGGTGTCTCTAACAGTGTGCAGTGTCTGCTCCTTTCCTCAACTGTGCTCTCTTGTCCCTCACAGGCTTTTGTACCCAACATGGCTCCTTGGTCTCCTCTCTCCTCACCTAGCTACTGTGTTGTGATCATGACGGCCCTGTTTATTCATGCTTTTGAACGATCAAAACCGCCAGCTGGCCTATGTGGTTTTATAACATAACATAATCTGCTGCATGGCAACTCATGGTCTCTCCCTTCTCCCACTCCCTCTCTCTCTCTCTCTCTCTCTCTCTCTCTCTCTCTCTCTCTCTCTCTCTCTCTTTGTGTGGCCCCTCTGCAGTCATTGCTTGTCCCAGGGAAAAGTCCCAGTAAATATGGACGTCGCGGCAGTGCCATAGGGATAGGAACGATAGAAGAGGTTCATGTATAACTCTCACTTTCTCTTCTTACACTCTGCATTTCTGACTCTCACCGCATGACCTGCACTCATTCATAGAACACTACACCCCAGTACCTCTGTATAGACAGATATAACTTCCATCTCCTTATTCAATTCACTAGAAAATTCTCACGTGAAAAAAATTGTTCTATTACACCCATTTGTCTTTGTATCACCAGTGCTGTAAAGAAAGTATTCCAGCAAGCACTTGACTTTCTGTTTCTGCATTTCACCTGTTGTTGCAAACTGAGAATTGGATGTTTAGTTTGTTGAGAGTTCCATCATCAGTCACACGCAAACACCCTGCAGCTGTAGGTGGAATGTGGAAATGTTAATGTGTTCTGCTTGAATATAAAGAACTAAATTAGTGCAACAGTGGGCTACAAGGGACAGGAACTCAAGAGAATAGTGCTGTCCTCACCTGACAGCGGCTGCCATTAAGGCAATGGTACAGATAATGAGAAAGCATTATGCATGTGACTACATTTTTGTCTGAGGTCCTTAGCTGAGCCATAATTGTTCAATTCCAAGGTAGGGATGGGATGATTGCCAGTTTTACTGATGGTCCAATGATAAGTATGCCATATCAGATGTTTGTAATTCAGTACGATTACCCACTTTTAATAGTAAATTGCTACACTGCTACAATATCCCTTTAAATTAAGCCCTAGGGCAGTGCTTTCACAAAAATGTAAATACAAAATAGTAGTAATGCTGATGGTTTTGTATTTATTTCAGTTGTAAGTGTTTGTATTAGGAAACATGTCAGCATCAAGCATTAGAAAATATGTCTATCAATATAGATATAGCTATATAATGCTGAATTTTTTTTAATAGTGCTGTGTTTTTCCCCAGTGTATTCAGGTATAGTATATTCAGTAGACATTATAAATGCCACAATAACTGAAAAGGTATTTAGTATATTGACTGAATAATTATTCTTAATAAATATATATATTTTTAGAATTTTTGCATCCCATCCCGACCCATTATTAGGATTTCTCTCCTGTTCTCCCTGTACTCTGCCTGCAGACACATTTTGCAGCCTGCAACTGTATTCTTTCACTAATAATGCATGACCTCTCGATAACGTGACCTCAGTACATTCAGCATTCAGAGCCTTACTCCACTCACACTACTACAAGTGCTGCCCTTCAAAGCACTCCCACTACTCAACTCATATTATCATTCCTTGCACTCATACTACAGACCCATTCAAGTTCTCTTTATCTTCTTTAAACTATATCATTAATCAAAGGTCATTTCACAACATTTACACTTAATGCAACACCCTCCATGTTGTTCATATTTATGCTTTTCACCGTTTTGCACATTCCTAATGTCTCTGTACCTGTTGTGGTTTGTTGGTCAATGTAAACCTTTGCTTTTGTCTGCTAATTGTATTTATCATCTGATAACACATAAACCTGAAGGGTGGGGTAAAAGGGAACAGGAATTCTAACGCAGTTCTCCCCAAAGCTTTTGAAGTCATTCAAGATAAAAGGCTTTTTCAAGTTATATTTTAGAAGCTGTAAAGCGGGAGCAGCAAAGCCCCTAGTGCGCAGACAGAGAGAACAAAGCGGCCACAGTGAAAGCACAACTCACTGAAGCCCACGAGTTGAGCCTCTGTCTTTCATCTCATAGTCTTACATACGGCCTGTAGCTGGAGCCTGTAGCCCCAAAAAGCACAGTTTAGTGTTGCCCATGCTAGTGTAGCTAAGATCAAGAGCTTTCCTTCTCCTTGTCTGGTCAGAGTGCATCCCATTGTGACAAAAGTATAAAATCAAAAAAAGCACAAAACAGATCTTATTCACCTTATTTTTCATTTTACAATTTTTTTTATTTAAATTTGTTCTTGATAGGTCCTGAAAAACTCCCAAATATCATATCAAATGTCACTCAATGCAAAACAAGTCTCGCATAAGAAAACTTTGTTAGAATTTTTATGAAAACTGAATTTTAAGATGTTTTTTCTTAAGAAATGTTGATGAATGAGGCCCATAGTTCTCAGGCAGACTCATAAACATACATACAATGTAAATTAATAAAACATGTAATGAATGGACTTGTTAGAGATAATTAATTAATTAAATCATTTTATATTTTTGATATATAAGATCATTTAATTCACTTCATTTTAGAGTTTTAGAATTTCCCTTATAATTCTATACTAATATTCAATTAATTTATCAGTGCCATTGCATGGATTGCATAAATTTTTTACCATTTTCTAAATTTAGATATCGATTTTGTATTGAATTTTCTTTTGTCTGACCAGCCAGATTAAGTTGACATTAATTATATGACCTATCAATAACAAATTAGTAAAAAAATAATAATAATAATATTTTTGCTACAGAGGTTTTCATTCCTGATTTGCATAGTTTAATATTCTCCCTGCTGTAACAACCCAGCTCATATCAGGAGGCGTTAAATCTTTAATTAAACTCTTATTAATTAATCCAGAGGAAAAATCAGGCATTTCTGTATCATCAACACTCCTTCATTAATAATGTATTTCTCAATACGTTTATCACTTTTATTTTTATACGTGAAGAACATCTAACAATGTAAAAAAATTTAGATGTTTTTGCAAACATATATATAGACATCTTGTTCACATAACAAATGTTATAGTTTGTGCTGGGGTCGAGAGCCACCACGCTTCAGTATTATGGGATGTGGGAGGGTGATGAATTACAATAATTTGTGAATCTTACAGATGTTGTCTTTCTGTTGTAGTCTCTGATAATACCTGGGAAAAGCCCAACCAGGAAGAAGTCTGGTCCATTCAGCTCTCGCAGAAGCAGTGCCATTGGTATCGAGAACATCCAGGAGGTGCAAGAAAAAAGGTGAGGAGCTGAGGAGCCCCTCAGGAGGTTGAGTCACAGAGAAGTACAATCTTAAATGTCACAGATCATGACATTACATTACTGAGGATTTCCCAGCCTGAAGACTGGTGTTTCAGCTGTTTGTGGAAACATGGCGCGTTTGTGTGGGTCTATTTACCTTTTTAGTTAAATAAATAAAATATGTACAAATATTCATGCTTGAAAAACCTGAGAGCATTTAATTATGTATCTAATTAATTTGTATTATGTATCTAATTAAATTGTATATAAAATACATATGGGACATTTTATGTCCTGACATTGTAGAAAAACAAACCTGTGTATGTGTGTGAGATGGGTACAAAGCAAAAAAAGGTCTTATTTTGTGTCATTTCATGTGTGTGTGTGGTTGGTGAAGGATTGCAGCGCTCTTGTCTGAGGACAGGACAGTGCTGTGTTTGTCTCTGCCCACCGTCAGTCTCAGGAATGGGAGGCTCATCATGGATTCCTCCAAGTACAGATGCCACCTTAGAATGTCTCCTCCCTAACTGCAGAACAGCCTGGCCCTATAGATAACACATGCATCCAGACATAGACAAAGGCTAGATGTCTTTGGGCATGTGATCAAATGAAATTTGTAATGATTTCACATAACTGGTCATTAACATTAACAAAAGGCTGATTTATACTTCTGTTAAGATGTAAATAAACACACCTGGTCAGTGGTGGCCATGGGGTTAGGACCTCATGTCCTGGCCCAGGCACCACTGAGGTATCCTTGACCAATGTGCCATCCTACTCCACTGCTCCCCAAGTGCCATCCTATAATAATTCACAAATAATCACATTCACTTATAACACTACAGTAAAAGATTTCATGGGTAAGTGTAGCTCACAGAGGCTCACAGACAGGTAGACACCTACATGGCCGTCTGTCTGTGACCTCTTCAAATGTTCAGTAAAGACAGATGCACAATTATAAATCAGCCTTAACTAGTTTGTTTTTTGCACTGCTGAAGTAGTCCAAATGTTAAACAGAAGAAATGTTTCTCAAAGAGGCAATACTTCTGATAACAAGAATTCCAAGAATAAGACGTGTATATTTGTAAACTGCATCACCGTTAATTTTAGATTTATGTTAAACTTACGAACCCGTTTTCAGGATAAGTTGGAATTTTTCTGTAAAAATAAGAATGTGTGATTCAAGCTCTCTTCAACTCTTGTTCAAAGTTGATCATTGAGAACATTATAAATCTTTTTTTTTTTCTTTTATCAGTTAAATTAGTTAACAATTTACACATTCTTGTTTTTATTGCATTTTGTGAAACAATTTTGATGGAATTGGGGTTTGTAACTGTATATTGAAATGCTATTCTGGAATTCTTGTCATTCAGTAGAGATCCAGCATGCTATTTGCAAAAGTGAGATAGTTTCCCTCACTACTAACCAGCAGTTTGAACTTCTCTGAGCCTAACTGGAGTGATACAGTGGAGTTTAAAGGATAATGCATGTGCTGCCCTCTAATGGTCAGTGTGTTTATGTGCAGCAGCAGGGAGTGCTCTCCCAGCACACAGAAAACTCCAGACAGTGGCCACGCCTCCCAGGACCCTAAGTCAGAAAACTCTTCCAATCAGAGCTCACCCGAGGTCCTCGCCACTAAGAACAGGTACTATGGCTGAACTTGCAAATTGAGGAATGTGTCTGATTCGTTTTAAGGTTTTACATTTGGAATTTTCTCTTGTAGGTTAAGTTGAATCGTAGACATGACAGTATTATATTCAATTGAAGGGTGTTATTTGGTACAATGCAACCCACCTAAAGACAAAAATATGCGTGTTTCTCTGTGTATAGCTCAGCCATATGCTGCAGGGCTCCTTCCATCCCTGAAGCTCATGACTTGTCACGTTCATCCTCCAATGCCAGTAGCTTTGCCAGCGTGGTGGAGGAGAATGAGACCGAGGCCACTGAGGACTATGACACAGGCATGGTGAGAACAACACCGATCTATACGCTTCTCAAACCAAAAATACACTGTAAAACAAGGGGGTCCAACTCTGGTGATAGAGAAACTCTGGATTTAGTCCTGATGCATATTAGGGGCCTAGATATCCAGAAGAGAGATTGACCATTTTATTATTTTGATATCAAATGCATCTCCATTGTTTAAACAACATGCAACTCTGTCAGCATCATGCACTCTTCTCTTCCTGTCAGCCCACACCAATTTAATTACTACATTATATAACATCTGAAAACTGTTAATTCATCACATTTTATTTTAAATTTTGAGAATTTTGAATCCTGCATGTAAGTTTAGTGTTGTAGTGTAGTATATGTAACATCCCTACTTCATTGTGTTTAAGGCTCAAAAATATTTTTAAATATCATATAAGGCTATTAAAAATGTAATGACTATTAAATGTGTTCTATAATTTTAACAAAATCCAAAAATCTTTAACAGAATTATTTAATATAACAAATCTAGAAGCTAAATTAAACAATTACTTACTCTAAAAACATACATACAGGACCCTTAAATGTTTATTCCTACATCATTGGAAACATTGCTAATATTCATGTTTTCTGTTACATGAGCAATTTTTGGGAATGTGTCAATAAATAACATAATTTACAGCTCAGAGAGAAAACATCACTGTAAAGGCCAAAAACCTTCACTATGACGTGTGTATGATGTGATCAGCAGGTAGATCTTGGTCTTTAATATTTATGGTTCCAACACAATATTCAGATCCCCCAAAGAGCATGATGAATTAGATCAGGGATAATATTGCAGAACTGACCTGTACAATAGTCAATCAATAGGGCTACACTTGCACACCACTGTTGTAAAGGTTTAATGAACATGGATTAAGCCTAGTTTTTGTCTTGACCAACAGAGAGTTTCTTAAAACACTTGGCAGTTTCTTTGTTTTTTAAGGCTGGTACATGTGCGTTTCTCTCTATAGGAAAGTTTGTCGTCAGCAGGGACCCCACACAAGCGGGACTCATTCACCTGTAGCACTTGGCTGGAGGACAACATGAGTAGTGTCAGCACCACCAGCAGGGGGAACTCTTCTGGTAAATTTGAAACGATATGGCAGCTTAAATTCTGTTAAACCAGCAACGGAATGGGCAAGGGTCAAGCAGAGTATTTCAGAGTGAATTTGACTGTAGCTATAACTACAATAACACGTATATGTGAAGTGTGAAGAGTTGATGTGCGCCTTCCATACTATTGCTACAGGCAGACCAGAGCATGGAAAGAGCAATGAACAGAACCGGACAGACATCCGCATCAAACTGGATGGACCCCACAACCACAAATCTGCATCGGTGAGACATCCCCTGTCTGTTTATCTCAATAGTCTGTTTGCATACCTGTTTGAATGAAATTCTTGGACTCAGAGCAAACTCATATATTGCATGTCAACATACATTTTTTGATGATTTTTAGCTCATGAAATCGTTGGAGGGGAAATCATGGAGACTTGACAAGAGAGTACTGCTCAATATGGGACAGAGCAAGTTTTATTTAAGCCTAAAGCACATGTGCGCCCCCAACTGGCGTAGCACAGACAGAGCAACTCATGAAACCTTCATACCTGTTTTACTGGGCGAACCCACTGCCTAAGCCATTAAGCCGCATAGTCCAGTCAATTGTTCGTGTGGTAAAAGGTCCCACAGGGCTGTAAGCACTCTTCCCTCCAGGGCCAGAGTGATTCTGACCGCCATTTCCACGACCGGCGGTTCGTTACCTTGGTACGGCGGCAACTTGATGGTTGCTCCACCAGTGCGCTGCCAAAACCCATCGCTGTCTTCACTCAACAGCAGTGAATCTGCAGCGGCCTCTCGACGTTGCTGCTCGATGACGTCACTGGTCGCCATGGCGGAGCCTCGCTGCTGTCTTCTTCCCGGCACTGCTCGAGGAGGCTCCCCGATTGGCGACTGGAGCGCCCTTCCACCTCATTGCCTTGAGAGCACTGGTTCCTTCCAGGCCACCATCCCTCCGAGATTTGGGAGATGCTTCTTCCAGTTGTTGGATTAGCCGCTCGATCTCTTAAAGTATCCGTTTCTCCATCTTCTCACTTCTGACATCAATGTGACGATTTTTAGCTCATGAAATTGTTGGAGGGGAAATGATAGAGACTTTTAATGAGCTTAAAAGAGCTCTTAAGCACACATGTGCCCCCAACTGGCAACTCATGAAACCTCCAGACCTGTTTTACTGGGCAAACCCACCCACAATAATAATAAAGTAATAAACATACTATAAAATTGTAAAGAAAAAGTGAGGAATAGAAATAAGAATAAGAAATTACAAAAAAAATTACAAGAAAAAGAAGAAGAAAATCACATTTCCAGTGCAGCGTCAAGCTTGGCATGCTTTACTCACTCGAGACGTTCCGTCATTTTAGCTTTTGGCTGAGAGAATGTCGCCAGCCTGATGAAATCGAGCAATAAAACCGTCAGTGATATCCTGCTGTGTCTTTGTCTAGTTATTACAAATTTCCTTGTTTTGCTCACGGCGTGGACAGGACCGACCAACCAGCCGTCAGTCAAACAGTGGGGTTTCCTGTGTCGATTGGTTCAGACACCAAACAGACTGAGGCTGCATCAGTGATTGGTCCATAGATTTAGCACAACTGACCGTGTTCTAGGCTACAGCGCTAATATGGACCCAAGTTTGGCAAGCTATAGACGGAGAAACGCATACACCTGACACTTTGCACATTGTGGCGAAAGCTAGAGGCGAGGTTGGCAGATTAATGAGGTAAATAACATGGAAGGAAATCTGTCTTGCAGCTGGGGACAAGCTAACAGAGTTTCACTGTATGCAGGTTGTATAATCAAGGTGGTGGTTTATATGTGGTTTATAATGTTGATTCTGATTTGTATAATGGTCTTTAATTACAGAAAGTGCAAAAGATCTGTTAGGAAGCAGACACGTAAAGGTGTTTCTTTTGTATGAGCAAAGATGGGATACTCTTTTTAACCTGTTTTTTCCTATGCAGGACTGCTAGCCTCTCTTGTCTGGTTGCCTCATGGATTTCCATCAACAGGTCAGCAAAAAGTGCCTCCATGAATATGAATTAAATTGTAAAATTGAGATGTGTGTACTATTACAACTACAATGAAATGCTTATACATCAAAAATCTGTATTATATAATTATAATTCTTTGGAATCAAGATCTTTTAACTCAAAGTAGAGCTGGGCGATATGATGATATTTATAGTCATTGTGATAACGTGGCCACAATATGATTTTCTGAGCATTTTGTGATATTCTCAGCACTTAAAAGCGTTTCATTTCAAAGAGAGCATCATTAGTTTTGCTTAAGTGAAGTTATTGTACGGCAGTCTGAGAAACATAAAATTCTTTTTTTTTTCATATAGCTTCTTTTCATTTGTTATATCAGATTATAAGAAGATATAAGGACCTTGTTTTTATAACTAAGTAACTGATCACTGTTGTTTTTATGCTTAGTATTCCTAATGATTTTGGTGTTGAGAACAAAATAGGAATTTATTTAGTTATTTACCAAACAAAACATACAAATCTGTTTATGTACTTTTATCATTTTTACATCATTTGATTATCTAATAGTAATTTTTTGTGTTTTGTGTATTTTTCAAAATAGCATTCCCATAAAAAACACCCCCTCAGAGTGATGAGGAGAGCTTGGGTTTACGTCATGACTGCTGAAGAAGATGATGATGAAGATAACTGCAGCCTGTAGGCAAAATGATGGATGACAGGCCCATGGTCATGTGACCATGCTCTCTCAGGTGGTCCAGTGCAGTGGTGAGAAAGGAAGAGAGAGGTTACAGGCTGCATGAAGAGACTTCATTTGCACTGCACCACTTTCCTTTTCAGTGTCTCTTCTCTCCCAACTCAACCTCAGTTTAGAATCCTTTCTGTTCTGTTGTCTGAAGCGCTTTCAGTCCATGCACTAAATCATCGTGGGCTTTGAGCCCATGTAGGAAAGATTGCTACCTGTTTATTGTCTCGGTGAATGGCTTTGTTAATGGATTGTGCAGGGTCCTAAAGCTGCATTGTGTTCAACTCCCTGGACTCCAAGAAATGAAATATTCCCACTGTGTTAAGCAGGAGCTCTTTCAGTTCTCCTACTAGGACCAACCAGAACAACGCTCCCTGAAGTGTTTCTGAGGCTTTTGGCATGGGCATGCATTTTTAGTTGATCTTCGCTTGTGTTTTTAATAATACAGTTTAAACCATTTGTTGCTTACAGCTCAAGAAAAATATCAGATAGCGTTTGTTAATGATCTCACAGGCTATTTATTATAAATCCTAGTACGGAGATGGAGCTTTCAGGGGAAAAAATATATATGTAATTTTTTGCAGATTCTGTTTTAAACCCCCAACTAACAGTGAAAAATTATAATAAATGTCCAACTACAGTTATGTTCCACTTCGAAAGATACAAAGTGAATATTTTTTCAATAGAAGCTACAGAGACTTCACTTGCAAATGCCTTGCCTTAACTGTCAAACAGGTGATTTATGCCATGTTTGTATTGCACGAAACTCAAATCCACCGACGGTGTTCAGCTACCACCGAGTGTGACTAACTGTATGTTATGAAGCTGCAGTATGTATCTTGCCTTGAACTCAGAAAATGGCTTCTTGGTTTGTTTTTAACAAGATCGCAGCTCATGCCCAATGTGTCAGGGCTTTAGTGTCAGTCTTTAGTGATACAATGTTCTTTGACCGAGTCCCCGTTCTTGCTCTGCATAGGAAATTCTCTTCAGTTCTGTCCAACATATGATCACTTTTTTATTAGACTTGGCATGAATCGTGCTCATTTTATGTTATTTCTTACTTTCCATCATGGGTTCGGAAAAATGTCCATTACATCTGGGATGATTGTAATTTTTAAAGGATGTGGAGGTTGAATGTGTGCCTAATGTCTTTATCTTTAGACCCTCCTTGCAAGACCTCCATGCCACAGATGAAATTTCCACTGTCGCAGCTTAAGATAAGGTATTGTAAAATATTTCTGTCAGGGCATTTTGTTTTCTGTAATCTGTGTAAGCATAAGGCTAGTTTCAAATATTACACTGTAAATAGGGATTTTTCCATTCAATAATGTTTAAAAATGGTTTTGTAATCAAGGACCCTGCTATGTCTACGTCCAGTAAATCGACCCTAGCTTTTAAACCTCAGTAATGCCAAAATCAGTTGTGTGCCCTTATTGAAGTGGAGATGAGTAGCCAGCACTAAGTGGTCCAGTGTACGGGGTTTGGAGTTGCCTTACTGTAAGAAATGTCAATGATCAATGAAGGTGTAAACTAGCTGTAGGTATGAATGTTAACGTTGAGTCCATGTTGGAATACATGTGTTTATTTCTGAAAATGAAGGTGTAAATCAAATGCCTTTGCACTGTTTAGTTGTTTACCATGGTCAGATCTTTCTGAACAATCCTCACTGTTAATTATGAAGGCTCAAATACACAGGTTAAAGGTTTGTGAGGGCTTCAGCTCTATTTTGGTTGGACATTTTGGAAGTCATTGCCATATGTGGGACATGACTGAATGGAAGATAATGCAGAATGTTCACCATTCATGCAAATTACAAACTCTGATTGAAATCTTGTGCATAAAGGGAAATGGTTCGCTAAGAAAACCTAAATTAGATTGTTGTTGTCAGCCCAGCTAAGCGCTTTTTTGTGCCCCTCCGTGGTGAGTTGTGGTCCTTTTATTCTTCAAGCGTCTATATTGTTGTGTGAGTGCAAACGTCAAATTTGATGCCAAAAAAAGCACGAAAAAAGTGCTGCTCTAGACAGGGTATGAATCATGCATTGCTACATGCTCCTCTCAAACGACTGTACATGTGACCTGTTCATGCTTTTGTGAGGTCATCCCTGTAAATACAGCTGTTTTGTACATATGCCTACTGTCCAGAAAACGATTAAATAAAGAGACTTGGGTGTAATGTTCCTTTAGGTTTTGGTCGTCTGATTTCTACACATTTTTATAATGTGTACAATGTGTTATCCATTAACACATTGATTTTGTTCTGACTTTGTGGGTGTGGCAACACTGTATTAGGGGAATACACATTTAATTCATTTTTAATTTGTCCATTTGAGAAGATACAGATGCAAGTATGGCTTACAGTACACTAGAGGCTTGGCAACTCATTCTTAAGTCCAGCCAACCTCATTTCCGTTATTTTCCAGCTTGTATGCTACTGATAGAGATTAGAGAAAAGCACAGAGATTTTTTTTCCTAGTGCTCTCATCCTGCTCATAGACAGAAAAACTCAAATTAGGAATGTAGTTTATACAAAACTAATCCTGCAGTTTCATTATTTGAAGTGTTAAATGCATATATCATGACTCAACAAAAGAGGGAGCTAAATTATATGTGTCCAGAAATATTGCAACTTTTTATAAATGCGTATGAAATTGTTGACTGAACATACAGTGCGAGAAAACAAATAAATGTGATCCAAACATACACAGGCATTTATCAGTCAAGGCACAGAGTGTATCCAAAGTGGGCTACGCTCATATGCTGAGTTCAAACAAAGGTCACAAAGCAACTGTAAGCCATTGTGAAAGCGCATTGCAGTTCTATGAACAGAGAGATGGAAATACTTAGTAAACAATAGAACTGTATAGAGTTAAACACAGAGTGTCTCTTACAGTTGAGTCATGTGTGCTAGGAAGATGTAGGTCAGAGTTAAGCCATGTGACACCCCCTGTATCTGTTGACCCAGTATATAGCAGTAATTTGAGTTCACGTCCGGGTTCAGCACTGGATATGTACATAATATACAACTGCCGGACGGTCCAAAGTGTAACAAACAGCAACAGATCCTGTGGACAAGACTCCAGCATCAATATGGTGAATCTAACCAATATAGAAACTAAACTGGTGAACATAGAAACCCCATGTTTACTTACCTTCAGCAGTTTGATTCATTTTTCTCCACAACTAAACTCAATTTAGTTATTTTTGTCCTTTTTGACATTTGCTCAGCTTTCATGAATAAAAGTGACATGACATTCAATTGTATTCATTATAGTAATATAAAAGAACAATATTATTGATAATAATATTTACATTTAATATACCAAACTTTAAAAAAAAAAAAAAAATTGTTAAATATTGCAATCACTGAGGATTGTGATGCACTGATGCTTTTAACACAGATGAAAAAAAAGTGCATTAAGCCCATTCTCCTACATCCTGCAGTGCCAGTGAGTTTTGATTAATATCATCATCAAACTGGGCTGCGAGACAGCTGGGGGAGTATATGAGGACATGCTGGTTTGCTGTCAGGCACAGCTAGACAGGTGTGAGGGTGGCTATGAATCAGTATCGGAGCAAAGTCTTTCCTAACGTTTCTTTGCAAGTGGAGCCTGAGCTCCAGTTCTGCCTAGCGCCCGGGCTGTCGACACTGCTCTGGTGACGAGAGCTGACGACAGTTGAGTGCACGAAAGAAAGAAAATGAAACTGTGTGTTGGAGTTTTATTGAGCCCTACAGGGTTTAAATGCACTGCAGCAGTGCAGGAAAAAGTAAAAGGGGCTTTGAAGTGCAACTATTAAAGTCAAATGGCGCACAAACTTTTGCTTTGTTGTGAAAGTTATGAAATAGTGGTTTTCATGGCAACAGCAAAGCGAAATGAAAGTGTAGTTTAAGGTGCATAGGGCT
This sequence comes from Lepidarchus adonis, assembly GCA_037576955.1. NCBI lineage: Eukaryota > Metazoa > Chordata > Actinopteri > Characiformes > Lepidarchidae > Lepidarchus > Lepidarchus adonis. The sequence continues at coordinate 22,048,838 of JBBIGC010000131.1, forward strand.
TGTATATTCAAACATTTGGCAATCGCTCTTATCCACAGCGAGAGGGTGCAAGCTTGCACACAGAGAGACTGAACCCAGGACCTGCTCACTGTGAGGCGACAGTGCTAAACACTGCACTGCATCACATCACAGTGAGTGTCAGTGTCACAGTGGGAGGAGAGGAATCCTATAAGGGTGAATATCAGGTAAAAGAAAATAGGTCAATCTTTTAAACAGACTCAAATGTGTAAATTGGCAGCATCTACGCTGGAATTCTACTTTCTCCTTTTAATACAGAATCATAACAAAAAGCACAACATATGTAGCAACCTATGAACTTTCTCACATTTTCTCTGTCTCCTCTGGTATGTCTGTAATGTGAGCGTGCATGGTTGAAGAAAGCATTTCAGGGCATGACGTGTCACATGTTAGCACGTATTATTCACGTGTTTGCTTGTGTTTTTGCATGTGAAACATTTTCTATAAGAGTAATGATATTGAGTATCCACCATAGACTGTATACCACTGCTAGCATAGGCTTTTCAGTGTTATATTAGCTATATTTCATCATTTTATTGTTAATCAATGCTGAGTCATCATTATTAGCATTAGCATCATTAAACTGCAGCATTACAATAATACTTGGCCTACTGATTACCATGGATATGATAAATTCAATAATACCAAAAAATTCAGCATGTCATTGAGTCCATTATTTGTGCATTCTATGCATTCCAGTATTACATAACATCCTTCTTGTATCGTACGTATCCTCTGTATGTTCCTGAATTCAGCGCTGCTGCTCTAATGCAATACTATGGTGTGGCCTTACTTCGCATATGGAAGTAATATTCTTTCATTGGTTTCCATCAAGTCTGTTCCTGTCTAAAGTAGAGCTGTCACTGTCGAGTATTTTAGAAGTCCAGTCATTCATCAACTATTTTGACAATTGAGTAATCTGAGTAATAAAATAACCTAAAATAAACTTAACTGCACAATAATGAAAACATGCATAGGTTGACACAAAATATTATAATTTTAAACAAAAAATTTATTTAAAAATATTATACAGTTGTGCTCATAAGTTTACATGCCCTGACAATATGTATGATTTCTTAACCATTTTTCAGAGAATATGAATAATAACACAACAAAAAAAACGTTAGTGTTTGGCGGAAGTCATTTATTACCAATCTTCTGTGTTCAGTCTTTTAAAACCATAATCACAACAGAAACTACCCAAATGACTGATCAAAAGTTTACATACCCTGGTGATTTGGCCTGATAACATGCACACAAGCGGGTTTGAAAGGCTCTTAAAGGAAACCACCTTCACCTGTGATCTGTTTGCTTGTAATTAGTGAGTGTGTATAAAAGGTCTATGAGTTTCTGGACTCCTGACAGACCCTTGCATCTTTCATCCAGTGCTGCTGATGTTTTTGGGATTATAAGGCATGGGAAAAGCAAAGGAATTGTGATTTTAAAAGAGTAAATACAGTTGTTTGACAATAAATGGCTTCAGTTAAACACTCACCATGAGTGAAAGTGTTATCGTTCATATTCTCTGGCAATTGGCCAAGAAATTATACATTCTGTCAGGGTATGTAAACTTATGAGTACTGTATATGAGAGCTTGTGTTTTAATGTTTGAGTGATCATTAATTGTTAATCAAGAAGGTACATTTTAATCCATTTATTTTTTACTGAAGAGCAACTATGACAAACCCAGCAGTTTCTCTCGTTTCAAATGTTGCTTGTTCACATTGTTTTGTCAGTGCTCTGTGATGAGAGGAACCATGTAGCTGGAGAGAGAGCACTAGATTTCAGGGTTCTGGGTTTTTGTGTGGTGTGCGTTGTTCATTGGAGTGTAAGGGGACTGTCAGATGGAGATGCCGGTTTCACACTCTGTCCCATAATGTGATGAATACTTCACACGCTTCTCATCAACTCCTATTTAGCACCTCATTTATCGCTTCCCACCCACCTAACACAGTCCTCATCACCTCACCCGGTCTGGGGGGGCTGTCCGGGCAGAGCTAGCAGCTTTAAACATCCATTTTCATGTTTCAAAATGATGTTCTCTTTTATCTGTGTCTTTTAAAAAGAAGTCAGCTGCCATGTATGTGCTGATAAATAACTTCTGCCTGCACAGTTCCTCCCCTTTCAGCCCAAGGGCATAGACATAGACTGGGTAAATGTGCTCAGTTGCTCCAGTCTTCATTTATTTACATTTGCGGCATATCATCAGTTACTAGGGGCTTTACTGTTGTTGTGGTTCATTGTACTTAGAAAAGTACAGAAAACTCACTGACTGACAGTGTGTGATATCATGTTTCTGCGCTGTTTTTTCAAGTACGTCATCAGGCTCAGGTTGAGCTCGGGTTTGTTTTCTAATGAGTGTTTTTTATGCAGTAGATTTCACACAAATTCTCTCTCTCTGTATGTTCTCATTCTGAATAGGCCTAGCTCCAGAGCTTGAGTATGGAAATACTCAAGAAGAAGAATTAAAGGGGTGTGTTTAGTTGTTGGAACTGTTACAGCCATCTTTTTAGTATTGTGACGTATTTCCGTAGTGGAAATCCATCGACGGAGAGAGAAAGGACACTTGACACCGGGGCTCAGTTGGCAAATGGGACGCTGCCCATTTCCGGATTTATTTACCAGCTTTTACAAAAGCTTCCAGAACCTGTGCGCCCTCTTCAGGGAGAGTTCAGACTAAGCTTTTTTTTCACACTAAGCTTTCTGTTTAATGGTTGACACTTTCTTCTGTTTATTTAGTCATTATTATTTTTATTATTAAATAATAACCCCCCATGTGTGTGTTTTCATTGTAAAGCGACCTTGGGTTTATGAAAGGCACTATATAAATATAACTTATTATTATTATTATTATAAGCTGTACCCGGTGTGTCGGTCTGATGGCGGCAGTCTGGCCAAGGTCATCAGTCAGGCCAATCGTCCAGGCCGGGGGGTGAGCCATCAGCCCACACGCCCGGGCACCTAGGAAAACTGGCAACTCATAACATGAACACCATTTTTCCAAGAAACTCAAGAAATTGCCCCACAACCCCCATAACCCTCACTCCAAAGATGCCTTGTGGCTGGTGGAGCGGCAGCTCCCTCCCAACATGTTTGGTACATACCGTTTAGGTCCAGGTGAAGATTTAGCAGTTAGACTGGGCTGGGTAAGGTCAGGTCTAGAAGATCAGGCTTGGGTTATAGTCAAAACACATGAATAATTAAAGCTACTAGGCAGTTGCTGAATTCCAGCAGTACAGTCAAACCCCATTAGCTCACCCCCGTTATCTCAGCAACCTTGCCACATGCTATGAAAGGCTGCAGAACAGATTTTCTTCTACGTTATTTACCTCATTAAGCCCACTGGTGTGAACGTGTCTTGGGTTATCAACAAATCATGCTCTTATTGGTCATGAACCATCGCTTAGTGACAAGAAGTACTAAATAACACGAGATAAAGACAATATCAATCTCAAGTAGAAATACCATTCTTAATTCACTTGTTATAAGGTCATTGATTCACAAGATCCACAATGTTTGAACGTATGGCTTCCTGCTTTCTTACACTGTTAACTGTATAGGCATTGTTTGCTGTTGCTGTATGTAAAAGCATTTCTTGCATTTTAGTAAAAGACATCACTTTTTTTGGTCTGGCAAAAAGAATTTTGAACAAAGTCTACGTAATAATGGCTCCTGAAGGCTAAATGTGTGACGTCATCAGGACGTTTACGTTAGTAAAAGAACATCCTGATTCTGCACGTGCTAGACCCCTGGCCTTGTGGAGATGGCCTCGTGCTGACCCACGTTGGAATTATGATGCACTAGAACAGACACTCAAACAGATAAACCACCAAGAAATTTTAGTCCCATCTACAGAGTAAATCAGTATTCGACAATGACGAATTCAATTCCTGAATTGCGTCACAAATGTCTATGAAAGAGTTCACAGCCCACCCAGCCAGGCTTGTCTGTGGAAAGCTTCTCTTCTCATAAGACTTACTCAGACACTGGAAACACAGCCAAAAGATTAGGCACACCCACATGGTCTGAGACATGAAATCAGCATGCTATTGTGTCCTTTTTAATATTCACTTGCCACCCCGCTCACAAAAAGACACTTTTTATAACATCTGGCTGAGCTTTTGGCCTTGTTCCTTTAAATTGGGCGTCAGTGAGCAATGTCTGCTCTCGTTGTGCCTGGCCCCTGTTTTCCCTGTCCGACACATGTTCTTACTGGAGAGTGTCTAGACTCTATCCATACTGAAAGCATGACAGGGAGGAAAAGTGGGTCGTTTACAGAATGGAGAGTAAGCGATGCAGTCAGAGAGAGAGAGAGAGGAGACGTGGTTTGTGTGCCACTGAGGGCACTCAGAGCGTCTGGCAGGCTGGAGGTTACACAAGGCTCTCTGTGCACTCAGAGGCAGGCAAGGCTTAGAACACCACATTCCCTTCCAGTCCTCCATGCTGCACACTTGTGGTATGAAAATGAATTCATGCATTATGATGCATGAATCTGTAGCCAGCAATTAGACTTGCAGTACAGTGTCAAATGTTCAAATAAAACATTAAGCCACAGGAACCTATTGGTTACAGATACAAATAAAACAGAGCATCTATTTGTTTAAAAAATAAAAAGACATTGGTGTATTAGTCTTATTCATTAGTTTTTTGTTGTTATATGAATATATGCAAAATAACAAAAAGAGTAAAACATAAAATGTAACCTAATATCATAAATATTCCATAGGTGTATGTAGGTGTGTGTTCTTTGTAGAGGATGTGTAATTACCTTAATATTTTCACCTAGAAAATATTCATATATTCAGTGCCCTCAATTATTGGCACCCCTGGTCTTAAAAAGTTTTAAAATAAATTTGAAATAAAAAATATTTTAGAAATAAATAAAATAAAAATTTAAATTGTAGAAAAATCTGATATTTAACTCAAGTGAATAAAAAATAATTGTAAAAAAAAATCTATTACTAAGAAAGAATTACTGACACCCCTAACAATTCCTTTTTGTAATTTCTAGTTTACTTGTGAAGTTGATCAGAGTACATTTTTATTTTTTATTTTATTTTTAACTTTTAATTAATAATTAATGACTTCCTGTTTGCCTGGGGTATAAAAATGATGTTAAACAAAGTCCTATTGCTCTTAGCTACTCTTCAACATGGGAAAGACAAGAAAACGTGCTGTTCAAGTAAGGCAGATGTGTGTCAACCTTCATAAGTCAGGTAATGATCACAAGAAAATAGTTACTCACCTAAGTCTGTCTGTATCTACAGTCAGAGGAATAATAAAGTAGATTAAAACAACTGGAACAGTGACAAACAAGGCTGGACCAGGACCCAAGTTTATCTTCTCACAACGCACACAAGGGAAGTAAACATTTCTCCAAACTCACTATTAGAGAACTGCACCAAAGAGTGGTAGTTTAGGGTCACACAGTCTCCTTGACAACCACAATCGGAATCTCCATCCCAACAAGCTGTTAGGGAGACATGTAAGGAAAAAGCCTTTTCTCGCCTGCAATCAAATGTTAGAAAGCTGAAGATGAGTCATCATTGGGTCTTATTAAAGCAGGATAATGATGCTAAACATATGGCAACATCTGCACAAAAATAGCTCAGCAGACACAAAATCAAGCTCCTCCCATGACCATCTCAGTCCCCAGACCTCGACCCCATTGAAAACCTGTGGTGTGAGCTGAAGAGGAGAGTGCAGAGGAGAGGGCTGAGGACAATCTAGAAAGATTGTACAAAGAGGAAAAGTCAAAAATCCCTGTCTCTGTGTTCTTCAACCTTGTGACATGTTATAGGAGAAGATTAAGTGCTGTTTTGTTGGCAAAAGAATATTAACTGCAGGGGTGCCAATGATTGTTGCACATATGAGTTTAAAAAAAAAATCTTAATATAGCATTATTTCTCCAATGAATAAAAGCTTCAATTAATGTTTTTTATCTTTTTTGTTTTTTAAACCTATATTTTTCAGGAAAAACAATTATTTATAAATGTATTATTTATAGACAACGCTGTATAAATATGTGTATATATATATATATATACTTCATTTCTTCCCATGATGACCTTGTTACGGGATGAGTGTTTCTGAGAGCAAGTTTGTTTTGGTGAAAGGAGTTTGTTGTTGTTGAGAGAGAGAGAGCGAGCTAACGGCAGCTCGTTTTATCAGTAAAAGAGCATTAATGTTACACAGAGAGAGTCGGGAAAGAGCTCAGAATGTCATTTTGTGCTGAATGGAAATAATAAAATCTGGGTCCCAATGACATTGTGCTCCATGTGAGTTCATTCAGCGGCTGCTCCAGAAGACTGAGTTTGAGACTGTCACAGTGAAAAACGGGAAAAGGTAACAACATGGAGACAAAAGGGCAAAATGTACAGAAAGAAACTTTATTTAGACTTTCTCCATTTCTCGATAGCATCCAACCACAAAACATTTCTGATACGAAAAGTACTTACAGTATGATTCACTGCAGGAGGGCGGAGCCCAGGTGGAATGAAGAGAGGATTAGTTTATGGAAAGCGCAGTGGGTCATTACAGATTACATTTACTACAGATCGGTTGCTATTGGAGACCGGCTTCTATTTCTATTTCTGTCTTTCAAACCCGGCGTATAATGGAAATGGGCGTCAAAAAAAGACAGGCTATTATTAGAAGATACGGTATGTGTTTGTGTGTGTGTGTGTGTGTGTATATATGTATGTGTTTGTGTGTGTGTGTGTATATGTAGGTGTGTGTGTGTGTGTGTATATGTAGGTGTGTGTGTGTGTGTATGTGTGTGCGTGTGTGTGTGCGTGTGTGTGTTTGTGTGTGTGTGTGTGTGTATGTATGTGTTTGCGTGTGTGTGTGTGTGTGTATGTGTGTATATGTATGTGTTTGCGTGTGTGTGTGTGTTTGCGTGTGTGTGTGTGTGTGTGTGTGTGTGTGTGTGTGTGTGTGTGTGTGTGTGTGTGTGTGTGTGTGTGTGTGT
>JBBIGC010000131.1:22096038-22136688 GCA_037576955.1 Lepidarchus adonis
TATCTTCAGGTTCAAACACGCGGATATATCTGCAACAAATGTTGTTTTCCTCTTTTATTATTACTGCTAATGTACAGGTGAGTCTTGCTTTAGCACCGAACGCAGCGATATGTTTATACAGAGCCTCTTTATATCCCTCAATAACAGCCAATCATCGCGCTAGAAATGAGGAAATACGCGCGATACACTGATAACTGTCTTCAGAAATCAGAGGCTGGTTTTAAGCAGTTTCATACGTTTTAGAGAATACATTTTGTTAAAAACACGGAGGAAGCATGCCAAAGGTCGCAGCCGCGCGTGCCTGCGAAAGGGGGAAGGAATTCGGCACAACAGCGGCGTCGCGGACACGTGACGTCACAGACTACGCTTAAAACTGGCAGCGTGAAGGAAATAGATTTTAATTCAACCTAAAAGGCTTATTACAAAGATGAAAACGAAGGACGTTTTTGCTACAATACTAGTTTTCTTAAGTTCGCTTTGTATACACAAATAACAGTTTCAGTTTTTTTTTTTTTTTTTTACTTTCAGTTAACGAAAATGCTTTTTCAATTCTAGTTTTTTCGTTCGTTTTCATTAACTATAATAACCTTGCTCTCCAGGACCGTAACTGAAGTCCCCCAGACAATCACAAGAAGCATTAAAAAGGTAATGCTAATGGAGGTAAGAATTCAATACTTACGATCAAGTCCATTGATGTACCGGATTCTGATTTCACAATGTCCCCATACTGCACTTACTACAGGGTACAGCTTTCTGCCTTTCAGTCCTCGGAAAGCCACCCCTAGATACTGTCCGTCCACTATAAAGCTTAGTGTCCCCTCGTCCATGTCTAGAACCACCAAAAAGGAATCGGGGACTATGAACGTTTCGTCTGGTTCCAGGAAGGCAGGATAGGTTCTACTGGGCTGGTTTTTGCCATCATGATGAAGTTTGTTACGACCCAGGTCCCAGCCCCAGGACTCATTGTTATTTCCTACCAGCGCAGTATATCCTACAGAGTGCAGCGGTGCAGCCCCTGTGGCCACACCAACTACAGCATGTGTGCCACGCTGCCGCATAGCCCAGCTGATCTCCCACACGTGCAGTCCCCGCGTGTAGCCCACCCGCCCACGGATGGCATCCGTGCTTTGTGCCACAGGGTGTCTGTGAAAGATGAGCTTATTGTCATCTTTAACAAAAATGTTTAGAGAGCGGTCGTCGTTGTTCCACGAGTGCTGCACTTGCACGTCGGCAGAGGCGGAGGGCATGTCCAGCAGCATGTCCAGTCGGGAAGGCTTGGTGTAGTCAAGGGCCTGCAGCTCCAGCTTGAGGGGCCGAAACGCAGGGTCCCGCATGTCCACCGTCTTTATACCTCCCGGAACCTTTTGCCCCATGCTATGGACGCTTCGGATGACACCTCTTCCCCCCTCCCTCCACAAAACAGAGAGGAATGGGCAAATGAGGAACAGCAAAGGTTCTGCTCCTTCACCTCCACTCAGCCTTCCAGTTCTGGGGAGGAGGAGCTGCCAGACGACCGGGTCAAAACAGGTGCCAGCCGAGCCCACCTGGGGAGATTAGACAGAAGATCAAAGCAAAAAGTTAGTAAAGATAGAACTATGCAAATTTGAGCAAATCATGTCAGTAACCAGAAAATTCTCCATCAGGCTGCTTTCAGAGCAAAACAAGCCTTATTTTTTACAGGACAAGGTAAAATAAATCAAGAATTTCAGTCTATTTTGAAGGGCAGAGATAAATGTAAAAGACAATGTAAAAATTAATCAATATAAACTAGTATAACATACATAAAAACTGAGGTTGGGATCTGACAGCAAAAAGATGTGACTGTAAAACTGATGTTACAAACCATGCGATCCTTTCCCCAACTCCAAAGCATTCAGATGGATATTAATTTAATTATATATGCGCATGTTTGAACATCGATTTGAACATGTTTGAATACTGATACAAAAATCTGCTAACCACCGTCACACAATCCCCTTAAAAAAGGAAATAAAGGGGGAGGGGACAAGACTAGACATTTCCTTTTTTAAGCTCGTCTAGGCAGATGATAACAGGAAAAGCAATAACAAAATGTCTGGCTTTAAAAATACATAATATGCAGCTGTGTTCTCAGGGAAAGCCACAAGCAGCAATATTCTGTCCAACTCCCAGACAGTGTCAGAGGCAGCAGAGGATGACAAAACCCCATAATACAGGGAGGCTGCATTCACCATTATGGCTTGTAAAGTTTTTATCCATGGTCCTGCACCATTCTGCCATTGCCAAGTTCTGGAACCGCCACTAGAGAAGGGAAAGACTAGAAAAGAACCAAAACTACTCCTGTACAAACACAGTCCAATCAAATAATTTTCCTATTTCTACTTGGGAACCAACAGACTTGTAATAAAAACAATTCTATTAACTTTAAACAAAGTTTTCTCTTCCTTCCGAGAGTAACAACTGTGCAAAGTTCTGCGTACAGCATTATGGAGAAACGCAAGGAGGGGACTGAGCCCAAGCACTGTTTAGAAAGGCTGGCTTGCTGGAGGGGCCAAGTCGTAATTGAATTGTAGACAAGAGTTCATTGAGGAGCGTCTTGGCCCTTTTTCTAATACAAGTAAACAACCATTTAAATGGGTCATGCCTCTCCAGTGATGGCCTAACCGAGGGTGAGAAAAACCAAGCAGTGGGTGGCGAGTTCGTGAATGCAAAACAATATCGCTTTCAATGGCTGTCCAACCTTTAGAAAGTAAGAAACATGTTAATTTGTACACTCCATGCACAGGTTCAAATGTTAAAACAACAGCAGGCTAGTGTGCAATTGCAAGTGTACAAAAAAAGCATGATTTAGCAGATGTGGATGGGACTTAGCATTCCTGCTTACAAGGGCCTGGCCATGTGAGGATTTTCCACTTCTCAGAAGTGTTGTGGTTGAGGAGCATGTCTGAGTGGGAGAGCATGTCACATGGAAGTGACACCATGCTGTTGTGTTGTTCCTGCAGGTTTATTTTGGTGCTTGGGGGCTGGGGCTCATGCAGCTGGTCGCAACGTCTGGTCCTATGAGTGGTGAACTGATTGAAATGCAGAGAACATGGTGTGGATTTGCAGGAGCTGAGGGAACACTGGCAGCTTTTGTCTTCAACATCAAGACCACATTTTAATACTCATGCTAATGCAGGCTTCCATAGACTTCGCTCACCCCATAAAGTAGAACCCGCTTAATTCCTGCCCCATTGTCCAATTTAACAAAATCTCCCCCATCACTTTCATTACTGTGAACTGCACAGCTTATGGATTCTTCAGTCATCGTCACCGGAGAGGGGGAGAGGAGGAAGAGTAGAGTACTGATTAACCTAATCAAGGTTATCAGCAGTGAAGACGCAGGTAATGAACCACAGCCTATGATAAAAAAATAAAAATAAAAAAAAAAAAACACTTGTTTTTCCGGACATACACGCATTAAACGAAGCGCCACCATGCTGATATGGGGACATTACCATGGACAGGTTTAGTCACACGCTTGAGGCATCTGGCAGGCAGCTGTGAGTAGGAGGCGGAGCAGAACTGGGAAGGTAGAAGACGACAAATCATGGTGTAAACAGAAATGTCACACGGCCACTCAGGTCAGACACTGGACAGACAAACTGCACATCATTGCTAGTTGATTAAAGACACTATTGAACAACTTTCAGGTGGCAATCGTTCAAAAGGAAATATACAAACCAACAAAAACATTTGCACTAATTAAAGACAACTAGAACGGGACGACATGCTGAATAATGAATAAAATCCATAAATCTGTTCAGTATTTAAATCCACTAGCACACTGCAGTAATACTGAATTCAGTAAACAGCCCTAACTTCTACAGACCAAACATTCAAAAACATCCATTTTCTCTTTATCTAAAATGATCACAATTATTGATTCCAAAGTGCATCCAGCTTACAAAGTTGTGTTGCATAGTTCAGATGTTGACTTTAGTGATGAGATCACGTTACCCCCCAATGAACCTTTCATAGAAATGCCAGGTCAATGAATCACTGTTCCTGCAGGTCCTTGGCATTTAAATGTGGTGGTTTTGTTTCTTCAGGGTTTTAGACTTAAAATTACAAAAAGGAACTGTTACACATGTTCCACTCATTTGGAGCCAATTGAACTTTTGCTAAAAAGTGGTAATTTACATTAAGGCTCTCTAGGTGAAGGGTGATCTAATTTGATTTCCGTACATTTCAGATGGATTTGATTGTTAAATAAAAAAATAAAAAAAATAGGTTGTGGTCCAGTTGGGAGTTTTATAAAAAAATAATAATAATAATATAAAAACAAAACCTTTATACCATTTTTTATTTTATTAAATTGAAAAATGAAGCATTTATACTGTCATTTTATCTTACTTAGGCATTCTAGCACTTGCCTTACTGTCCCTTTATTTTATGTCTGTTTTTGTGGAGTCACTGCATAACCAATAAAGTTTTTCTAAATTTATGCCAATTACCCAAAAACGTAAAACGGGTAACTTTTCAGGAATAGGATGTTGAAATATCGAAATATCAGAGAAAGAAACATGGATGGCTTTGTATGATTCCAGTGTCTAGGATAAGTGAGCTCTAGGAATGTATGTAAGGGTAACTTCAGGTCAGCCTGACTTCACTTGCAGTGTGAACTGCAAGTGCTGAGGGGGTAGTTTATAGTTTGGTTTGATAGCACACTAGTGGAGGGAAGACCCTTACTGACCATTCTGGAGCATCAGAACCCACACAAGGCATTTCCTCTTCAGCTGGATGAAAAGAACAATGTGCTTCCATGGAAAACCATGCTGGACTTCAATTGTATGTGTAATCCACCCATTCCTCACCATTGATGCTACCCCGATTCTCATCCAAAGCTCCTGGTTGGCCTCCCTCTGAAGCCACAAAGCCATTACAACTAATTCAGAATGCAGCAGGATGCCAGTCTTCAATACACCAAACTCCACTGCTGAGAATCCTTTGCTAACTGTTACACCCACATCAGATTTAAAACTTCCATACAAACTCCAAATCCTGCCCTGCTTACCTTTCAAGAAATCACAAATTAACCAGAAAAATTGTTACTGGTCTAGAAAATTACTTTAACTAGTTAATCTAACATGCAGCAACAGAAAATTGTCTAGCACGTCACATTACCAAATATGACAAAATGGGTTTAATTGATAGTAAAGTTATCAGTCATGGTATGCAGTTAATTTACACAGTTTGTGTGTGACAACCTGGCTTATGACAGAAGGAATGAAGCTGGTTCTATTATGATAAACCAGACAATTCAGTTACACCCAAATGGCATTATATCTGACGAGCAGTGTAATTTCACAACCAACGCACTTGGCTGCTCAGCTTAATCAGTTAAAATCATTCTGGTGAACTACACAATGGCTGAACCTTTAACCCATTTAGAATAGGCTTGGCTATTGAGAAAAAGGTTCTCATTTAGAAAAGAATGGCCTCTTGAAACCAATCATGGCAGAACAGTGGGGAAAGGGGGGTTGGTACTGAAAAGATCAGAATGCCTTTTGAAGGCCTGGAGTCCTTTAAGTGAACTTCAAATGAACTTAGATTAAAGCAATAATGCTATTCGGTCACATTGCAGCTCAAACTAGTGCTGACAGCTGCCTTCACAACAGCCATGAAGAGGGAAAAAAAACAAACATGTTCCGCTCCTTCACTAAACGAGTCCAACTGCTCTCAGTCAACAAGCTGAGGGTTGCCCCAGAACAGGTACAACCATAAAGCCCTGAGCAGAAAGCACTCACCCCACACACACAAATGTGGCCACCAATGACCACACATCATGAAAATGTGCTTACTTTCGTGTTCACACACAGAGGAAATAAGAGCGGAAGTATCTTCACCCAGCTATAAAAGCAGGCCTGAAACCGACAGTGGCGAGACGGACTTCCTGACAGACAGACGCCACAGTGCATGATCACTAAATCACCCCACAGCTCTTTGAGGTCTCTCCATATTCCCTAATGATTCATTCACTAACTGACAAATCATACCAAGACACTCCATCATGTTGTGACCGTCAGTCTTCACATGCCTTAGTTTAGTTCAATCTTTTGGGCCAAGATTCAACTCATTGAAGGGTTCTTTAGGGAACTAAACAGTAAAGAGTGTATAGATTCATGTCTCAACACAAGAAACTAGTTTTAAGAAAGAACAAACGCTATTCTATCAAAACTCATGTCCATACAGCAAAGATGTAAACCTGAGAACATGACATGGCAGCTTACATTCCCTCAGACACAAAGGGTGGAGACAACACAGAGAAAAGGGGCACAGTACTTCATTTAGGGCAGGTTTCCTGGACAGTGGCTGAGCCTAATGTTACACTATACAGCATTGAGTATGATTCACCTTTGGTGGTGGGCCCAACATAAATAAATAAATAATCTATGCTCAATTGCGGAGTTGTGAATCACTCCTGAACTCTAACTACCCTGAACAGACCTAAATGTAACATTAGCTCAATGGCCAACATTTCTAACAAAGGTTTACTGGAACAGTAGCCTAACAGACCTATGTATTATTAAAATAAATCGGGAGCATCTTCCGATAACGAAATTGAGATTTGGCCCATTCTAATTCAGTAGGTTTCCTTTAAAACATCCCTGTCCAGGTGTACACATGATTTCGAAGGAAGGAATTTTTTAGTCATTATTAAAAGACTAAAAAAAAAATAATTAAGCTACCCTGATCACTTGACCTACTTTGCTTTAGATCATATTATATTGCACAACAATTTAATGAGATTTGCACCCCCGCTCTCTGAAGATCACTGCCAGCATGTCCACTGATATCAGCCAAAACCAATAGCATTCATCAGATCTGTGTTCTCGCTGAGCAAAACTCATTTAGGCCTGATTGCATGAAAACCTTTATTTCATGAAACACACACAAACGGGAACATCTCTGGCTGGAAAGCACAACAAAAAGGTACAACAGCATGATTAAAAATACCACTGAACCTCCCATCTGCTAGAGGTTTCAGTTTTAAAAAGGATCAGCTATCTTTAATACATTCTGCACAATTCCTTATGTTTATGGATTCTCTATTAGAATGATGCATTGTACACCATTTCCATTATTGTGTCTCTTATAAAGCCCCTCAAGTGGGTTAGCTACTTGATACCCCTGTATAGGGGCTACCCAATCCCCTGCAGGTCATTAACACCCACTGCTGGCTTAAATTTAGGTCACATTTGAAAACATAATATTAGCTATAGTGTACACAGTATATGCTCTGAGAAAATGCTTTGACATACTGAGTTAGAGCTCATTTCAGATACACACATCCCCTTCCAAGACAGTAAAGATAAGTCCGCACACACTGCACGCCAAGAGAGCTATACACCCATCAGTAGCCCACAAATTTTAAATAAAAAAAATTTTAAAACAGGACAAAACATAGGAATTTTCACAAATAGGAGACAAGAGCCATGACCATTCATGTCCATTTTCTATAGCCAAGTACCTGTAACAAAGTTCCCTGAATTTGGCTATTTTTTTTTTCCCCAAGAGTGCCGGGCAAGAAACAAATAAATGGCTATATTAGTGAACCGCTTGGTCAAATCAGTTTGGATCTACAAACTTGTCACACCCTATGCTTCGAGTAAGATGCCTACAACACTATAGCTAACAACAATCACTGACACTTTCAAATGCACAGCAAAAGGTAGATCAAGAGTCAAAGTTTTCATTGTTGCTACTGTTGGTGGTATTTACTGCTAATATTAGCATGTGGGAAATCATATGACCACCACTTGAAAAAACCACCTCTTGAAAATCCTGCCTTTTTCCATAGTTCTATGTATAATGGAAAAGGACACTGGGACTAGACTAGAGCAGCTGTCTAGCTGGGTTTGGATTAGTAACTGTACCTGGCTGTTTCAGAAGGGCCACTACCAAAGTGTGCTGGACACCAACCTTCCAGGACCGACTCTGGAATCCCCTGGTATAAGAAAACAATTCAGGATTAAATATCTCCAAGCTGTAACGTGAACCTCTAGGATTAGCAGATAAATTGAAGTTCAAGTTAGTTCAAGCAAAGGGATTACGGCCAGGTGCGAGTATTTCATATTAAAAAGAGACCTTGTGATAACTTACAGAAACGTTTGACCTCTGTCATTGCCAACGAAGGGTATGTAATAAAGTAATGAGATGACCTTTGGTTATTGACCAAATACTTATTTTTCCACCATAATTTGCAAATAAATTCTTTATAAATCAGACAATTGATTCTCATTTTGTCTCTCATAGTTGAGGTAAACATATGATAAAAATTACAGGCCTCATCTTTTAAGTGGGAGAACTTGCACAATTGGTCACTGACTAAATAATTTTTGCCCCACTGTATATAAATAAAATACCTGAAGCAAGTGGTTCATAAGAAGAAACCCACCAACCTCTCAGACCTAAAGTAGTTAGAATGGGCGGGCAGACCTGCAGGACTGAGCAACAGCTACTGGAAATGTTTAGTTACATTTACTGCTGTACAAGGTCACGCCTGAACACTGGGGGGAGAAAAAAAAAAAAAAAGTTTGTTTAGAATCTAATGTTTATCATGATCAATCATGTTCAAACTCAAATATCATTGAAAACATAAGCAGGGTATCTTCACGTCTCTTCCAGAACTATCTGCTGCAAGTTGTGTAAGGTATTTTGAACTGTTTTGATAGCATCAATATCTCATGATTACACCAGGAAGGTTTGAGGAAGTCCGAATACTTGGTGACATTTCCCAAGAAATCTGCAAGTTCACGGAATATACAAAAAACCCTTTGTGTAGTTAGCATGTGAGACACCAGTATTGCTTAATTTTTAATTGCAGCTGGTAATAATGACAAAAGGAATTCAGTCTTGAGTTTATGAACCACAGTTTGGAGGCCATTATTATTATTACTCATCTACGTGTTCAATGTAAAACACAAAGCAAAAGCATTTTCAAAAAGTTTCATACAAAATTGTGGCTGCTGGCTGAAGCACATTTCGTAATAACTAAAATGTACAAGTTTCTAAACAAATGCATAGTTGTCATTTGAACATGCAGCAGGAAAGTGAAAGGCTTCCCTTGTAAAAATGCTAAGCTGCTCAGTTCGTTTCCATCAGATACTGCACATGTGCACACTTATTGCCATTCTGCTACCACAGTAAAAGGTTTAGCATACAATTATGTCTGGTGTCAACTATGCTGAATTTTAAAGGTCTAAACCTAAACTACCTTTTTAAAGACTATAGTCAATAGTGGTAATGAACAACACTTGTGGTCCCTCTTTGAAAGGCTGAAACTACACAGAGCTACACTGGATCAAATCAGCTCGGTTGAAGATCATTCATTAGACGTCAGTAAATAGAGACTCCCAAAATATCTCATTAGCCTAATGAGTTTTCACCAATTGAGTCAACTTACATAACTTGGCAGACCATCCAACAATGCTGACAGCCAAAACTGAAATTGCACTGACAGAGTAAACACAAGCTGCCTTTATAACAAAATCCTGCTCCACCCCACTCATTGGTGTGACACAAAGACATTAAACTCTGAAACAAAAGAGAACCGGGATGCATAATAGCACTGCTCATTTTTATTTTAGGTCATAACTTATTTTTAAAAAAAAGTTGGGAACACGGAGGAAAATTCGGCATGAGGAAGGCCCTCTGAAGTGCTGCCAATGTCAGAAATAGAGCCAATAAAAACACAAGTCTAATATTCTGTCCCATCACTGTTACCAGTGCAACAGATCTGCTCTAAAGGCATTATCTTTCTGTCTGGACTTCTATAATCTGTTGGCAAGTCAAGATGACCAAAAAGCTGGCAATAACCATCACCACACGTAGGATAAACACAATCACATGGTGAAAACAAAACCTACCATCACAGATCTGAAACTGGACATTGTTGTATATTTAATAAGAGCATCTCATAGTCATGACCTGTGCAAACCACTAACTAAATGAAAGGTCTGATGTTTATGCAAAGTGTGGAAAGGATCCAAATAAAACTGATCGCAAGTTGCCCCAAATGAAGCATAGAAAATATTTGGGCTGAATGCATTGCAGCGGTGAACTGAAACGGGGTGTTGCCAAATTCTACAGCCAACAGAATGAAGGTACAAACACGATGTGCTGAAATAAGCGTCTCAAAGAATCTAAACCAGCAAGATTACAAAATGGCTTTAAGCTCAAATTCTGAGGTGAGTTCTGAACATACTCTGCACCTGTGTGCATGGATCACTTCAAACTTTTGTTGCAGCACTAGCAGGGACACGGAACAATGCTGGTTCCCATACTTTCTCTCTTCCAGGCACTAACCGGCAGTTCTCAAAGGCTTGAAAGCAGCACTTAAGCCAGCACACTTCACAAACTACTGGGTCAGGCCAGCACTGGAACACTGTGTGCTAATGGATCTTCACATGAACCCAAACGTTCAAAGTCTGTAGACAGTCTGTTTTTGTGCATCAGTCAGGACAGTCTATTTCTCCCTCTGATCAAAGCAAATCTGATCATGATGAGCTTGCACTTTAGACTACATCTGACTGCTTAACTATATGATCATTCAATATGACGATCACAATAGCCCAAAGGTGCTGCCCCCAACACAAAGTGCTGGTTTACATCCATTCACTGCATGACTCTCAGCACTTTTGAAAGATCCCAAGTGTTTCACTACAAAATGAATACATGAACAATTTAGTTTGCCGTTCTGTGAGGTAGAAGAATCAGAAAGACCCTAATTTAATCCAGTTCAGTGACAATACAATGGGAGCATAAATCTGGGGTAGTAGAATATTAAGTAAAGTGCATATATAAGATCAGAACGTCATTATTCTAGATTTCAAGATGAGCACAGAAGAAAAAGGACTCAATGGTGAATACAAAACCTACCATCACAGATCTGAAACTGGACATTGTTCAATATTTAATAAGAGCGTCCCATAGTCAATGGGAATATTTGGACTGAATGCTGGTGTTGCCAAATTCTAGATTTCAGCACTGAAGAAAAAGGAATCAAAATCACATGGTGAATAAAAAAAACAGTTTGAATGTTTATAGTATAAAAGTTTATAATATATTCTTAATATATATTATGGTTTAAGTCTGCGGTTTAGCTCCTCATTCTCAGTTAACAGAAAGTTTCCCCAGGGCCACGAGATTCTGACCCTACCTGTGCATTTATGGCCCCAAACCACCACTGCTTCAGAGTAGACACGTTTATTGGCTTAGTTTATTGGTCAGAACTTCAAACGGCTGGTGAAATAATCGGCTGGTGCTGGAAATGAAGGAACATCTGAGAGGGACTCGGCCTGGACGAACTCCTGAAGCGGGCCAGACAGTCGGAAAGTCTTCTTTTAACAAAATACTTCCATTATGAATCCCTGCATACTTTATCATTAAACTACCAGTGTAAACCAGTTGACACCTGGAGGAAAATTGTTAAAACAGCAGTGGGAAACGATGTGACCGGGACATGTTCTCGGTGTTGAAGCTTTGCTCGGTTCGTCGCGTTGTCTCCTCTCGAGCAGGGAAACAAAACGGCTCAGACACTAATAACGAAAGTGAAGTCGGGTTTTTGGTTTTAGCAGAAAGCTAAGCGGTTACTCGAATTTCCCCGCTCCACCTTAAGCGCTGCGCCGTTTAAGGTGGAACGGAATGAAAAGTCTGGAACATGGAGCCAACTCCAGCCTCCCTCTCACGAGCTCGACAGTAGCGCAGGTACGTTACATGGCTTTCTGTCAGGAGTGAGTGGGGGACAGCTCGGTGGAACCTTTCCAGAATGACACAAGCTAACCTGTAACAGTCTTAGCAAAGCGCTAAAGGGAACAAAAGCAGAAACTGTCGCTTAGCCGTACGTTGCTAATTGTCCAGATGTTAGACATGTTCCCAATATCGCCGGAAGTAGAATTATCGTTCCGTCGAGTCCGTTGTTTATATGTGGCTGGGGAATGCTAACCCCAAACACACACTCTTTCGGGGGTCTTGTGTCCCTTTACCCCACGCTTGTCTCGGGCACGAGACCCGAGTAAACGGCATGAACGCACGCATCCTACCGAGACAAAAGCCTCTCGTGAGTAGTCGACTAAAAGGCACCGAAAACGCTTACCTGCGGTCTGCCTGAGCTTCGAGGGCTAGGCGGACATACGCGAAGTGGCGTCGAGCTTCTTTCAGACGGTATTCCTGTGCAAAGCCATGACTCTCTCCGCCTCGTCCCTCGGTTTCTCTCCTTTTTTAGGTTGGGTAATATGATGGCTGCTACAAACTGCCCCTGCTGTCACGTGGTGAAATAGCTCCCAGCTGCTAGGAACCTCCCTCCTTCCCAGCTGCACGGGCTTTTAAGCCTGTTGCACTTAACACATCAGCTGATGGCGCGCGGGGTTAGCATAGTTCTTAGCTCTTAGCACTTCCATATAGCTAGCATTTGAGTGGTTCACTTATTTGTTCACTCTTAAATTCTAATACGTTTGCAAGTTTGTCTGTATGCTAGAGTTTAGTTTATATCTGTATTTATTTTATTATATTGTATAGACGAGTGTCCATTTATGCACATGTATAGATTCATACATATATTTATAATTACATATAGTATATGCATATTATTTCATTGTATATTTATGTTGTTGTTTTCCTTTATATTGCTGTGCTTGAGAGACACCATCTACCCGAATCAAATTCCTTGTATGTGTTCACTCACATACTTGGCCAATAAACACGATTCTGATTCTGATTCTGATTTTTTTGAGGAACACAGTCTACTTATTACTCCACAAGGACCGTTTAGTCCCTAAATCCTTCTTTCGATTAAAACGATTCTGG
This sequence comes from Lepidarchus adonis, assembly GCA_037576955.1. Taxonomy (NCBI): domain Eukaryota; kingdom Metazoa; phylum Chordata; class Actinopteri; order Characiformes; family Lepidarchidae; genus Lepidarchus; species Lepidarchus adonis. The sequence goes on from JBBIGC010000131.1 coordinate 22,108,867, forward strand.
TTGCAGTATTTTGGACTGCATTTCTATTGCTTATGTCTCCCATTTCTGAACTGAAGTATTTTTTTGAGTATCCCAGACAGGAACACAAGCACTAGACTTTATATGACTGATGCTTGATGTTACAAGATGTTCCAGAACTTCTTGTCCTTCCTACTTTATTTATTTATTTGTTTGTTTGATTGATTTATTGTTTATTCCCTCTTTATCTTTGAGCTGTTGATGTAAAAATACTTTCTTGAGCTTGATGTTAGGTCCAATGTCAACACAAACCCCAGACCTGACATTAGAAACATTTCCTTCCTCCTTGTATATGACTAAGGAACCCTGCAGGAGACACCAGTTCTTGCTGAAAAACAATGCATGACCACAGCTTACAAAGAAATGAGAAACTGATGTGTGACCATGAGTCATTAAGACATGAGATATCACAGCCATGAATGAATTGTCTCATTCCCACACCTTGCTTGTTTTACACTGTTTATCCTTCTAACGCACCATGTGTATGATAATGTGCTATATAAATAAATTTGTCTTACTAAGTTGTGGCTACACATTATTTTTATTAAGATAGGATGTTGCATAAGCACAAATATGATTTCTTTTTTTAAATCTAAGGGAAAAAAAGTTTATTTATTTGTACTACCCTCAAATGTTTACTTTAACTGTTCCAGGTATATCAGACCACTTCCACTTCTGGGATGAATGCTTGAGTGTGCACTCTGTTTTTGACCACCTGTCCGTACTCTTTGCGAGTTGACTCACTGAACCACTTTTGTGTAGACCAAGTGGCTGCCTATATGATTCAACAGACAGCCAGGCTTGTTAACAACCTCAGCCGTCTGGAGGCGAGCTGAGCTCATCTGCAAACCTTTCACAATTTCCCACATGTCCCTGGCCAAACCTTGCTGCTTGCAAGTGTCTCATTTTGTGAAATAGAATAGAAGGGCTTTTTTTTGCCAGAGCTCAGTGTGAGACATTAGATGAATAAGATGTGATGAAGAAAACTGAGGTCTAGCAGTAGCTTACTGCAGTATTGCTGAGCAGTGTAGAGTAGGCATTAGGGGATCTGTGCGGTGTAAAAAGTCTTTACTGTCCTCTTGTGTTCAGACTGGCTGTGCACACCTCAGACATTCCAACATGGCCTATTGCTCAACTCATTTAAAGGGCCAATTTCATCCAAACCTGTTTTATATCAAATTTCCAAATGTGCCAGGACTCATACATAGAAATTTACCCGTGAAAAAGACACATTTAACGTAAAAGTGACAGTCATTGTGAACACACCCCATCACACAAGGATGGTACCTCACTCAGTCGTACCCTCAGTGGGACCTGGGCCAGGAAATTGAACCTGCGACACTTTTACTACATTTACTTATTTCCATTGATCTCAATAAAGATGTTCCATTCTTCTGAGTTTCTGTTGTGGCACACCAACCAGAGTTACCCATCATTTATAAAATCAGGAATGGGCCAAGAACAGTTGATCTCTTACAAGAAAACACATTTATCATACCCTGCTTCTCTTGCAGCATTGGAGCACTAAAGACATGGTACCCTTGATCAGCTATAAAGATGTCATACACAATTAGACATATGACCCAACTGAAACCCAGCTGCCCTTCTTGTTTCAGGAAGCCTCCTGGAGCCAGCTGTGAGAATCCGCTCAAGTGGGTTACTACAGGAACCAGATGAGTTTTGCTTGGAAAAGTGCTCGTCAAACTATTACCTTGTGGTTCTTTAATATGTCTAAAGGGACACCACAGATTATCAGAGCGCAATCCTACACCAAGCTCAGCAGCAGGGCTGTGCAACAAAAGCGTTCTAAAATAGTTTGACATTATAGAACACCATGTACTCAAAAACGGTGTAGAAAGCATTTTCCTGGAGCATGAAGCGCCTCTTAATTGGACCTCTTATCCCACCGTGTTTCACAGCTATCCCCAATAAGATAGAGGCACATCCTGGTATTTCTGCGATGTATTTTTTTTCAGTTCACTTGTGGTGTTTGAGACTACGTACCAAAAACGTTCACATGATATCTTTCTATGGCTCTTGAAATAAACAGGCTTTTTAGGATTATTTGTCAAATCTTCTAAGTTCAGATTGGCTGAGCTGTATTGCGCTTCTTGGTTGAAACACTTCTTGTAACTTCAGCTGCTCCAGGTTGGATATATATGTAAATGCATTGGTGTTTGTGACATTACAAAAAACACTTTTTTGTAGATATGCTGCCTATATTTTCAAACTAACAATGTTTTTGTACATCAAACCTTTTACTTGTACTTCATACATAGGGCACTGTAGGCATTTATAGCCTTAAACCAGCAGAGCTGTTCAAACCAGCACTCCTGGTTGGTCGTCGGTGGCTTGGCCACCACCGTCGCCACCACACAACAAGCCGAGGCCTCCAGCAGCTGCCAGCTCAGCTCAGGGTGACTCATTCACTGTTTCCCCACCAGAACCTCCAGAGAACTCCACACAAACACCTCTTTCTTCTCACACATAGATTTGGAGCTTGAGGTATGAGAGTGTGAATTGTGTCATGCCAAAAGAAAATTTAACATGAGTTAATCTCATTGTCACCCCCAACATTTGTGCTAATCCACTCTCTCTTTTCATTGAGTCACATTGTGCGTACACTCCACATGCCGGAGAAATATTGCTTTGACAGTAAATCCCCATAGTGGATATTTTATCAGCTTTAAAGCCTTGAGACTGATTTACAAGTCTTCAGTGCAGGTTCTTCAAACCCATGACAAAACTTACATAAGATACATGAATAAATAACTAGAGAATTACTTTATTCATATATCGTATTCTGTCTATTCTGACAACCAATCCAATTCGAGCATGAAGTGGAGCTGAAAGATTTCACCATGTTCTAATTTCAGTTTGCTTTTTTCTTCTTATAAGCCACTACTCTACTAAAAAAGATTCCTTGATGATATTTTTATGGATCTTTTGCTGTTAAAAGAGCTGGCTAATTTATTGCACTTTGTTCACAAAATTGGAACTATATTAAGCCACAGGATTAGTGGCCCTCTAATAATCTGCAGTTCTTTGTAGTTTGAGCTCTTGGAAGACATGGAGAGACTGCAGAGAAAGCACTTTACTGCCTCCCTGTGTCTACTGAAGCACATGCAAGATAATGTGCTTATTTCATTTGTCCTTTGCAGTGAAATGTATGAAGAAGGTCGTTTTTATTGAGACTTGTAATACCATTAAAGAACCAGTTTTGGTTCCCTGAAAAAAAAACATGCAGTAAGTGTTTTTTTTTTTAGAGAAAATTGTTTTTAATGGTGATATATTCAGAATCAGAATCAGAAAAACTTTATTGTCCCTGAGGGAAATTGCTTATGTAACGACTGCAACATAGAGACAATGACATAAAATAACATGCATCCTATACTAAAAAAAATACAAAGGTAATAAATATAAAGGGTAATAAAAAATACAAGTTAAGAGAAAAACAGTACTACAGTACGAGGTAGAAGATAAAAATGTCCTAAATATTAATGTAGATGAGTAAATGAGAAGAACATTTTTGAAGTATAACATAATCGCTTGATGTTCTAAGAAATCTGGTATTGGAGTGGAAACTTTGCATTATGTTAAGCTTTAAAGGTTCTTCACACTCACATACCTAGAATCCGTCTGATTATTGTGAGATTTCTGAAAAATACCCATTCAATGACATGTACTGGCTCCCTCCACAATTATTGGCACCCTGGGTAAAGGCTTCTAATAAAATTACCCAGAGGAAATAACAATAAAAAAGAACATTTAAAATTTTAATTGATGTACATTTATTAATTGGGGGGAAAAATCCCACATTACATGTACATTTTTTACATGAAATCATTTGTGCCCCTGCTTATTGGCACCCCTGCGCTTAATCTACTCCTATAACATTTCACAAGGTTGGAGAATACAGAGACAGGGATTTTTCAACCATTCCTCTTTGAACAATCTTTCTATATCATTCAGAGTCCTGCATCCCACATGTTTTCAATGGGGTTGAGGTCTGGGGATTGACATGGTTATGGCAGGATAATGTTTGTGGCCAAAAAGCTTCATTTTAGTCTCATTTGACCAAAGCACATGGTCTCAGTTGAAGTGCCAATACCGCTTAGCAAACTCCAGACATTAGAACTTGTGACTGTAGATGAGAAAAGGCATTTTTCCTTGCATGTCTCCCAAACAGTGAGCTTTGGAGTATTTTTTACTTCTCTTAGCATCTTCCTCACTGTGCGTGGTGGCAAGATAAACTTGGGTCCTGGTCCAGTCTTGTTTGTCACTGTTCCAGTGGTTTAATCTTCTTTATTTTTCCTCTGACTGTAGATACAGGCAGGTTTAACTATTTTCTTGTAGACATTACCTGACTTATAAGGCTCGACACACATCTGCCTTATTTGACTAGCATGTTCTCTTGTCTTTCCCATGTTGAAGAGTGTCACATCATATTTATTCCCCAGGCAAACAGAAAGTCATTAATTATTCATTAAAAGTTCCCATTTACTCTGATCAACTTTATAAACTAAATTAGATATTACAGAAATGCTTCCAATTTATTTATTTTATAGGAATTGTTAGGGATGCCAATAATTGTGGCACACATGATTTTATTAAAAATGACTATTTCTTAGTAATTGATTCTTTTTTTATTCACTTGAGTTAAATATCAGATTTTTCTACAATTTAAAGTGTTAGATTAAACTCCTGCAATAAAAATTGCATTTATTTTAAGGCTTCTAACACATCTTAACCAGAAATGCCAATAATTGTGAAGGGTGCTGTATATAGAATGTATACACACAGAGTGACAACCTAAATAAATGATACAAAAATGATTACATTTGGTCGTGTATTCATTGAAAAAATAAATATCCAATAACATGTCAGAATGTGGCAAAAGTAAGTAAACCTGTGCTTTTAGTATATGGCATGACCACTTTGTGCACCAATAACTGATCTCCTGGTTTGGAAACAGCTCTCATTGCATCAATGCATCATTGGTTCCAGGCTCCTCCCCCTACAGAACATCTACAACCAACGATGCAGATCCAGAGCAACCAAGATCATCAAAGACCTCTCACACCCCAACAATAACCTGTTCTGCTTGCTGAGATCAGAGAGACGGTTCTGCAGCATCAGAACCAAAACTGAGAGACTAAAGAGGAGCTTTTTCCCACAGGCCATCAGACTCCTCAACCAGGACAATACATAACACACACACACTGCTATAACACGGGACACATTACGTAAATAATCATTTCAATCTTATTATTATTATTCAGTACATATATAGTGTGTAAAGGTCTGTATGATTGTCATGTAATATAGAATTGCAAGGAAATAAATGCCACAACTTGAAGTGTATTCTTTGCAGAGGGTGCTTTAACATAAATTATCAAAATATGAAATCTGACTAGGATTTTCAAACTTTAGCGTATGATTGCACACAGAATTACTGTCATTTTTAGTAGAACTTTCTACACCTAATTCTACACTTAATGTACATTCACACACTGTCATATTCTACTTTCTTCAAACAGCTTGCACATTTGTGTTGTAAAAATATATTTTTTTAAATGTATTTTTATATATATATATACACACACTTTTTTTTTTTTTAGTTTTACTTGATCTCTATTTATATTTACTTGATTTTCTATTTCTACTCTGTATGGTCCACGGAGCACATCAGGTTACATTTCACTGCTGGTCATTCTTGTATAACCAAGACAAATAAAGCATCTTGAATCTTGAATCTTGAATCTTGAATCTAACTGCAAGTAAAGGTTTGCGGTAAATAGTGGTCAGTCTTGCACATCGACCCAATAAAGAACAGCTTCAACACTTGAATGTTAGTAGATTTCCTCACATAAACCAATAGCTTTAGGAATTCCCACAAAACCTTAATTAGATTAAGGCCAGGAGATTGACTTAGCCATTCCAGAACATTCACTTTATTCCTCTTTAACTATTCCTTGGTAATGGCTTGTGTGTTTAGGATTGTTCTCTAGCTGCATGACCTACTGTCTGTTGGGATTCTGTTCACAAACAGATCTGGACATTTTCCTGTAGAATTCTCTGGTATAGTTCAGAATACATTGTTCCATCAATGATGGCAAGCCGTCCTGGCCCAGATGTATCAAAACAGATCCAAACCAGAACACTCCCACCACCAAGTTTCACAGATGGCATAAGGTTCTCATGCTGAAATGCAGTTTTTTCTTTCTCCAAATGTTTCGCTTCTCATTTTAGCCAAAAATATATATTTTGACTTCATCTGTCAACAAACCATTCTTCTGGTTCCTTGGGAAAAAATGTATCCTACTTCTAGTATCCTTCTGGTTTGTCCACAAGATCTTGCATACCATTGCTGTTCAGTGTTCTCTCCTAAACATCACCATTGGCCAATATGTGACAGGCCTTCAGTTTCTTGGAAGTTCTTCATGCTCCTTCATTTGAACTATGATACACATCCACAGATGTGTTGTATGTGTAATTAAGCTTTGTTGGATTCCTGCTCCTTAAATAAAACAGGGTCTTTCACTCACACCTGATTGTCACCCCATTTAAAACACCAGACTCTGATGAATCATGTGATAATCCCATGGATTCACTCACTTTTGCCACACGTGGCTACATTATTGGATGAACAAATTTTTTATTCATTTTTTTAATGAATTTGTATTTTCCTATCAGCATCCTCATCATCATTATACAGTCTTATGCAAAAGTTTGGGCACCCCTTGATAAATAACAGATTTTGGTGATTTTGTCATTGAAAAGATTTTAACACAGTCTCTCTAAGACAGAAAAAACCCACAATATATTCAGCAAACATTGATGGATCAGATTATTTTACAAGGTTTCAGACCTTAATCAGCTCATTAGATCTGATGCAGGGCAATGTAGTAGTAAATGTCAGCTGATGCCAATTTCAAAGCTTTAAAAATTCTCTGACTCTTCAAACCTTGTGCACACACTTGTGGACACTCAACAACCATGGTTTCCTCTATGCTGTGTAAGACTCGGAAAATGAAAGTTATTGATGCCTATAATGCAGGAGAAGACTACAAGAAGATAGCAAAGCGTTGCCAGCGTGCAGTTTCCACAGTGAGAAATGTAATAAAGAGATGACAGTTCAGGTGAACTGTGGAGGTCAAGATGAGATCTAAAGGCCAAGAAAACTTATTGGAGATAATGTTTGTATGCTGGTCAGAAAGACAAATCAAAATCTCCATTTGATGGCAAAAAACCTGCAAGAAGATTTAGCAGAAAATCCCAAGTACAAGAATTTAAAGACTTTTAGCTCTAAAAAGCTTTTTGAAAGCTGTGATATCTGCCAGAGGAGGTGTTACTAAGTACTGATTATGTAAGGTACCCAAAATTTTGCACAGTGCCATAATAAATGTTTGTTGATGTTGTTGTTCAATTTATGGCATAAAAAGTAAATATGTATCCATGTTTTTATATATATATATATATATATATATATAAAAACATGGATACATATTTACTTTTTATGCCATAAATTGAACAACAACATCAACAAACATTTATTATGGCACTGTGCAAAATTTTGGGTACCTTACATAATCAGTACTTAGTAACACCTCCTCTGGCAGATATCACAGCTTTCAAAAAGCTTTTTAGAGCTAAAAGTCTTTAAATTCTTGTACTTGGGATTTTCTGCTAAATCTTCTTGCAGGTTTTTTGCCATCAAATGGAGATTTTGATTTGTCTTTCTGACCAGCATACAAACATTATCTCCAATAAGTTTTCTTGGCCTTTAGATCTCATCTTGACCTCCACAGTTCACCTGAACTGTCATCTCTTTATTACATTTCTCACTGTGGAAACTGCACGCTGGCAACGCTTTGCTATCTTCTTGTAGTCTTCTCCTGCATTATAGGCATCAATAACTTTCATTTTCCGAGTCTTACACAGCATAGAGGAAACCATGGTTGTTGAGTGTCCACAAGTGTGTGCACAAGGTTTGAAGAGTCAGAGAATTTTTAAAGCTTTGAAATTGGCATCAGCTGACATTTACTACTACATTGCCCTGCATCAGATCTAATGAGCTGATTAAGGTCTGAAACCTTGTAAAATAATCTGATCCATCAATGTTTGCTGAATATATTGTGGGTTTTTTCTGTCTTAGAGAGACTGTGTTAAAATCTTTTCAATGACAAAATCACCAAAATCTGTTATTTATCAAGGGGTGCCCAAACTTTTGCATAAGACTGTATAATGATGATGAGGATGCTGATAGGAAAATACAAATTCATTAAAAAAATGAATAAAAAATTTGTTCATCCAATAATGTAGCCACGTGTGGCAAAAGTGAGTGAATCCATGGGATTATCACATGATTCATCAGAGTCTGGTGTTTTAAATGGGGTGACAATCAGGTGTGAGTGAAAGACCCTGTTTTATTTAAGGAGCAGGAATCCAACAAAGCTTAATTACACATACAACACATCTGTGGATGTGTATCATAGTTCAAATGAAGGAGCATGAAGAACTTCCAAGAAACTGAAGGCCTGTCACATATTGGCCAATGGTGATGTTTAGGAGAGAACACTGAACAGCAATGGTATGCAAGATCTTGTGGACAAACCAGAAGGATACTAGAAGTAGGATACATTTTTTCCCAAGGAACCAGAAGAATGGTTTGTTGACAGATGAAGTCAAAATATATATTTTTGGCTAAAATGAGAAGCGAAACATTTGGAGAAAGAAAAAACTGCATTTCAGCATGAGAACCTTATGCCATCTGTGAAACTTGGTGGTGGGAGTGTTCTGGTTTGGATCTGTTTTGATACATCTGGGCCAGGACGGCTTGCCATCATTGATGGAACAATGTATTCTGAACTATACCAGAGAATTCTACAGGAAAATGTCCAGATCTGTTTGTGAACAGAATCCCAACAGACAGTAGGTCATGCAGCTAGAGAACAATCCTAAACACACAAGCCATTACCAAGGAATAGTTAAAGAGGAATAAAGTGAATGTTCTGGAATGGCTAAGTCAATCTCCTGGCCTTAATCTAATTAAGGTTTTGTGGGAATTCCTAAAGCTATTGGTTTATGTGAGGAAATCTACTAACATTCAAGTGTTGAAGCTGTTCTTTATTGGGTCGATGTGCAAGACTGACCACTATTTACCGCAAACCTTTACTTGCAGTTAGATTCAAGATTCAAGATTCAAGATTCAAGATGCTTTATTTGTCTTGGTTATACAAGAATGACCAGCAGTGAAATGTAACCTGATGTGCTCCGTGGACCATACAGAGTAGAAATAGAAAATCAAGTAAATATAAATAGAGATCAAGTAAAACTAAAAAAAAAAAAAGTGTGTGTATATATATATATAAAAATACATTTAAAAAAATATATTTTTACAACACAAATGTGCAAGCTGTTTGAAGAAAGTAGAATATGACAGTGTGTGAATGTACATTAAGTGTAGAATTAGGTGTAGAAAGTTCTACTAAAAATGACAGTAATTCTGTGTGCAATCATACGCTAAAGTTTGAAAATCCTAGTCAGATTTCATATTTTGATAATTTATGTTAAAGCACCCTCTGCAAAGAATACACTTCAAGTTGTGGCATTTATTTCCTTGCAATTCTATATTACATGACAATCATACAGACCTTTACACACTATATATGTACTGAATAATAATAATAAGATTGAAATGATTATTTACGTAATGTGTCCCGTGTTATAGCAGTGTGTGTGTGTTATGTATTGTCCTGGTTGAGGAGTCTGATGGCCTGTGGGAAAAAGCTCCTCTTTAGTCTCTCAGTTTTGGTTCTGATGCTGCAGAACCGTCTCTCTGATCTCAGCAAGCAGAACAGGTTATTGTTGGGGTGTGAGAGGTCTTTGATGATCTTGGTTGCTCTGGATCTGCATCGTTGGTTGTAGATGTTCTGTAGGGGGAGGAGCCTGGAACCAATGATGCATTGATGCAATGAGAGCTGTTTCCAAACCAGGAGATCAGTTATTGGTGCACAAAGTGGTCATGCCATATACTAAAAGCACAGGTTTACTTACTTTTGCCACATTCTGACATGTTATTGGATATTTATTTTTTCAATGAATACACGACCAAATGTAATCATTTTTGTATCATTTATTTAGGTTGTCACTCTGTGTGTATACATTCTATATACAGCACCCTTCACAATTATTGGCATTTCTGGTTAAGATGTGTTAGAAGCCTTAAAATAAATGCAATTTTTATTGCAGGAGTTTAATCTAACACTTTAAATTGTAGAAAAATCTGATATTTAACTCAAGTGAATAAAAAAAGAATCAATTACTAAGAAATAGTCATTTTTAATAAAATCATGTGTGCCACAATTATTGGCATCCCTAACAATTCCTATAAAATAAATAAATTGGAAGCATTTCTGTAATATCTAATTTAGTTTATAAAGTTGATCAGAGTAAATGGGAACTTTTAATGAATAATTAATGACTTTCTGTTTGCCTGGGGAATAAATATGATGTGACACTCTTCAACATGGGAAAGACAAGAGAACATGCTAGTCAAATAAGGCAGATGTGTGTCGAGCCTTATAAGTCAGGTAATGTCTACAAGAAAATAGTTAAACCTGCCTGTATCTACAGTCAGAGGAAAAATAAAGAAGATTAAACCACTGGAACAGTGACAAACAAGACTGGACCAGGACCCAAGTTTATCTTGCCACCACGCACAGTGAGGAAGATGCTAAGAGAAGTAAAAAATACTCCAAAGCTCACTGTTTGGGAGACATGCAAGGAAAAATGCCTTTTCTCATCTACAGTCACAAGTTCTAATGTCTGGAGTTTGCTAAGCGGTATTGGCACTTCAACTGAGACCATGTGCTTTGGTCAAATGAGACTAAAATGAAGCTTTTTGGCCACAAACATTATCCTGCCATAACCATGTCAATCCCCAGACCTCAACCCCATTGAAAACATGTGGGATGCAGGACTCTGAATGATATAGAAAGATTGTTCAAAGAGGAATGGTTGAAAAATCCCTGTCTCTGTATTCTCCAACCTTGTGAAATGTTATAGGAGTAGATTAAGCGCAGGGGTGCCAATAAGCAGGGGCACAAATGATTTCATGTAAAAAATGTACATGTAATGTGGGATTTTTCCCCCCAATTAATAAATGTACATCAATTAAAATTTTAAATGTTCTTTTTTATTGTTATTTCCTCTGGGTAATTTTATTAGAAGCCTTTACCCAGGGTGCCAATAATTGTGGAGGGAGCCAGTACATGTCATTGAATGGGTATTTTTCAGAAATCTCACAATAATCAGACGGATTCTAGGTATGTGAGTGTGAAGAACCTTTAAAGCTTAACATAATGCAAAGTTTCCACTCCAATACCAGATTTCTTAGAACATCAAGCGATTATGTTATACTTCAAAAATGTTCTTCTCATTTACTCATCTACATTAATATTTAGGACATTTTTATCTTCTACCTCGTACTGTAGTACTGTTTTTCTCTTAACTTGTATTTTTTATTACCCTTTATATTTATTACCTTTGTATTTTTTTTAGTATAGGATGCATGTTATTTTATGTCATTGTCTCTATGTTGCAGTCGTTACATAAGCAATTTCCCTCAGGGACAATAAAGTTTTTCTGATTCTGATTCTGAATATATCACCATTAAAAACAATTTTCTCTAAAAAAAAAAACACTTACTGCATGTTTTTTTTTCAGGGAACCAAAACTGGTTCTTTAATGGTATTACAAGTCTCAATAAAAACGACCTTCTTCATACATTTCACTGCAAAGGACAAATGAAATAAGCACATTATCTTGCATGTGCTTCAGTAGACACAGGGAGGCAGTAAAGTGCTTTCTCTGCAGTCTCTCCATGTCTTCCAAGAGCTCAAACTACAAAGAACTGCAGATTATTAGAGGGCCACTAATCCTGTGGCTTAATATAGTTCCAATTTTGTGAACAAAGTGCAATAAATTAGCCAGCTCTTTTAACAGCAAAAGATCCATAAAAATATCATCAAGGAATCTTTTTTAGTAGAGTAGTGGCTTATAAGAAGAAAAAAGCAAACTGAAATTAGAACATGGTGAAATCTTTCAGCTCCACTTCATGCTCGAATTGGATTGGTTGTCAGAATAGACAGAATACGATATATGAATAAAGTAATTCTCTAGTTATTTATTCATGTATCTTATGTAAGTTTTGTCATGGGTTTGAAGAACCTGCACTGAAGACTTGTAAATCAGTCTCAAGGCTTTAAAGCTGATAAAATATCCACTATGGGGATTTACTGTCAAAGCAATATTTCTCCGGCATGTGGAGTGTACGCACAATGTGACTCAATGAAAAGAGAGAGTGGATTAGCACAAATGTTGGGGGTGACAATGAGATTAACTCATGTTAAATTTTCTTTTGGCATGACACAATTCACACTCTCATACCTCAAGCTCCAAATCTATGTGTGAGAAGAAAGAGGTGTTTGTGTGGAGTTCTCTGGAGGTTCTGGTGGGGAAACAGTGAATGAGTCACCCTGAGCTGAGCTGGCAGCTGCTGGAGGCCTCGGCTTGTTGTGTGGTGGCGACGGTGGTGGCCAAGCCACCGACGACCAACCAGGAGTGCTGGTTTGAACAGCTCTGCTGGTTTAAGGCTATAAATGCCTACAGTGCCCTATGTATGAAGTACAAGTAAAAGGTTTGATGTACAAAAACATTGTTAGTTTGAAAATATAGGCAGCATATCTACAAAAAAGTGTTTTTTGTAATGTCACAAACACCAATGCATTTACATATATATCCAACCTGGAGCAGCTGAAGTTACAAGAAGTGTTTCAACCAAGAAGCGCAATACAGCTCAGCCAATCTGAACTTAGAAGATTTGACAAATAATCCTAAAAAGCCTGTTTATTTCAAGAGCCATAGAAAGATATCATGTGAACGTTTTTGGTACGTAGTCTCAAACACCACAAGTGAACTGAAAAAAAATACATCGCAGAAATACCAGGATGTGCCTCTATCTTATTGGGGATAGCTGTGAAACACGGTGGGATAAGAGGTCCAATTAAGAGGCGCTTCATGCTCCAGGAAAATGCTTTCTACACCGTTTTTGAGTACATGGTGTTCTATAATGTCAAACTATTTTAGAACGCTTTTGTTGCACAGCCCTGCTGCTGAGCTTGGTGTAGGATTGCGCTCTGATAATCTGTGGTGTCCCTTTAGACATATTAAAGAACCACAAGGTAATAGTTTGACGAGCACTTTTCCAAGCAAAACTCATCTGGTTCCTGTAGTAACCCACTTGAGCGGATTCTCACAGCTGGCTCCAGGAGGCTTCCTGAAACAAGAAGGGCAGCTGGGTTTCAGTTGGGTCATATGTCTAATTGTGTATGACATCTTTATAGCTGATCAAGGGTACCATGTCTTTAGTGCTCCAATGCTGCAAGAGAAGCAGGGTATGATAAATGTGTTTTCTTGTAAGAGATCAACTGTTCTTGGCCCATTCCTGATTTTATAAATGATGGGTAACTCTGGTTGGTGTGCCACAACAGAAACTCAGAAGAATGGAACATCTTTATTGAGATCAATGGAAATAAGTAAATGTAGTAAAAGTGTCGCAGGTTCAATTTCCTGGCCCAGGTCCCACTGAGGGTACGACTGAGTGAGGTACCATCCTTGTGTGATGGGGTGTGTTCACAATGACTGTCACTTTTACGTTAAATGTGTCTTTTTCACGGGTAAATTTCTATGTATGAGTCCTGGCACATTTGGAAATTTGATATAAAACAGGTTTGGATGAAATTGGCCCTTTAAATGAGTTGAGCAATAGGCCATGTTGGAATGTCTGAGGTGTGCACAGCCAGTCTGAACACAAGAGGACAGTAAAGACTTTTTACACCGCACAGATCCCCTAATGCCTACTCTACACTGCTCAGCAATACTGCAGTAAGCTACTGCTAGACCTCAGTTTTCTTCATCACATCTTATTCATCTAATGTCTCACACTGAGCTCTGGCAAAAAAAAGCCCTTCTATTCTATTTCACAAAATGAGACACTTGCAAGCAGCAAGGTTTGGCCAGGGACATGTGGGAAATTGTGAAAGGTTTGCAGATGAGCTCAGCTCGCCTCCAGACGGCTGAGGTTGTTAACAAGCCTGGCTGTCTGTTGAATCATATAGGCAGCCACTTGGTCTACACAAAAGTGGTTCAGTGAGTCAACTCGCAAAGAGTACGGACAGGTGGTCAAAAACAGAGTGCACACTCAAGCATTCATCCCAGAAGTGGAAGTGGTCTGATATACCTGGAACAGTTAAAGTAAACATTTGAGGGTAGTACAAATAAATAAACTTTTTTTCCCTTAGATTTAAAAAAAGAAATCATATTTGTGCTTATGCAACATCCTATCTTAATAAAAATAATGTGTAGCCACAACTTAGTAAGACAAATTTATTTATATAGCACATTATCATACACATGGTGCGTTAGAAGGATAAACAGTGTAAAACAAGCAAGGTGTGGGAATGAGACAATTCATTCATGGCTGTGATATCTCATGTCTTAATGACTCATGGTCACACATCAGTTTCTCATTTCTTTGTAAGCTGTGGTCATGCATTGTTTTTCAGCAAGAACTGGTGTCTCCTGCAGGGTTCCTTAGTCATATACAAGGAGGAAGGAAATGTTTCTAATGTCAGGTCTGGGGTTTGTGTTGACATTGGACCTAACATCAAGCTCAAGAAAGTATTTTTACATCAACAGCTCAAAGATAAAGAGGGAATAAACAATAAATCAATCAAACAAACAAATAAATAAATAAAGTAGGAAGGACAAGAAGTTCTGGAACATCTTGTAACATCAAGCATCAGTCATATAAAGTCTAGTGCTTGTGTTCCTGTCTGGGATACTCAAAAAAATACTTCAGTTCAGAAATGGGAGACATAAGCAATAGAAATGCAGTCCAAAATACTGCAACCAGAATCGTTTTAATCGAAAGAAGGATTTAGGGACTAAACGGTCCTTGTGGAGTAATAAGTAGACTGTGTTCCTCAAAAAAATCAGAATCAGAATCAGAATCGTGTTTATTGGCCAAGTATGTGAGTGAACACATACAAGGAATTTGATTCGGGTAGATGGTGTCTCTCAAGCACAGCAATATAAAGGAAAACAACAACATAAATATACAATGAAATAATATGCATATACTATATGTAATTATAAATATATGTATGAATCTATACATGTGCATAAATGGACACTCGTCTATACAATATAATAAAATAAATACAGATATAAACTAAACTCTAGCATACAGACAAACTTGCAAACGTATTAGAATTTAAGAGTGAACAAATAAGTGAACCACTCAAATGCTAGCTATATGGAAGTGCTAAGAGCTAAGAACTATGCTAACCCCGCGCGCCATCAGCTGATGTGTTAAGTGCAACAGGCTTAAAAGCCCGTGCAGCTGGGAAGGAGGGAGGTTCCTAGCAGCTGGGAGCTATTTCACCACGTGACAGCAGGGGCAGTTTGTAGCAGCCATCATATTACCCAACCTAAAAAAGGAGAGAAACCGAGGGACGAGGCGGAGAGAGTCATGGCTTTGCACAGGAATACCGTCTGAAAGAAGCTCGACGCCACTTCGCGTATGTCCGCCTAGCCCTCGAAGCTCAGGCAGACCGCAGGTAAGCGTTTTCGGTGCCTTTTAGTCGACTACTCACGAGAGGCTTTTGTCTCGGTAGGATGCGTGCGTTCATGCCGTTTACTCGGGTCTCGTGCCCGAGACAAGCGTGGGGTAAAGGGACACAAGACCCCCGAAAGAGTGTGTGTTTGGGGTTAGCATTCCCCAGCCACATATAAACAACGGACTCGACGGAACGATAATTCTACTTCCGGCGATATTGGGAACATGTCTAACATCTGGACAATTAGCAACGTACGGCTAAGCGACAGTTTCTGCTTTTGTTCCCTTTAGCGCTTTGCTAAGACTGTTACAGGTTAGCTTGTGTCATTCTGGAAAGGTTCCACCGAGCTGTCCCCCACTCACTCCTGACAGAAAGCCATGTAACGTACCTGCGCTACTGTCGAGCTCGTGAGAGGGAGGCTGGAGTTGGCTCCATGTTCCAGACTTTTCATTCCGTTCCACCTTAAACGGCGCAGCGCTTAAGGTGGAGCGGGGAAATTCGAGTAACCGCTTAGCTTTCTGCTAAAACCAAAAACCCGACTTCACTTTCGTTATTAGTGTCTGAGCCGTTTTGTTTCCCTGCTCGAGAGGAGACAACGCGACGAACCGAGCAAAGCTTCAACACCGAGAACATGTCCCGGTCACATCGTTTCCCACTGCTGTTTTAACAATTTTCCTCCAGGTGTCAACTGGTTTACACTGGTAGTTTAATGATAAAGTATGCAGGGATTCATAATGGAAGTATTTTGTTAAAAGAAGACTTTCCGACTGTCTGGCCCGCTTCAGGAGTTCGTCCAGGCCGAGTCCCTCTCAGATGTTCCTTCATTTCCAGCACCAGCCGATTATTTCACCAGCCGTTTGAAGTTCTGACCAATAAACTAAGCCAATAAACGTGTCTACTCTGAAGCAGTGGTGGTTTGGGGCCATAAATGCACAGGTAGGGTCAGAATCTCGTGGCCCTGGGGAAACTTTCTGTTAACTGAGAATGAGGAGCTAAACCGCAGACTTAAACCATAATATATATTAAGAATATATTATAAACTTTTATACTATAAACATTCAAACTGTTTTTTTTATTCACCATGTGATTTTGATTCCTTTTTCTTCAGTGCTGAAATCTAGAATTTGGCAACACCAGCATTCAGTCCAAATATTCCCATTGACTATGGGACGCTCTTATTAAATATTGAACAATGTCCAGTTTCAGATCTGTGATGGTAGGTTTTGTATTCACCATTGAGTCCTTTTTCTTCTGTGCTCATCTTGAAATCTAGAATAATGACGTTCTGATCTTATATATGCACTTTACTTAATATTCTACTACCCCAGATTTATGCTCCCATTGTATTGTCACTGAACTGGATTAAATTAGGGTCTTTCTGATTCTTCTACCTCACAGAACGGCAAACTAAATTGTTCATGTATTCATTTTGTAGTGAAACACTTGGGATCTTTCAAAAGTGCTGAGAGTCATGCAGTGAATGGATGTAAACCAGCACTTTGTGTTGGGGGCAGCACCTTTGGGCTATTGTGATCGTCATATTGAATGATCATATAGTTAAGCAGTCAGATGTAGTCTAAAGTGCAAGCTCATCATGATCAGATTTGCTTTGATCAGAGGGAGAAATAGACTGTCCTGACTGATGCACAAAAACAGACTGTCTACAGACTTTGAACGTTTGGGTTCATGTGAAGATCCATTAGCACACAGTGTTCCAGTGCTGGCCTGACCCAGTAGTTTGTGAAGTGTGCTGGCTTAAGTGCTGCTTTCAAGCCTTTGAGAACTGCCGGTTAGTGCCTGGAAGAGAGAAAGTATGGGAACCAGCATTGTTCCGTGTCCCTGCTAGTGCTGCAACAAAAGTTTGAAGTGATCCATGCACACAGGTGCAGAGTATGTTCAGAACTCACCTCAGAATTTGAGCTTAAAGCCATTTTGTAATCTTGCTGGTTTAGATTCTTTGAGACGCTTATTTCAGCACATCGTGTTTGTACCTTCATTCTGTTGGCTGTAGAATTTGGCAACACCCCGTTTCAGTTCACCGCTGCAATGCATTCAGCCCAAATATTTTCTATGCTTCATTTGGGGCAACTTGCGATCAGTTTTATTTGGATCCTTTCCACACTTTGCATAAACATCAGACCTTTCATTTAGTTAGTGGTTTGCACAGGTCATGACTATGAGATGCTCTTATTAAATATACAACAATGTCCAGTTTCAGATCTGTGATGGTAGGTTTTGTTTTCACCATGTGATTGTGTTTATCCTACGTGTGGTGATGGTTATTGCCAGCTTTTTGGTCATCTTGACTTGCCAACAGATTATAGAAGTCCAGACAGAAAGATAATGCCTTTAGAGCAGATCTGTTGCACTGGTAACAGTGATGGGACAGAATATTAGACTTGTGTTTTTATTGGCTCTATTTCTGACATTGGCAGCACTTCAGAGGGCCTTCCTCATGCCGAATTTTCCTCCGTGTTCCCAACTTTTTTTTAAAAATAAGTTATGACCTAAAATAAAAATGAGCAGTGCTATTATGCATCCCGGTTCTCTTTTGTTTCAGAGTTTAATGTCTTTGTGTCACACCAATGAGTGGGGTGGAGCAGGATTTTGTTATAAAGGCAGCTTGTGTTTACTCTGTCAGTGCAATTTCAGTTTTGGCTGTCAGCATTGTTGGATGGTCTGCCAAGTTATGTAAGTTGACTCAATTGGTGAAAACTCATTAGGCTAATGAGATATTTTGGGAGTCTCTATTTACTGACGTCTAATGAATGATCTTCAACCGAGCTGATTTGATCCAGTGTAGCTCTGTGTAGTTTCAGCCTTTCAAAGAGGGACCACAAGTGTTGTTCATTACCACTATTGACTATAGTCTTTAAAAAGGTAGTTTAGGTTTAGACCTTTAAAATTCAGCATAGTTGACACCAGACATAATTGTATGCTAAACCTTTTACTGTGGTAGCAGAATGGCAATAAGTGTGCACATGTGCAGTATCTGATGGAAACGAACTGAGCAGCTTAGCATTTTTACAAGGGAAGCCTTTCACTTTCCTGCTGCATGTTCAAATGACAACTATGCATTTGTTTAGAAACTTGTACATTTTAGTTATTACGAAATGTGCTTCAGCCAGCAGCCACAATTTTGTATGAAACTTTTTGAAAATGCTTTTGCTTTGTGTTTTACATTGAACACGTAGATGAGTAATAATAATAATGGCCTCCAAACTGTGGTTCATAAACTCAAGACTGAATTCCTTTTGTCATTATTACCAGCTGCAATTAAAAATTAAGCAATACTGGTGTCTCACATGCTAACTACACAAAGGGTTTTTTGTATATTCCGTGAACTTGCAGATTTCTTGGGAAATGTCACCAAGTATTCGGACTTCCTCAAACCTTCCTGGTGTAATCATGAGATATTGATGCTATCAAAACAGTTCAAAATACCTTACACAACTTGCAGCAGATAGTTCTGGAAGAGACGTGAAGATACCCTGCTTATGTTTTCAATGATATTTGAGTTTGAACATGATTGATCATGATAAACATTAGATTCTAAACAAACTTTTTTTTTTTTTTTCTCCCCCCAGTGTTCAGGCGTGACCTTGTACAGCAGTAAATGTAACTAAACATTTCCAGTAGCTGTTGCTCAGTCCTGCAGGTCTGCCCGCCCATTCTAACTACTTTAGGTCTGAGAGGTTGGTGGGTTTCTTCTTATGAACCACTTGCTTCAGGTATTTTATTTATATACAGTGGGGCAAAAATTATTTAGTCAGTGACCAATTGTGCAAGTTCTCCCACTTAAAAGATGAGGCCTGTAATTTTTATCATATGTTTACCTCAACTATGAGAGACAAAATGAGAATCAATTGTCTGATTTATAAAGAATTTATTTGCAAATTATGGTGGAAAAATAAGTATTTGGTCAATAACCAAAGGTCATCTCATTACTTTATTACATACCCTTCGTTGGCAATGACAGAGGTCAAACGTTTCTGTAAGTTATCACAAGGTCTCTTTTTAATATGAAATACTCGCACCTGGCCGTAATCCCTTTGCTTGAACTAACTTGAACTTCAATTTATCTGCTAATCCTAGAGGTTCACGTTACAGCTTGGAGATATTTAATCCTGAATTGTTTTCTTATACCAGGGGATTCCAGAGTCGGTCCTGGAAGGTTGGTGTCCAGCACACTTTGGTAGTGGCCCTTCTGAAACAGCCAGGTACAGTTACTAATCCAAACCCAGCTAGACAGCTGCTCTAGTCTAGTCCCAGTGTCCTTTTCCATTATACATAGAACTATGGAAAAAGGCAGGATTTTCAAGAGGTGGTTTTTTCAAGTGGTGGTCATATGATTTCCCACATGCTAATATTAGCAGTAAATACCACCAACAGTAGCAACAATGAAAACTTTGACTCTTGATCTACCTTTTGCTGTGCATTTGAAAGTGTCAGTGATTGTTGTTAGCTATAGTGTTGTAGGCATCTTACTCGAAGCATAGGGTGTGACAAGTTTGTAGATCCAAACTGATTTGACCAAGCGGTTCACTAATATAGCCATTTATTTGTTTCTTGCCCGGCACTCTTGGGGAAAAAAAAAATAGCCAAATTCAGGGAACTTTGTTACAGGTACTTGGCTATAGAAAATGGACATGAATGGTCATGGCTCTTGTCTCCTATTTGTGAAAATTCCTATGTTTTGTCCTGTTTTAAAATTTTTTTTATTTAAAATTTGTGGGCTACTGATGGGTGTATAGCTCTCTTGGCGTGCAGTGTGTGCGGACTTATCTTTACTGTCTTGGAAGGGGATGTGTGTATCTGAAATGAGCTCTAACTCAGTATGTCAAAGCATTTTCTCAGAGCATATACTGTGTACACTATAGCTAATATTATGTTTTCAAATGTGACCTAAATTTAAGCCAGCAGTGGGTGTTAATGACCTGCAGGGGATTGGGTAGCCCCTATACAGGGGTATCAAGTAGCTAACCCACTTGAGGGGCTTTATAAGAGACACAATAATGGAAATGGTGTACAATGCATCATTCTAATAGAGAATCCATAAACATAAGGAATTGTGCAGAATGTATTAAAGATAGCTGATCCTTTTTAAAACTGAAACCTCTAGCAGATGGGAGGTTCAGTGGTATTTTTAATCATGCTGTTGTACCTTTTTGTTGTGCTTTCCAGCCAGAGATGTTCCCGTTTGTGTGTGTTTCATGAAATAAAGGTTTTCATGCAATCAGGCCTAAATGAGTTTTGCTCAGCGAGAACACAGATCTGATGAATGCTATTGGTTTTGGCTGATATCAGTGGACATGCTGGCAGTGATCTTCAGAGAGCGGGGGTGCAAATCTCATTAAATTGTTGTGCAATATAATATGATCTAAAGCAAAGTAGGTCAAGTGATCAGGGTAGCTTAATTATTTTTTTTTTAGTCTTTTAATAATGACTAAAAAATTCCTTCCTTCGAAATCATGTGTACACCTGGACAGGGATGTTTTAAAGGAAACCTACTGAATTAGAATGGGCCAAATCTCAATTTCGTTATCGGAAGATGCTCCCGATTTATTTTAATAATACATAGGTCTGTTAGGCTACTGTTCCAGTAAACCTTTGTTAGAAATGTTGGCCATTGAGCTAATGTTACATTTAGGTCTGTTCAGGGTAGTTAGAGTTCAGGAGTGATTCACAACTCCGCAATTGAGCATAGATTATTTATTTATTTATGTTGGGCCCACCACCAAAGGTGAATCATACTCAATGCTGTATAGTGTAACATTAGGCTCAGCCACTGTCCAGGAAACCTGCCCTAAATGAAGTACTGTGCCCCTTTTCTCTGTGTTGTCTCCACCCTTTGTGTCTGAGGGAATGTAAGCTGCCATGTCATGTTCTCAGGTTTACATCTTTGCTGTATGGACATGAGTTTTGATAGAATAGCGTTTGTTCTTTCTTAAAACTAGTTTCTTGTGTTGAGACATGAATCTATACACTCTTTACTGTTTAGTTCCCTAAAGAACCCTTCAATGAGTTGAATCTTGGCCCAAAAGATTGAACTAAACTAAGGCATGTGAAGACTGACGGTCACAACATGATGGAGTGTCTTGGTATGATTTGTCAGTTAGTGAATGAATCATTAGGGAATATGGAGAGACCTCAAAGAGCTGTGGGGTGATTTAGTGATCATGCACTGTGGCGTCTGTCTGTCAGGAAGTCCGTCTCGCCACTGTCGGTTTCAGGCCTGCTTTTATAGCTGGGTGAAGATACTTCCGCTCTTATTTCCTCTGTGTGTGAACACGAAAGTAAGCACATTTTCATGATGTGTGGTCATTGGTGGCCACATTTGTGTGTGTGGGGTGAGTGCTTTCTGCTCAGGGCTTTATGGTTGTACCTGTTCTGGGGCAACCCTCAGCTTGTTGACTGAGAGCAGTTGGACTCGTTTAGTGAAGGAGCGGAACATGTTTGTTTTTTTTCCCTCTTCATGGCTGTTGTGAAGGCAGCTGTCAGCACTAGTTTGAGCTGCAATGTGACCGAATAGCATTATTGCTTTAATCTAAGTTCATTTGAAGTTCACTTAAAGGACTCCAGGCCTTCAAAAGGCATTCTGATCTTTTCAGTACCAACCCCCCTTTCCCCACTGTTCTGCCATGATTGGTTTCAAGAGGCCATTCTTTTCTAAATGAGAACCTTTTTCTCAATAGCCAAGCCTATTCTAAATGGGTTAAAGGTTCAGCCATTGTGTAGTTCACCAGAATGATTTTAACTGATTAAGCTGAGCAGCCAAGTGCGTTGGTTGTGAAATTACACTGCTCGTCAGATATAATGCCATTTGGGTGTAACTGAATTGTCTGGTTTATCATAATAGAACCAGCTTCATTCCTTCTGTCATAAGCCAGGTTGTCACACACAAACTGTGTAAATTAACTGCATACCATGACTGATAACTTTACTATCAATTAAACCCATTTTGTCATATTTGGTAATGTGACGTGCTAGACAATTTTCTGTTGCTGCATGTTAGATTAACTAGTTAAAGTAATTTTCTAGACCAGTAACAATTTTTCTGGTTAATTTGTGATTTCTTGAAAGGTAAGCAGGGCAGGATTTGGAGTTTGTATGGAAGTTTTAAATCTGATGTGGGTGTAACAGTTAGCAAAGGATTCTCAGCAGTGGAGTTTGGTGTATTGAAGACTGGCATCCTGCTGCATTCTGAATTAGTTGTAATGGCTTTGTGGCTTCAGAGGGAGGCCAACCAGGAGCTTTGGATGAGAATCGGGGTAGCATCAATGGTGAGGAATGGGTGGATTACACATACAATTGAAGTCCAGCATGGTTTTCCATGGAAGCACATTGTTCTTTTCATCCAGCTGAAGAGGAAATGCCTTGTGTGGGTTCTGATGCTCCAGAATGGTCAGTAAGGGTCTTCCCTCCACTAGTGTGCTATCAAACCAAACTATAAACTACCCCCTCAGCACTTGCAGTTCACACTGCAAGTGAAGTCAGGCTGACCTGAAGTTACCCTTACATACATTCCTAGAGCTCACTTATCCTAGACACTGGAATCATACAAAGCCATCCATGTTTCTTTCTCTGATATTTCGATATTTCAACATCCTATTCCTGAAAAGTTACCCGTTTTACGTTTTTGGGTAATTGGCATAAATTTAGAAAAACTTTATTGGTTATGCAGTGACTCCACAAAAACAGACATAAAATAAAGGGACAGTAAGGCAAGTGCTAGAATGCCTAAGTAAGATAAAATGACAGTATAAATGCTTCATTTTTCAATTTAATAAAATAAAAAATGGTATAAAGGTTTTGTTTTTATATTATTATTATTATTTTTTTATAAAACTCCCAACTGGACCACAACCTATTTTTTTTATTTTTTTATTTAACAATCAAATCCATCTGAAATGTACGGAAATCAAATTAGATCACCCTTCACCTAGAGAGCCTTAATGTAAATTACCACTTTTTAGCAAAAGTTCAATTGGCTCCAAATGAGTGGAACATGTGTAACAGTTCCTTTTTGTAATTTTAAGTCTAAAACCCTGAAGAAACAAAACCACCACATTTAAATGCCAAGGACCTGCAGGAACAGTGATTCATTGACCTGGCATTTCTATGAAAGGTTCATTGGGGGGTAACGTGATCTCATCACTAAAGTCAACATCTGAACTATGCAACACAACTTTGTAAGCTGGATGCACTTTGGAATCAATAATTGTGATCATTTTAGATAAAGAGAAAATGGATGTTTTTGAATGTTTGGTCTGTAGAAGTTAGGGCTGTTTACTGAATTCAGTATTACTGCAGTGTGCTAGTGGATTTAAATACTGAACAGATTTATGGATTTTATTCATTATTCAGCATGTCGTCCCGTTCTAGTTGTCTTTAATTAGTGCAAATGTTTTTGTTGGTTTGTATATTTCCTTTTGAACGATTGCCACCTGAAAGTTGTTCAATAGTGTCTTTAATCAACTAGCAATGATGTGCAGTTTGTCTGTCCAGTGTCTGACCTGAGTGGCCGTGTGACATTTCTGTTTACACCATGATTTGTCGTCTTCTACCTTCCCAGTTCTGCTCCGCCTCCTACTCACAGCTGCCTGCCAGATGCCTCAAGCGTGTGACTAAACCTGTCCATGGTAATGTCCCCATATCAGCATGGTGGCGCTTCGTTTAATGCGTGTATGTCCGGAAAAACAAGTGTTTTTTTTTTTTTATTTTTATTTTTTTATCATAGGCTGTGGTTCATTACCTGCGTCTTCACTGCTGATAACCTTGATTAGGTTAATCAGTACTCTACTCTTCCTCCTCTCCCCCTCTCCGGTGACGATGACTGAAGAATCCATAAGCTGTGCAGTTCACAGTAATGAAAGTGATGGGGGAGATTTTGTTAAATTGGACAATGGGGCAGGAATTAAGCGGGTTCTACTTTATGGGGTGAGCGAAGTCTATGGAAGCCTGCATTAGCATGAGTATTAAAATGTGGTCTTGATGTTGAAGACAAAAGCTGCCAGTGTTCCCTCAGCTCCTGCAAATCCACACCATGTTCTCTGCATTTCAATCAGTTCACCACTCATAGGACCAGACGTTGCGACCAGCTGCATGAGCCCCAGCCCCCAAGCACCAAAATAAACCTGCAGGAACAACACAACAGCATGGTGTCACTTCCATGTGACATGCTCTCCCACTCAGACATGCTCCTCAACCACAACACTTCTGAGAAGTGGAAAATCCTCACATGGCCAGGCCCTTGTAAGCAGGAATGCTAAGTCCCATCCACATCTGCTAAATCATGCTTTTTTTGTACACTTGCAATTGCACACTAGCCTGCTGTTGTTTTAACATTTGAACCTGTGCATGGAGTGTACAAATTAACATGTTTCTTACTTTCTAAAGGTTGGACAGCCATTGAAAGCGATATTGTTTTGCATTCACGAACTCGCCACCCACTGCTTGGTTTTTCTCACCCTCGGTTAGGCCATCACTGGAGAGGCATGACCCATTTAAATGGTTGTTTACTTGTATTAGAAAAAGGGCCAAGACGCTCCTCAATGAACTCTTGTCTACAATTCAATTACGACTTGGCCCCTCCAGCAAGCCAGCCTTTCTAAACAGTGCTTGGGCTCAGTCCCCTCCTTGCGTTTCTCCATAATGCTGTACGCAGAACTTTGCACAGTTGTTACTCTCGGAAGGAAGAGAAAACTTTGTTTAAAGTTAATAGAATTGTTTTTATTACAAGTCTGTTGGTTCCCAAGTAGAAATAGGAAAATTATTTGATTGGACTGTGTTTGTACAGGAGTAGTTTTGGTTCTTTTCTAGTCTTTCCCTTCTCTAGTGGCGGTTCCAGAACTTGGCAATGGCAGAATGGTGCAGGACCATGGATAAAAACTTTACAAGCCATAATGGTGAATGCAGCCTCCCTGTATTATGGGGTTTTGTCATCCTCTGCTGCCTCTGACACTGTCTGGGAGTTGGACAGAATATTGCTGCTTGTGGCTTTCCCTGAGAACACAGCTGCATATTATGTATTTTTAAAGCCAGACATTTTGTTATTGCTTTTCCTGTTATCATCTGCCTAGACGAGCTTAAAAAAGGAAATGTCTAGTCTTGTCCCCTCCCCCTTTATTTCCTTTTTTAAGGGGATTGTGTGACGGTGGTTAGCAGATTTTTGTATCAGTATTCAAACATGTTCAAATCGATGTTCAAACATGCGCATATATAATTAAATTAATATCCATCTGAATGCTTTGGAGTTGGGGAAAGGATCGCATGGTTTGTAACATCAGTTTTACAGTCACATCTTTTTGCTGTCAGATCCCAACCTCAGTTTTTATGTATGTTATACTAGTTTATATTGATTAATTTTTACATTGTCTTTTACATTTATCTCTGCCCTTCAAAATAGACTGAAATTCTTGATTTATTTTACCTTGTCCTGTAAAAAATAAGGCTTGTTTTGCTCTGAAAGCAGCCTGATGGAGAATTTTCTGGTTACTGACATGATTTGCTCAAATTTGCATAGTTCTATCTTTACTAACTTTTTGCTTTGATCTTCTGTCTAATCTCCCCAGGTGGGCTCGGCTGGCACCTGTTTTGACCCGGTCGTCTGGCAGCTCCTCCTCCCCAGAACTGGAAGGCTGAGTGGAGGTGAAGGAGCAGAACCTTTGCTGTTCCTCATTTGCCCATTCCTCTCTGTTTTGTGGAGGGAGGGGGGAAGAGGTGTCATCCGAAGCGTCCATAGCATGGGGCAAAAGGTTCCGGGAGGTATAAAGACGGTGGACATGCGGGACCCTGCGTTTCGGCCCCTCAAGCTGGAGCTGCAGGCCCTTGACTACACCAAGCCTTCCCGACTGGACATGCTGCTGGACATGCCCTCCGCCTCTGCCGACGTGCAAGTGCAGCACTCGTGGAACAACGACGACCGCTCTCTAAACATTTTTGTTAAAGATGACAATAAGCTCATCTTTCACAGACACCCTGTGGCACAAAGCACGGATGCCATCCGTGGGCGGGTGGGCTACACGCGGGGACTGCACGTGTGGGAGATCAGCTGGGCTATGCGGCAGCGTGGCACACATGCTGTAGTTGGTGTGGCCACAGGGGCTGCACCGCTGCACTCTGTAGGATATACTGCGCTGGTAGGAAATAACAATGAGTCCTGGGGCTGGGACCTGGGTCGTAACAAACTTCATCATGATGGCAAAAACCAGCCCAGTAGAACCTATCCTGCCTTCCTGGAACCAGACGAAACGTTCATAGTCCCCGATTCCTTTTTGGTGGTTCTAGACATGGACGAGGGGACACTAAGCTTTATAGTGGACGGACAGTATCTAGGGGTGGCTTTCCGAGGACTGAAAGGCAGAAAGCTGTACCCTGTAGTAAGTGCAGTATGGGGACATTGTGAAATCAGAATCCGGTACATCAATGGACTTGATCGTAAGTATTGAATTCTTACCTCCATTAGCATTACCTTTTTAATGCTTCTTGTGATTGTCTGGGGGACTTCAGTTACGGTCCTGGAGAGCAAGGTTATTATAGTTAATGAAAACGAACGAAAAAACTAGAATTGAAAAAGCATTTTCGTTAACTGAAAGTAAAAAAAAAAAAAAAAAACTGAAACTGTTATTTGTGTATACAAAGCGAACTTAAGAAAACTAGTATTGTAGCAAAAACGTCCTTCGTTTTCATCTTTGTAATAAGCCTTTTAGGTTGAATTAAAATCTATTTCCTTCACGCTGCCAGTTTTAAGCGTAGTCTGTGACGTCACGTGTCCGCGACGCCGCTGTTGTGCCGAATTCCTTCCCCCTTTCGCAGGCACGCGCGGCTGCGACCTTTGGCATGCTTCCTCCGTGTTTTTAACAAAATGTATTCTCTAAAACGTATGAAACTGCTTAAAACCAGCCTCTGATTTCTGAAGACAGTTATCAGTGTATCGCGCGTATTTCCTCATTTCTAGCGCGATGATTGGCTGTTATTGAGGGATATAAAGAGGCTCTGTATAAACATATCGCTGCGTTCGGTGCTAAAGCAAGACTCACCTGTACATTAGCAGTAATAATAAAAGAGGAAAACAACATTTGTTGCAGATATATCCGCGTGTTTGAACCTGAAGATA
>JBBIGC010000131.1:22165462-22179272 GCA_037576955.1 Lepidarchus adonis
TATTACTGCATCTACCAAAATTGCATATGATTCGATATATCGATCTGAGACATGAAAATTGATGTGTGTTCGTTCCAGAATTGATATTACATTTCTATTTACTGTGGACAATGTTAACAAGAATTTGCTTTCGCTTACGATCACTGTATTTGAATGAAAGTGAAAGTGACTGTTTGTAATTGTGAAACACACTCACTCACACATACAGTGCACCACAATAAAATGTGACCATGGCATTTTACCCATCACACGTGTACACATGGAGCAGCAGGCAGCTACTGTATCACCAGCACCCGGGCAGCAGTGTAGTGGGGGCAGTACCTTGCTCAAATTGACCTCAGTGGTGCCTGGGCTGGGACTTGAACTTCTTCTCAAAGGCAATGTTCTAACCACTTGGACCTTTGAATAAAATTTTAACCTATTAGATTTGACCTGTAATAATAACATGTTCACATTATAATCTGTCTGTATGTGTGAGGTCATGGAAATTTCTTCATATTTCATGCTGATTGTAGACCCCAGAATTAATTCCAATCGCATTGCTGCAAATTTTAATGTATTGAAAATTATTGGATTACAGGCTAAAAAAGATTTTGAATTTAATTGTGATTTACAACTCTTGTTTTTTTAAGCAGATCAACTCCACATGCTAATCAGTTTTACTTTTTGTTCTTAAATGGCCACTCATTTGCAGTGTTTTCCATGTAATTACTTATTTTGGATGTAATATGTCATGGAAAGATGTATTGTCCAGTACTGTCCATAGTCCAAGCTAAGCTTCATATTATTGCGTGAGATGTTAGCATCAGACTTTAGGTTTGAGTTAAAAGTGAGCGTCGAGGTCCACACATCAGTTTCTCTTTTGTAACTACACACATCTATTGTAGTTCATGAGAAATTTGCTATAGTTACTGGATAATAAGCTTTAAAGTCAATAAGACCAGATTTAATAGTGTGTAGATGCACACAGTGTTTCAGAGGAAATGGTTAGCATTCTAGTCAAAACACACACTTTGTACAGTGTGTACAGAGGTCACCATAATGTCTAATGACGCAGGAGCACATGTCAGACATGGCAGGACTGACAGGTTTTAAAGTCTACCTGCAAAGGCATGTCAAATTCAGATTTCAGTCTGTCTGAACTTGAGGAACAGTCTGTTATTTAACAAAGCAAATATTTAATGCAACTGTAATTAAGCCATTTGTTTGAACATCGCCATGGTTGATAAGCAAGCAAGTGCCATGTGAAAGGGATAGTCAAATGTACTCAACTGTCACCCTTGGTCCATTTTTACAGATAACAGCATGTCATAGTGTGTCAGGAACCACATAAGCAAATCCATCTGAGATGACTTAACAGCTCTGCATGGTTTGAGGTGAGTGTGTGATGGGTTAAGCATGGCACCATGCTCTTTGGTGGCTATAAGCATAAATTAATCATCAGCTTCTTTAGCCTCCAACTAAAGAAGCAAGTTCTGAAAGGCAAACACGTCTTGGCCGATTGACTTCTTGAAGAATTACGTCACTTTGCCTTTTCCATCAAACTATCACTTCTACTTACTTCAGGACTGCTTCAGTCATCCCTCTCAACCCTCGGCTAAAGTGATACTCGAGTGAGGCGGCACGCAGGGTAGAATCGCGACAGAAATAGCCTCCTAATTACAGGTGTGTTTGCTCAGGCACTGATAACACATCAGCACCCAGGAATGTAGTATCAGCAGCTGTCATAAAAGCACATGGATGGTGCCAGATTGTCCAGTGCAGTAAGCCACTCCAGAAACGAGTCTCAAACAACATGCAGCTTCTTTAATCCCACTCTGATTTCATGTTTCAATTGATCATTCAATGACAGGAATCATTTGTTGTATGAGTTCATTTGGCTGTTGGGGCAGCCGGTGTGTACTGGTGGCTGTCTTGTTTTTTTGCTTGTGAGGGCGGGTACATTTTATTGTAGCTTTTTGTTCTTTGTTTCTATGACTTTTAGAAACAGACATTCAGTTCAGATGCTACATTTACAAAAATGCTATTAGCTATGGAATTGTAGTTATATGTTAGCATGTATGCTTTGTGTATCTTGCACATGAACATTTTTGGCTGTTCTACATTAAACACAGGTGTCTGAAACTTCCATAAAGCTTTTCACAAATGTTTTTTTATGTAGCATTTCTATAGTGACTCCTCCGATAGAGTCCCAGTATAGAACCTCTGCTGTTTACTGACAGACGTCTGCAGTCAGGCTGTCTCTTGTTCTCATAGTGGCATATCTAGTCATTTCAGCCTAGAATTATGCTTTTGGGTATTAAATGACTCCCATGAGTTTAAAACAAATGCGATTGGTTGATTTCACTGTCAGTTTCTAATAAACTTATGTCTGATATGATGGCCTAATGAGACTATAGAGAAAAAACAACAGTAAAAAAAGTTTCAACCATGGATTTGAAATTTGTAATACTGTTGTTTATCTACTTTTTGTTTGCTCTCCCATTGCTTTTTGTTGTAGGCAGTCTGCCCATTTGAAAGGCAAAAATCACAAAGACTGAAGACATACAGGGAGTAGGCATTTATGTCGGGCAAAGGGGTCACTTGTTTATAAATGACTTCACAATGTAAGTCATTCAGGAGTGAATAAGTAAGCTGCTCATTAAAAGATTGGTGGCCGAGCGGGGCAGAGGTCAGGCTTTTGCTTGGGTGCTTTCGTTCTTAATGTATCAACCAAATACTCTTATCACAGTTTCCCCCTATTTGTACATTTTTATAGATAACACTGTCATAACAGTCCCAGAATCCACATAATGAAGTTGGTTTGAGATTGCTTAACATCTCGACAGTGCATGAGGCAAGTGAGTGATTCTTTTAGGTGGATGGAAAGTGGTGTGCATGTTTGGACTACTGCTTTAACTATTATGTTCCTCAATGAAAGTCATCAGGGAGTATGCAAGTAAGCCACTGGTTTAAAAGTCGGTATTTGAATCAGCAGGCTGCAGGCCAGGCTCGTGCTCCACGGCCCCTCGCCTTCTCCGTGTGGGATTTAGGAGCTTGTGACTGTAACTGTGGGGGCTAAGTCACAGTGAGCCGTGCTAGGCCATGTTGTGTCCTTGGCAGTGCCTGCTCTCTCTCTCTCTCTCTCTCTCTCTCTCTCTCTCTCTCTCTCTCTCTCTCTCTCTCTCTCGTCCTTTCTTCTCTCCTACTCACTCGCTCTCTCCCACTCAATCCGAGGGCCCGCTCCTATCAGCTGTGAGGCCCGTCTCTTTGCCAGGGCCGCGAGGAGAGAGGCAGGCTGACGAAAATAACCCAGCTGTGGGGAATACCGACCGATAAAGCCTGCAACACCGCCTCAGCGGCCTACTCCTTCCTTCTCACACTTCTATGACATACTCATAGAAGCTGTCTCTCTTACAAACACCCACACACACACTCACTCACTCACTCACTCACTTCTAATAGCTTCTTAAAGGCAAATATAGACTGAAGCTCTTGAAGCAGCTTTTATTTTCAAACAAGTGAGTCATGCTTTTGTTTGTGGTTGATCATAGTTCAAGGCTTACGCAGCACAAAGGTGTACTCTCAGGTGTGGCTCTCTCTCTCTCTCTCTCTCTCTCTCTCTCTCTCCCCTCTCTCTCTCTCTCTCTCTCTCTCTGGCTGGTGTTAATTAGGAGTCATGTTCAGCTGTGCTATATATTTTGCCTACTTTATTTAATGCACCTTAAGCTATAAGACTGAGGTTAAATATTAAATGGTTATTAATGTATTAT
Organism: Lepidarchus adonis; assembly: GCA_037576955.1. Taxonomy (NCBI): domain Eukaryota; kingdom Metazoa; phylum Chordata; class Actinopteri; order Characiformes; family Lepidarchidae; genus Lepidarchus; species Lepidarchus adonis. The sequence continues at coordinate 22,169,215 of JBBIGC010000131.1, forward strand.
GTCAGTAATTAATGCTTGTATTTATTTTTGTTGTTGTTAAGCTTTTGTTTACTGATTTTACATGTACTGTTTAATATTATTTGGTGCTTGTATGGGTCATTCTACCATTGTGGTGACAAATCAATTGCTGAAATATAGAAAAATATAGTTATGTTGAAGAACAGCTCAAACAAAATTTGAATATGAACTTAAATATAATTAATGAAGAACTAAAATATAATTTCCTTTCACATTAAAGTCACATTTATAAAATTGAAGGTTGAGAATTACATACACATTGACTCATTTAAACACTCATTTAAAATCACATCAGATCCATTCAAATGCATTTTTACAATTAAAGCTGAAAAACAAATTTCAACATAAAATTAATTCTGTACCTGTGACATGTCCGTTTTCATGCTCAATCATTCATAATGTCATGAACTTTATCATTTTCATTCCTTTTTGTGGTTCATGTAGGAATAGACCAAAGAATACTCAGACATGAACTTTCTGTGGTCTAGTCCTACGCTGTGCTAGTTTTCATGGTCTCATAGCTGTGGGACATCATTTACTACAGCAATAGTAGAACGTTGTGAGGTGGGCCTTCCAACAAACTGCACAGAGATATCAGGAACTTCCTATATGAAATGTTTTCTCTTTTTTCACAGGACCAGCGTTCATCACTGTCATCAAGAAAGTGGAAGCAGAAGCAAAACCTGGGAGGGAAACCTTGCATTTGTGTGTCATCAGTTAACAGACTAGATTTGTGGACAATTAAAGGGACGGCTCATAAAAAAGTCCTGTGCTTATGGGTGCAAAGGCTTCCAATAAGTAGGGCATGAGTTTGCAAAGTGAGTCCTCGAGAGAAGGCTCTCTCTGGACGAGCGAAAAGGAGGATACAGAGGAGGAGAGAAAGAGAACGCGTGATCGAGGAAGAGAGGAGCAGCGGGGGAAGCTGGCTGCTGTGAGTGTTTCTATGGCAGTGTCTTAGCTGGTTGTTGTGAGGAGTGAGAACGAAGCAATCAGCAAGTATACTGCCGCAGAAACTCGTCACCATACGAGGCCCATCCATCCTGCACCACAGCCCTAATTTACACGCGCACACACTCTCAGCAGAAATACCCTGCCTGTTCCATCAGCCCTCCCATCATTCAGCCCTGTTCACAAGACTTAGAACAACTCAAGTCAGTTATGACTTCTGGGAAGTCATTCAGTAAATCATAAAATCTCAGATATTCAGATAATTTGTGACTTTTTGGTGAAATTCTTAAACAATGGTACACTGAATTATGCAAATGTGACTGTAAAAGCTATTAATTGTGTAATATAATGTAACTTAAGCAAGAAAAAATACAGTCAACCCCCTATTATCTTGCCAAACCCGCCTCTCGCCATAAAAGGCTTAGGGCCCAGACCAATAGGGGTGATTCATTTTTTCCCTTTATGTTAGAAAATTGCCAGGGACTTTTATTTAAGCCGTGTATACGTATATATTCATGAATACTGTATACTGTGATATTCAGCACACAAAAATGTGGACACAAGGCACAACTGCATTTTAGTCAAACACATCTGGCTTCACAGGCGCTGTGTGTTCACATTGGGATTCCATGTATTATTTGATGGTTGCAGAGCAGTTTAGCACCTCCACATCCCATATGAAAATGGAATATTTTAGAATATGTTGCCAATATATTACAAAATATGAATAGAATATATTGAAATGTATTGTTAATACATATATTCAAATGTAGAATGCTCGCTTCAGTACCAAGGATGTATCAACAAGAAAAATCCACAGGAAACTGGCTTAACAAAAATTCTAATAAGATAAGATAATCCTTTATTGTCCCACAAGTGGGAAATTCCACAATAATATATAGTATACACAACCACTTTTTTCATAGGCAGAAATCCCCAAATGTACAACCTCCAGCTCATAACTGCTATTAAAAGTGATATACGGAAGATCAAATGTATTAAGAATAATGTATACTGTGTGTTTTAGTATAATATTGTAATTGCATTATAATAAACCTTACATAATTCTCATGTTGACACCTAAATCATTATGTTACACTGTACATATTGTTCTATGCTACATTGATTCCACATTTGGCTCCGCTTTAGCAGTTCTCAGTGCATGTTGGAAATTGTTGTTTTACTGTGAAAAACAATCAAAAATAGAATATTATAGTTGAATATACACTGTATAATAATCAGTCGATGCTGTGCTGGGGGTCACTCATCAGTAACAGTGGATTGATTTGATAAATTTTTTAAATAAAGGCTTTTCTGAGTAGACACGCTTCATTTGTTTCTCACTTCCTTTGTTGTTTGGTGCTTCTTTTCTTGAAGGCCTTGTTTTCACTGATATGCTTTGGTTCTTTGATTCAGCTGATGTGATCTGTAAGTGCTGAAATGAGTCCCGGCACAGTGCGAGCTATTGCTCCTTGACTAAGAGTCGGCAGGGCCTCGTGGCAGTGATTGGCAGTTGATTCTGTTTATAATGTCAGACTTGACAGCATGGCTGTACTACACATACCACCATTTGTTTCACAGGCTGCAGAATGATTCTGCTTAGGCCATAATAAAGTGGCTGCTCTCGCATGTGCGATTGCGTTAAGTGGATTCTTTCCTGAAATACCTTCATCGGGAGAAGAAAAGGCTCAAAATCAGGCATAATGGTTTCTCTCTAGAGTCTGTTTAAGTAGCTGATGATGGTATATACTCTATTACAACACCTACGACTAAATTCCATCCAAATAAACTGAGCATGGTTTAATTGTCACCCATGCAATGTTCTTTGGCATTAGCACTTGTTTTTTTCTTATGAAAAGAAGCACTTGCTGGTGAGTCAGAGGGGCTTTTGGTGGTGAATTGATTTGATGGTGCTCATGTGTCTGCTTGAAACGGGGAAGCTCAAATTCAAATTAGTGTCAAAGCTGACTGAATTCCTCCCACTTTTAGGGCATTAATCACTTCATTTGCTTAGCAAGCCCTTTACCAAAGGTGCGGTCATTTTTATGGAAGGAGAAATGAGAAATTGCCTTAATACCAGATATGCCTTGCGTACATTTACACACATCATTTGGCAGAAGACAAAGTGATTAAACGTGCATGGAGATTCTGAATGGATTTTTTTTAAAGAATAAAATATTATTTAATGCCAATGCTTTTTCAATCCACAGGGTATAGGAGCCAATGGAAGACATTCATTCATGTCAAGAATGGCTTATTTACACCAATCAGCTATGACATTATAACCACCTGCCTAATAGGTCCCCTTCATGCTGACTACACAGCCCTGACATTTCTATCAGAGTCACTTTTCATGCTACAGTAGCTTTCCTGTGGGGTCAGAGCAGCCAGGCTAGCTTTTACTCTCCATGTGCATCAATGAGCCTTAGACCCCCATGACCCTGTTGGAACTAAACACTGTATATTAGATTTGTAGAAATGCTCTGGTCCAGTGATCTAGTCTCTTCACCTGCACCTTGTTTGTAACTCCTCCCCCATGTCCAGGTGTGCCTGCTTGTGTGTTAGTATTTATACCCCTGTGTGTCAGTCCCTCTTTGTCGGTTATTGTGAGTTGTATTTGCGATTCTTGTTATACTGGCGCTTTATGAAACTTTGTTTTCAACGCATGTTCACATGTTCTTTCTGACTCATATTATTCAATTCTGTCTTTTGTTTCACACTTATGCCTGTGGTTACTTCCACAACCGCTACATTCAACACATCACCTGCAAGAATGGACTGTTTGCTAACTATCTAATATATGATGAGATCAATTTTATTCACATCACCTGTCAGTGAGTCTGGTGTGTCAGCTGATCAGTGTACGCTTACATTAGATCATTACTGGTAAAATGTGATAAAAACATGCACAGGACGAACAGTAAACAATCGCTGGTTATGTGGTTATTTTCATGTAAAAGGCAGTGGTGACCTAGTGGTTAGGACAGTGCCCTTGGGTCTCCAACTGCTACATGTGTGATGGGCAACATGCAGTGACAGAGAGTCAATCAAAGTAATAGAATCCGAATCAGAATCAGAAAACTTTATTTATCTCAGAAGAAATCACTTTGCTGCGATTGCACACACAGACATAGAGACATAGTTTCAAAAAAATGGTAAAAGTAGTCATTAAATAGAATAAAGTAAAATAAGGTGATGAAAATAAAAATACATAGAAAAATCTAAATATAATAAAGTCTAACAGTAAAAAAAAGAAAATAAATAGAAAGATAAAAAGAAATCAAATAAGATAAATAGAATAAATAAATAAGTCAGACTGGTCAGCGGTGGTAGCTCAAACTGAATTGCACAAAGTATATTACCAACAGCAGGACTTTACCTAATTGCAGAGTATAATAGCAGCAGTATTGCACATAATGTAAATAGCAGCAGTATTGCACATTATCATTGTCATGTAAAAAACATTGTCATGTAATATAGAATTGCAAGGAAATAAATGCCACAACTTGAACTTTGCAGAGGGTGCTTTAACATAAATGATCAAAATATGAAATCTGACCAGAATTTTCAAACTTTAGCGTATGATTGCACACAGAATTACTGTAATTTTTAGTAGAACTTTCTACAGCTAATTCTACACTTAATGTAATTTTTTTATATTTAAAAAAGAAAAATGTATTTTTTTACAAATGTTTATTACATAATTTTTATACACACACACATATATATATATAAATTTCTTATATATATATATAAAAAAAAAAAAATTGTATGTTCCCTGCATTTTTGTATTATGTTTCTCAGAACTGATGACTTCAGGTAGCTATGTTCTCCCAGAAAATAGCAAGGTCCTATATACATGACAGTGTGTGAAGAACTACGCTAAACAGCACAGCAAGCAACAAAGGGCTGTTTTTGGCACTATCCTGCACAAAGCGTTCTGCTGTTGTTTGAGCTGTAGAGGGGCATAATGCATAGATTTATCAGGTAGAGGAATAGCACTAGGGCTGACATAAAGGGGTCTTACACTGAAAACACAGACATCACCAGCTTTACAGTGAGATTTATGAGTGTAAGAGTCCTCACACAGCCACAGAGAAGGAGCAGAATGAAAACGCAGTCTTCACTGTGTCCTGCTGTGAATACATGAAGACACTGGTTTTCGGAAGATTTGATGCATGTGCTACAGAGCACAGCAAGATGGAACACTGCAGCTGTGTGTGAGTTGAGGTACTGCATTGCACTGTAGGTAACGACATGAGGAGGGCGAGTTTTCCCTCCTGATGCATCAGCAAAACTGCAAAATCGATGTTTAGGCAATTGGAAACCAACTGGATTTTCCTCTCACAGGCCAAGAAAAGATTCTAAATGAGTGTCGAAAACAATAACACTAATGTTCTTAAATGCTATTTGTTTCTGAGTCTACTGAAGAGCTCCATTTATGCTCATTTCTATTATTTATGAAGAGGCCCTTAAATGCTCTCAACACCCAGGTTATTGCACTCAGGGGGTTCATTTTATTCTGATTACAAACCCGACTTTGGGACTTGAAGTTCTTAACATAGTACCGTTTTAAAATGTTTCAATTACAACCACTTTTCATAGTGACAGTTTATTGAAAGTTTGATGTTGGAGGCCTTCCTCACAAACAGTTGATATCAAGAAGTGTTCACTTGGGTTCAGGTCAGGGCTTTGCACAGGCAGCTGAAGTTCCTCCACACCAAACTTATCAAACCTGGTCTTTATGAGAAACAATTCTGCTAAAACAGGAAGGCCCTTCGCTAAACTGCTACCACAGGTTGGAAGCACAACACTATCTAAAAGATCTTGTAACATTAGCTCTGTCACATCTGCTACAACAGCTGATTTTTATGAAGAATGTGCTTCATCACTCTGTGATCCCACTTTGTGCATGGTCTACCACTTCATGGTCGGGCTATTGTTGGTCCTTGACACTTATTTCCTATTTTGCAATACTTGCACTTATAGTTGGCTAGGGCAGATCTAGCTGCCATGTCTGAAATCAGTGATCTCTTCAGTATGACCCAATCTTCTGTTAATTTAGAGCTTGCATGGTTATTGTCTTCTTTTTATACCTATTAACAGTAGGTGGGTTTCCATTAAACTGATTAATGCACAAATTTAAATAGCCAATTAGAAAAAAATGATAGACAGTACAGTGGGGTCCTATTGTTCTGCATAACTCATCAAACTTACAATAATTCATCAAACTATTGTAACAATGCCCTCCCAGAAAACCCTGATGCATGGCTGCTGCCAGGTATGAGGTGATTGCCTTTCAATTATTGCATACATCACATGCCCTTGTTGCCCTTGACAACATAATACCACAGTTATTGCAGCAAAGCAGATTAAAATCCCAATGGTCAGACTCTTGTGAGAAGGGAAAACCCAGGTTGAAAATGATCATTCTTTTATTTATTAAAAGCTTCTATTTTATTTATTTAATTATTTATTTATTTTTTATTTTATTTTACAAAAAACTGCAATGGAAAAATGGAAAATTAATGAGTGTGACTGAAACACCGAAACTCAATCATTAGGAGAGTTGTCTACATACTTTTGACCATTTAGGCAAATGCTGACTATGACTCCAAGAACACCATCCCCAGTGTCAAGTATGGAGGGGGAAACATTATGCTTTAAGGCTATTTCTCTGATAAGGGCACAGGACAACGTCACTGCATCGACGGGAGGATAGATGGGGCCATGTACCATAAAATCTTGAGTAGCAACTTCCTTTCCTCTGCCAGGACACTGAAAATGGGTTGTGGATGGGTCTTCCAGCACAACAATGACCCAAAGCATTAGAGGTGAGAATCAAAATCCATAAAAAAATCTGTAAAAAAAAAAAAAGGCCTATGACTACCTTTTAATGTAAATATGTAGCTAACCAAGACTTATTACCTGTCCACAAAATTATGATCAGTTAAAAAATATATTCATTTTCTGTTAAGGAATCAGTAATGGAATCGATAAGGAAACGAATCGATAAGAAGAATCGATAATGACATTGTCATCAATAACTTCTTATTGATTCCCATCCCCACAAAGCATACAGCCAAGGCACCAAAGAAGTGGCTCAAGAAGAAGCACATTAAGGTCGAGGGGTGGCCTAATCAATGTCTGGATCTTAATCTCATCGAAAACCTGTGGAGGGAGTTTAAGCAATAGCCTCAAAACCTTAATGATTTAGAGCTGATCTGCAGAGAGGAGTGGACCAAAATTCCTCCTGATATGTGCGCAAACCCGGTCATCAACTACAAGAAATCAAATCAAAAGAGGTATCAAATAATTATTTCATCCAGTGTATATATATATGTATATATATATGTATATATATATATACTTAGTGTAAATTTTAGAATCAAATAATCCAGACATTATTAAAGTGCACATCAGTATTTACAACACTTTTAAATTAGCCCCAATTGTGTGTGTGTGTGTGTGTGTGTGTGTGTGTGTGTGTGTGTGTGTGTGTGTGTGTGTGTGTGTACAAACCTGTCCACCTAAAACTGGAATACATACAGTTTTCTCGTCACTTTAATGCCACTACCATCCCATCTTCAATTCCTTCAGACTGTGCTTCGTGCATTTTGTATATTTATTCCCCTAAAAGTCAGGAAAGCCGATTCCTGGCCACATGTCAATATCCATGGACCATTGGTTCTTTGGTAAGTTATGAGGATTACTGTCAAGTCTAACTTCCTTTAATATAAGATGGTAACTGTTTGCTCATGGTTTCCAGTACTAAATAGAGCTATGATGCAGCATGTTTGCCACTGTTAACTATCGCGCAGGCAAAGTGACATCAATGAATACTCAATATACCCTTTAATCAATACATCTGAGGTACTCATCTTTATATTGTCTGTCAATCCAAAGTGTTAACACACCAACTTGTAGAAGGAGTTGCATTTAAACCATTTAGAATTTTAGATGTTTCAGAATAACAGTGAAGAAAAGGCCAGCTGCTCTTAACACTGTCAGTCATTTAGGCCAAAAAGACCAAAAGAAATAGGGCATAATGGCTTTAATAAAATTAAATGGATTTTACAGTTGTTTTTTTATTATTATTAATTAGGTTAGGGACATAAAGGAGGAGAGGAAAACCATTAAAGGACAACAGCTTTCACTTCAGTTAAAGAGAATTGCACCATCTAATGGTCACTCAATGTAACTACAGTTGCGCCAAATATTTTTAACAGCTCAGTAAGTTACAGTTGCAGTCTCATATCTTCCGTAATATCGATCATACGGAACTGAACATGTTCGCGTGTGTGGAGGAACGAGTTATAGTCCTGCGTCTGCGTGAAACCTACTGTAGGTACCAGCTCCAGCTCCACCTTAGAGCAAGAACCGTGAAATGAAGCTTCACGGTTTCCACATGGGACTGGAAGCTCCACTGATCTCCTGAGGAGAAACTGGGAGGAGTTTCACGACCAAATCCCTCCTCCATGTTTTTGAGAAGTGGTGAAACTTTGGAGGAGTTCAGAAGTTTCTGGCCTTGTGTTGACGTTTGCGTCTTCATTTCCAGGAGTTGAAGAAGCAGTTGAGCAGGTCTGGTTTGGAGCAGGCCTCCTCGGCTCCTCGGCTTGTCTGGGACAGTATGGCGGATGGGAACCAGACCCAAGTGCATGTTTACGAGCAGGTCGTCGTTTTGATCTCGTGCGTGTTGTCGTTTTCAGGGTCTCTCCTGATCATTTGCACCTACGCCACATGGGGGGACCTCAGAACAACCCCCAGAAAACTGCTGGTGTTCCTCTCCATGGCAGATCTGCTGTCTGCTGCTTCCTACTTCTACGGAGTTTTGATGGTGTTTCATTCCAACTCCACGGATTGCATTGCGCAAGGAGCAGTGTCCACTTTTGCCAACACTAGTTCCTTCTTCTGGACTGTGGCCATCGCTGTTTACCTGTACATCTTCATCGTCAAGTCCAGTCAGAGACTGGCGGACAGTTTGGTTCTGTACTTTCATCTGATCAGGTACATTATTCTGTGTAATGTCATTCTGTTTTTTCTTTTCTTCCTTTTCTTCCTTGAGGCCAAAAACTGCACTTGATTGTGATGTGCTATTAATGTATAAATCTCCACCTGGGTCTTTGGTCAGAAGTCTTTGGTCCAGGTGAGTTTGGACTTGTCTGAGCACAAACCACTTCAGTCATTTGATGTTAAATTTTTATTTATTATTTTTTAAAACAAATTTCATGTTTGTTTTTGAGTCGTTTTTTTGGTTGCTACCTTTTTAAAAAAATAAAATAAAATAAAATCCACATTTAGATTAGATTAGATTAGATTAGATTAGCATGGTTTGGATGGTCCTGGGTTTGATGTTAAATTTGTTATTTTTTACAAATTTCATGTTTTGTTTTGAGTCATTTTTTTGGTTGCTTCCTGTTTTTTTACAAAACTGAGTCCAAATTTAGATTAGATTAGATTAGATTAGCATGGTTTGGACGGTCCTGGGTTCGATCCCATGTATTCCCACAGGTGCCTTTCTTTTCCTCTCCCAGTGTTCATGGGAGGTTCTCTGGTGTCCTCCCACAGTCCAAAGGTTTGCAGTTAAGGTTGATTGGATACTTGACCTGTGTGTGTGTGTGTGTGTGTGTGTGTGTGTGTGTCTGTCCTCCTACCCAAGGTGTGCCCTGCCCTGACCAATTGTCAGTTTGGATCGGCTCCAGGCTCCCCTTTGGTTTGGACAATGGATGGATGGATTAAACTAATGTCTAATCAATAATACAGTACTGTCTGTAGCAATCATGAACAGTCATCAAGTGACTTTGGCATTGTGAACACACTGAAGTGCACCACAACAAACCTTGACCTCTGCCTTTAACCATGGGCACGTGGAGCAGTGGGCGGCTATCAACAGCGTCCGAGGGGAAATTTGACGGGATGGTACCTTGCTAAAGAGCACCTCAGTAGTACCTGGCCTGGGACTTGAACCTGCAGCCCACTCATCTCAAGGGCAGGTTCCTAACCACTTGGACTTGGTCTCTCTCTCTCTCTCTCTCTCTCTCTCTCTCTCTCTCTCTCTCTCTCTCTCTCTCTCTGTCTCTCTCTCTCTCTCT
>JBBIGC010000131.1:22179805-22194256 GCA_037576955.1 Lepidarchus adonis
ATAAACTCTGTAAAGCTGCTTTGTGACAACGTCAGTTGTAAAAAGCACTGTATAAATAAATTTGACTTGACTTGACACCCCTGTCCAAGTATATTGCCCTGTGGTTGGATTTTGAATACCAGCATGAAAATGACATACAGTACAAAATGATCAATGCTAAGGCTATAATTTCCAGGATTTCTCCTGGAAGCCCACTTCCCTGTACATTGTTGGGTTTTCCCTGCTTCTCGCACCCATTTCAGCTCAGTAAGGAGTAGTTCATGTGCTGATTAGTTGTTGGGAGCATGGAAAACCCTAAACTGTGCAGGACAGTGGACTTCCAGTTGGAAACACAGCTGAGCTATAACTATTCAAAATTAAACCCAGTCTGGAACAAGTCCTGCCAGGTTTTCCTTATTGCACGCTCTTCTATTTCATTATTTCATATTTGTAACTGAGTGTCTCTCTGTTGTAAGACACTTTCACCTCAAGAAGTGCTTCTGTTGCTGCTTTGGAACAGAACCGAAGCTATATTTAAACCCCATAAAACATTTACATTATGTGCCTCCTAATATTATGTAATTCTCCCCTAATTCTCTGTTATGTCTTGGGTTTCAGTTGGGGTGTTCCACTGGCCATCACGGTAGCAGCGCTGGCCTTGCAGAAGATTGGCTATGATGCATCTGAGGTTTCTGTGGGCTGGTGCTGGGTGAGCATTCAGGAGGATGATCATGTGCTGTGGATGTTGCTGACAGGAAAGATATGGGAGTTCCTCGCCTATGTCATGCTGCCTGTTCTATACATCCTCATCAAGAGACACATTCACAAAGCAGTAAGCCTTCATCACTGTGTCTGCTGATGTTTTCTGTATCTTTAACTGTTTTCTTGCAGGTTCTGTGGTTTAGTACTGGATCAATGGACACAATTTATAGTGTCCTGACTGTCAATGGAACAGTTGAGAGATCTGTTCTCATAGTGAAGAGAGCTGTTGTTTCTGTAATATCGAAACGTCTGCATCATTTATTTTTTGTTTCATTTAATTTTTTTACACTGCTTGAAATGACAGCTGCATTTTACATTGTGTGAACGTTCTGTTGATTAGACCTAGAAATGTTCCTAAATGACATGGATTACAATTTTGTTATATTAACGTGCATTACGACTAACAACACTTTTTTTCTTTTCACTTCCTGTATTCACTGTTTGGAGACATGAGGCTTTGACAGCAATGATATTTATGTGTAGGCCTCATACCATCTCCCTCCATTTGCTGTATTGTAGTTTATAATGAGCAGAGCTGTGCAGTACAGTACAGTGGTCATTTTGACTAGACACATTTTCATTTAAATCTATGAGAATCCTATCAGCATTTGTAGATACATCACATAGGTGCACCTCTAATCATTTTGGAATGTATTTCTGATCCTTTATTGTTATTTATTACTATTGTCCCTGCAGTGGCAATAAGCCAGAACTAGGGATGCATGATGATATGGATTGGTATCAACAGGTAATTGCTGAAAAAATAGTTTATTTTCAAGCAATTACGTCAATTATGGTGGAGTACTATGCAAATTAGTTGTCTCATTTAACAAGCTTATATAAATAGAGTTGTGTAAGCTCTATTTTCTAATTCAGTGTAATGTAGTCCCAGTTTCAGCAATTTTTATAAATATTTTTTGTATCTACATTGAGCGCACTTATATGAAATGTAGAGTTGTGTTGGTAATAGGAGCCAATTTTTCAAAGAGTACTACTGACAGCTACATCATATTAGGCTGTTATGCAAATTGGTCATATGTTATAAATGATTTTATACATTTTTAATGGTTTTGAGACCATTTTTATCTGGAGGAGAGGTACAGGATGTTGCAATTCCTTTTATTTACCACTTATTACCATTACCAACATTTATATACAAAAATGAAAAGACACTTAGGTTCACTGGTTACTTTGGATAGTAAATGAAATGTCTATATTTGTACTGTAAACATTCCAGCATTGGTTTTGGACCACTAGATACCAGTATCCCCACCACTGTAAAGAAAACATAATCTCTACTAAGTTTTTACAAAGCACCACCTAAAATTAAACCCCATCTGAATGGCCTTGTGTATCTTATATGTTAATTTATGCAGACATTTTGTATAATCTGGTAAAATTCTGCTTTATGAATAGTTCAGTGGCATTGATACTAGTCTTAAAGCTACCGTAAGTGATTCATTTCTTCTTTACATTCTCCTTTTCTGCTCATTCCAGCATGCGGCCCTTTCAGAGTACCGGCCCATATTGGCTACAAGCCCCACATCCCAATCGCTCTCCACCATGGCAGACAGAAAGCTTACTCTCATCCCCATAATCTTCATTGTCCTGCGCATGTGGAGCACCATCCGCTTCCTGCTCATGCTTGCTGACTCGCCTGCCAGACAGAATCCTGTGCTGGTTATTTTACATGTGAGTGTGAAATTTCCAAATCTACCAGTTCCATCTAGTTTCACCTAAACCTGCATCTGAACATCACATTCTCCTGCTGTCCAAAGTTGGATGTTCTTCTTGTGCAGTTCTCTCAGCTGCTCATCTACAGTCTTGGGTGTCTTCCAATTACCTGAAGAAAATGCTAGAAAAACACATTTGTATACAGTAGCTAGACTTGAGCAAACCTAAATGACAAGATAGAAAGATCATAGATTGATTTGTATTTGGAGCAAAAATCGATTTGGGGATAGAAAAAAAGTCAGAAGGGTATTGAATAGGGATGTAAGTCACAAGAGTCCTTGCAGATTGAGTCTACTTAGATTATTTTAGTCAACGATTCTATATATTTTGATACAGTAAAATAAGCAGCAATTTAAATCAATACTGGGGTCTGGGGTCAGTATGAAATATTATTTAAATTCACATAATATGCTACATTTCCATTAACTCACACATGCAAACAAATTCTAATTTGAAAATTTTAGTTAACATCATTGCCCAATGTGAATGAAGTAAAATTGATTGTGGATTGAGTACACATTGATTTTAATGTGTCAGAACGATGAATTGGATCGTGCACTATTTTGGACGATGCATCAATTCAAATAGATGAATCATTATACCCCTAGTATTGAAATTGAGAGTTTAAAGTTATATATATATAAAGTAGTTGCTATTGTTAAGTTGTTAGAGGTTGATTGAGCCACTGTTGGCTGTCAGACACTGACACACTGACCTGTGTAGTCTGTCATACGTTGCCAAATGTGGGCTTTTCTTGCATGTGATATCTTAGGCTGGATGTACTACTGTGAGAAATAGTCTCAGCCTGACCATATCTACACACTGCCTTTCTTTTGTTACACTTTCTCTATCACTCCCTTTCTCATGGCTCGGAGATGCCACATATGGTCAAGTCTCAACAACTACATATGAGTGGCAGTCATGTTAAAGTGAGATTGCATTAACATGTTATCACATTCAATTCAACAGCCCTGTACATACATACATTCAAGTTTAGCACTTAGCATTTAATAGCTATAATTCCCAAACTACTGCACTGTTATCACTGTGACCCATACAGAAGGCTAAGGATTATTTTTCTTTCCCTCCAATATCGCATCCAGTTTTTTCAGCAAATATTAGACCAATAGCAATATTGGTTCATTCTGCTACATATGCTACAACATAGCTACATATTGTTAATTACAATTCTTTAGTTTTAAATTGGTTAATTGTGCCCATATCTTTTGTGAACGAGCCAACATGTATTATGTCTTGCCTGGTAATGGAGTGTTTGAGCATGGAATTTTCAGATATCCATCTTAAATTTAATAAAACTTTGAAAAATAATCTGTTTTACAAAAATGATAGGTATTGGTAAGACTATTGGTATTAGTGCAAACTCAAGGTTCTACTGAAAGAGTCGTCTCTATCTTGCCCTAAGCATTTTCTTTTTGTGCAGGGAATCGGGAACACATTTCAGGGAGCTGCAAACTGCATCATGTTTGTGCTGTGCACTCGGCCAGTGCGAGCAAGACTGGCTGGTGTTCTCTGCTGCCGAGGCCGTAGAACGCAGAGCAACTCGGACACACAGTCCCAACGCACAGCCCACACACACATAGACGAGCCCAGCAGCCCCCACGCTGAGGAGGGCGAGGATGAAGAGGAGGATTAAACTTTCAAACCAAAAACTCTTGTGCCTCATTGACCTTCACTGCCTCGAGCAGAACAATACACTTAACCGTGCGGAGCACTCCTTTAAAACCGGTGGCATTTTGCAGTGGGGTTGCTGATCTGTGAAGTGATGACATCAGTGCCTTCTGCATGGACGAGGGGGAGAAAGTTAGAGGGAGTTTCAGAGTGTGTGTGACTGGGAGAGTGTGTGTTAGGGTCTCCAATTTCTCCACAACTCCACTAGTCCATCTAGTTTTACCAAATGCCTTCAAGGATTAAAGAAGACTGCAGTCACATGCTTCAGGCTTCAGAGCCCGAGTGCACTTTACATTGGCGACACAGCTTGGCTGTTTAAGAGCGAACCACTTTCCTGTGTTTTGTGCTCTGTTATGCTGCTGGCACAGATGTGCATTTCTGTTGTTTTTTCTTATCATTTTCTGTGGAAATGATATCTCTGGCTCAGGAATGCAGTGATGCAGGGGTCATTCATAATTTAGTGACCAAAACACCAAATGTACTGTAAAGACTCTATTCACACACCTCATCGTTTTTGTCATTTTCCTGGACTATGCACATTTTCCTGCATGCAAGGCTGTGTATTTTCAGTAGGATTGGCACGTCTCCTTTGTATACAAACAGATGTTGTTCCTGCTGTTTTATACTGCGTCATGTCATGTTTGGAGTGCTGTAGCATTTCATGCTAATTTGTGCATCATCTTTTCAAAAACACTGCTTCAGGTCATTTACTCATTTGCACTAGTAGTCAAGTTGAAAATAGGTCAGAAATAGTCAAAAAGGGGAATTTGTACCTTTTATACAGTGCGCTTTTGTATTGTATACAAATATTTTATTAACATTTCATTGTATTTGTCTTCAGTAAAGTTACATTGACCAATAGATGTTTTTCTTGGAATAATTGCTACTGTAGAGACTTATGCTGATGTGTGATGGTCAAATGTATTTGAATATTCATGATGATCTCTGACTTACATCCCTCAGTTGTCTGAGCCATGCTGACACTTTTTTTAATTTATTTATTACTTTTTAGCAGATCTCTTTTAGGCCAATCAGTGTCTCCGTGTATCGTATCCAGCCTAGTCAGTGCAGCTGTCTTGGAGTTACTGTATTTTGAGTGGGCTTTAGCTAAAACAGACCCACAGTAAATATTTAATCATCCTGTGAGAGATGTTCAGTCAATATGGGCCCTGCACCAGACAGAATTCACTAAGACTTTGGCAGAGCAGCTTTGCATTGGTGCTTTTAGCTCCAGGAGGAGCTGCAGTGAAAGCACAGCTTGAGCTTAGGGCATGATGTTGGCGAGAGAAGGGGAAGTGCATGTCGACTGAATGTAGTGACTGAACCTCTCTAGCAGGAACTTGTTGTCAGTCTCATGACTTCTCTGTAACACTGGCTAAAGTGGGTGGAAGTGAAAGTTGAAGCAGAATGACATTGCATTAATTTCGTCTTTGGAATTCGTTTTTTAAGAAAAGGTCTTTACCTGTTTTTCGTCACAAAATGTAAAGCTGCCTTGGTTGTTTAAGAGCATAGAATAGAAATAGTCATATTCGCTCTTATTTGTGCCACCTTAATTTCTACTCCACAATTTTTTATAGTATTTTGCGAATGCCAGCTGCTGTTGATACATGAATTAACTGAAAAAATTATCCCGAACATGGGATTAAACTTCAGCGTATTACTGTACATTGAGGTTCAAAAATGTGATTTTGTTTTCAGTTTCACCTGAAATTTTAAGTGCCTTCCCTAGAGGTTCACATACTTTACACAGAGTATTTTTAGTAATAATAATAATATATTAAAAAAAAATTATATTACATATATTGACATATATGTAAAATCTACAGCTGTGACATCCTGTGTGTGGGTGTGGGTGTGGGTGTGTGTGTGAGAAAGAGAAGGGGGGAGCTGTGTGATTTACTGTGTTCAGAACACACTTACATGCCACTATCAGTGTTGCACCTGTGCTGATGGTGAGAGGGGGGGGGGGGGTTGCACCTGGGCTGGGAAGGACCCCCCCCCCCCCCCCCCCATTTAATTTACCCCTGTTCACTGATGGTCCTGCAGGAGTAAAGGCTAAAAACAATGCAGAGAAGCAGATGGACTACAGTCTGTAAATCTGAAGTACTGACTGCACCTGTATGGTAAGTGGGGCTGATCAAATGGATAATGGGTGAAGATACAAGGCTCCTACTGAAGTGGCTGCTCTGTGTATTTATCAAATACATATGAACATGGCCCAAACTGTATTTATCTTTAATACATTAACATGCATCTCACCTGTGCCTGTGTCTTCAGAAATGTGTTAAACTAACTATGTTGAGGCCTTTGTACAACAAAGCCTTTAACATAAGATTTATCTGTTTGATGTTCAGATTGTGTAAAGTTCGAAATTCATAAATTTAGCAACTTTTCTATTTTTCACTCAAATTGTTGTACTAATAAAGTAATTTTTCATATGTAACATTACTACAGCAAGAATGTGTGAGTGTGTGTGCGTATACGTAGATGTGATTTTGCTCATTTTGCTGTGATTGCACATATGTATTATCTAAAAAGCATTGTTATGGGCCCTTTTCCTGTGAGTAACCCGACTCCATTTCCTGTATGTAACTTTATCCTATTTCCCAAAGGCAAACCTCTTCCAACGAACATGCCCTAGTGCTGCACTCTGCTGACCTTGACCCAGCCCGCATTGCTGCAGCCTCGTTCTGTTCAGTGTGATTCACTCAGCACTGCAAACTCACACCGCTGCTTTTTTCTCCCTCTCAGTGACCATCACCCCGACCCTCGTTCCTGTGTTTTACTGTACTGCAGAGAAACACCCCCCACAAAAGGAAAAAGAACAGAACGTGTACAGTCCTGGCGTTCGGGACACACTCCATTTTCCAAACTTCAGCGTGGAGTTTGTCCTGTGACCTGCTCAAATAAAGCACCGAGGACCTCCTGCTTAAGCTGATGAGGTGTGATCAATAAGATTAATGAGTTGTTCAGGGAGGAATAGGAATGAAGCAAGTCTGCAGTGGTGCACTGCAGGAGGGAGCCTGTACCAGTCGCACAGAGACCCCTACTGTCTACATAGTGTTAATAAAAGTGTCTGCCGTCTCCTGCTATTCTTAATTGCCATGTATTATAAGAATATGTGTTAAAAATTAGACTTCTTTGGTCTTCCACTAACAGCTGTAGACAGAATCTGATATTTGTATTGACCAGGCTGTGCTAATTCATGTTCAGCAGCTAAGTTTATAATAGGGTTGTGGTGTGGTGGTCTGCAGCAATGGAAGTTTATGTATTTTGACAAACAGGAATCCTAATAATTATTTTTGGTGATTTTTTACAATTGAACTAGTCACATGGGAACATGTGAATATATTTAATATGATGAATGAACGTATGTAAACTTAGTTTTTAAACAAAGGAATTGCATTTGTGATCAAACAAAGATAGAGAAAATATGAATATGAATGGGTTAATGAGCCACAATAGTTTTATAGGAGAACTACAGTTTATTGCAACTACTGTTAGAAATAAATTGTTTATTGAAAATGTATTTATTTGATTATATTACATCCCTGTAACTGATTTATTCATGTATTAATTGGTAACACCCTTTCAGCGTGTCCTTGAGTGGTTGAGTCATGACCTTGAGTCATATGTTAGTCATATACTATTTATTATATGATTTGACCTTTGCCTTCAATAAATATTTTAGTTTTCTTCAGTGGCAGTCAATTGTATTATTAACTCAGAAAAAATATAAGGATGCTACACAGTCAAGCTTCTATATGTACTATGGGTAAACGGCCAATTTAAGACTTGCAAATCTTTTTGTCTAAATGCATTAAATTACATATTTTCAGTTGTATGTATGTTTTCAGTCCGGTCTACTAAATGGGTATTGTTTTTTTGTACCAAATAAATA
This sequence comes from Lepidarchus adonis, assembly GCA_037576955.1. Classification (NCBI taxonomy): domain Eukaryota; kingdom Metazoa; phylum Chordata; class Actinopteri; order Characiformes; family Lepidarchidae; genus Lepidarchus; species Lepidarchus adonis. The sequence goes on from JBBIGC010000131.1 coordinate 22,187,871, forward strand.
ATAATTTCTGACCATTTGTCTTTTGAAAATGGATGTATGAGAGCTGCCAGCATTGCTGCAGAGGTTGTAAGGGTGGGGGGTCAGTCTGCCAGTGCTCAGACCATACGCCGCACACTGCATGGCTGTCGTCCCAGAAGGAAGCCTTTTCTAAAGACGATGCACAAGAAAGCCCACAAACAGTTTGCTGAAGACAAGCAGACTAAGAACATGGATTACTGGAACCATGTGCTGTGGTTTGATGAGATCAAGATAAACTTATTTGGTTCAGCAACCAGGTGAAGAGTACAAAGACAGTTGTGTCTTCTCTACAGTCAAGCATGGTGGTGGGAGTGTCATGGTTTGGGGCTGCATAAGTGCTGCCAGCACTGGGAGATACAGCTTATTGAGGGAACTATGAATGCAGACATTTATTGTAACATAATAAAGCAGAGCATGAGCCCTTCCTTTGGAAACTAGGCTGCAGGCAGTATTCCAACATGATAATGACCCCAAACACACTTCTAAGATGACCACTGCCTGCTAAAAAAAACTGAGGATAAAGGTGCTGGACTGACCATGTGTTGGGTATCCTCAAACAGAAGGTGGAGAAGCAAGATCTCTAACATCCACCAGCTCTGTAATGCTGTCATTGAGGAGTGGAAGAGGATTTTAGTTGAAAACTGTGAAGCTGTAGTGAACTCCATGCCCAAGAGAGTTAAAGCAGGGCTGGCCACACAAAATATTGACATTTTGGGCACAGTTCAGACATTTTCACTTAGGAGAGTACTCAAATTTTGTTGACAGTTTGTTTGTTGAGGGAACAGTAAATTCCCACTCTTATACAAGCTGTACACTGACTACTTTACATTGTATCAAAATGTCATATCTTCAGTGTGATCCCATGAAAAGATATAATAAAATATTTACAAAAATGTGAGGGATGTACTCACTTTTGTGAGATACTGTATGTAAGTTAAATTTGTCTACTGAAACACTTCACATGACTTTGACACGCATGGGCAGGGCTATAACTGACTCAATATGTACTGTATGTTGGATGTTGACTGAATATGTATGTATATCTTGCATCTGCACCCTTTCCCCATTTATTTCCTCCTCTGGCCACATAGCTGCAGTTTGTAGTTTACAAGGCTGTAGTCCTGTGAAGGCCTGACCAGCAAGGGGGCTAGCAAATGATGCCAAGGAACAAATGAACTGCAGTCTGTAAATGTTTTGTTTTTTTTTAACTTCGACTTTCTGGTAAATGGAGCTGGACAAACGGAAAATGCAGCTGAAGTGAAGTGGCTCATTGGTCTATGAGTAGATTTTCATATTATTCCATACCATTCTATATCATACAGTATGGGGAGTGAACGGTATGTACTACATTAACATTTCAAGAAGAAAGGTCAGTTTTTACACAGTTGAGGTTCTTCTTGGGTTTGATGAGTGCATGACATCATTTTATCACTGATATGTATGAACACTAAGAACAGAAATCTTCATTAATGGGTTGGAGAATATATATGTTATATATATATATATATATATATATAGATATATATACACACATTCATATATATAGATATGAATGTATATGTTATAAAGAAGAAAAGTCGCAGGAAGCCATGATTATATCCATCTGATATTAGACCGATTCCTTTATTTGGTCTCAATCACTGGTTTCCTTGGTGCATTGGCAGCTTCTGTAGACACTGGTATGACTTCATCAAATGGACACACTTTTAGAATTTTTTTCCAGCACTTTGGCCGTCTGCCCACTTAATTCATTAACTCTGCAGCAAGGGAGCTCGGAGCGAAACACAGAGAAGTTCTTTATTCAGATGGCAGATTGTTGATTATGCAATGATGACGATGAGGGCTCCTTGAGCTGATGACACAAAGCAGCACTCCTTGAAGGGTGAAATGAACACTGCTTCCAGAAGTGTGGGAACAACGAATTAATTAAAATGAGTTTTAGAGCAGGGCTTTGAGAACACATTTACAATTAAGCCCCAATCCGGAATCACTATAACCGACAGGCTAATTTTTGGTACCGCAACAGCAGATGCTTTCAAACATTCATAACACTAGAAGAGGAGAATTACTGAAGCATACGTTATGCTCTTTTACAGGCTTTTGACTATGCTTTAGGAGTGGAAGCAATGTTTTGGCACTGATTGGAGTGATAATTCAAGATATCCTTTATCAACACCACATTACATATTTAAAAGACCCTTTTTGTACTTGCAAGATTTTATTGTCTTTTATCTGCTTAACACTTTAGGGTTTAATACTGAGTGTCTATTAAATCTACACTATATATTGTCAAATGTATTCACTCACCCATTGAAATAATTCAATTCAGGTGTTCCAATCACTTCCATGGCCACAGGTGTATAACTTCAAGCACCTAGGCATGCAGACTGCTTTTACAAACATTCAGGAGTGCAATCATGAAATTTTCTTACTACTAAATATTCCACAGTCGACTGTCAGTGGTGTTATAACAAAGTGGAAGCACCTGGGAATGACAGCAACTTAGCCACGAAGCGTTCGGTCATGTAAAATGTCAGAGTTGGGTCAGGGTCTTTCTGCAGAGTCAATCATTACTGACCTCCAGACTCAAGAACAGTGTGTAGAAAGCTTCATGCAATGGGTTTCCATGGCCGAGCAACTGTATCCATGCCATACACCACCAAGTGGAATGCAAAGTGTCGGATGCAGTGGTGTAAAGTGCCACCACTGGACTCTAGAGCAGTAAAGCAATAAAACCAATCACACTTCTCCATCTGGCAATCTGATAGATGAGTCTGGGTTTGGCGGTTGTCATGAGAACGGTATTTGTCTGACTGCATTGCGCGAAGTGTAATGTTTGGTGGAGGGGGGATTATGGTGTGGGGGTTTTTTTCAAGAACTGGGTTTGGCCCTTAGTTCCAATGAGAGGAACGCTGAATGCTTCAGCATCAAGAGATTTTGGACAGTTTCATGAAACTTTGTGGAAACAATTTGGGGATGGTCCCTTCCTGTTCCAACGTGACTATGCACCAGTGCACAAAGCAAGGTTATTAAAGACATGGATGAGCAAGTTTGGTATGGAAGAACTTGACTGGCCTGCCTTCAAGTCCTGACTTCAACTTGATAGAACAGCTTTGGTTTTCTCATCCACCATCTGTGTCTGACCTCACAAAGGAGCTTCTGGAAGAATGGTCAAAAATGACCATAAACACACTCCTAAACCTTGTGGAAGGCTCACCCAGAAGAGTTGAAGCTGTTATAGCTTGAAAGGGTGAGCCAACATCATATTAAACCCAATGTATAGGGAATGGGATATCACTTAAGTTCATATGCAAGTAATAGCAGAGGAGCGAATACTTTTGGCGATACTGTGTATGTGAAATGCACGTAAATGGGAGCACTGCTAACATTACTAGGGAATGCTCACATTTTGCACTGCTCTGCTCTTCCTGACATTGAGTAATTATTCTATTACACCTCCTGAGATGTTTTTCAGACTCATATGTATATGAAGAGGGCAGGTCATATATCCCCTGTGGAAAGTGGATAGTGAGCGTTTGGGCTCTTTTATGAGAATAAGAGTGATCAATAGATGCTTTAATTAAGTAAGTGTTTGTTTGTAGGGTGTGTAATTTGTTAGCTTTTCATTCAGAGGATGAAGGTGCCCCGGAGAAGAAGAAAATAAATGTGCTGGTGCCTGACTCTATGGGAAGAATCTTCTATGGGAAGAACAAATCTTGTTTCATTTGAGATTTGAGAAATATATAATCCTTTAAATTGTAAACATTTGTTGCATTAACTTTTTATTTTATTTTAATAGAACTAGAAGTGGAAAAATGAAATGAATGCAAATAACATGTTGCATGTTATGACTTATCTAAAAGAATCAGAAACAGGTGCCACTTTTGTTGGTTTGCAGAATGCTTGCTGGACAGTTGACAAAATTATTTTTTTAAAATGTATTTATTTATTTATTTATTTAATGTATTTATTTGTTTATTTATTTATTTATTGCTCATGTTTGAGCATACCACACTCTTATCACAAATTTGCACACACTTGCCAAAAACATCTGTCATAAATAAATAAACAAATAATATAAATTATGACCATGCATGCTGAATTCCACTGACCCGAAGCTGCTGTTGCAAACCTGTTTTTTTTAAAAGCATTTGATTGTTATTTTTTGGTCTTGCTTTGATGCATGTGATGTGTGAACATTTATTCTACAGCAAGTATGTATTTCTCTGTTGTTCTCTCAAGTGAAGTGAACTGCATTGCATTTGCAATGTCTGCATTAATGTCTTAGATTAAATTAGATTAGATTAGATTAGATTAGATTAAACTTTATTGTCATTGTGCAGAGTACAAGTACAAAGCACATGAAATGCTTTTTCTGTAGCATGTAACCAGAAATGAAAAGAATACCGGTAGTATAAATGACAGGAAAATGCATTATAGTTATGCTATGTTCCAACATAGAACATAGTATTGCTGAGTATATACAGACAGTAGATATCTGTATTAAATATGATATAAATATGTATGACTGTTGTGAATTGAAGTGTAAATCTATAAGCTCCGAGTGTAAAAAAATTATGACTGACCTACAATATAGTACAAAAAGAAGACTGGCAAAACCCGACCAGCCTCAGATCCTTTTAGGCAATGCCTGGAGAAACTGCAGGGGATCTCTGCAAATGTATGAGTCATTGTGTCTCACTGCCAAATGATAAATGCATGTGTCCAACAAGCACTACCTCAGGCTCAGTTGCAGCATTGAGCCCATAGAGGGAGCCACAGTGTCACAAATTCTAAACATCTAAATTTACACAAGACTCTCCAGGAGACCAAGCTCCTCAGGCAAGAATTGTTTCTTTTAGTATCTCCCCCTCAGGTAGTGGAAGTGCCCTGTGTATGACCTACATCTGTTGCCAACTGCTTGTTACCATGATCAAAGATGGTGCAAGCTTGGCCTGTCAGAGAACTCAAGCCGGTTCCAAACAGCCCTCAGTGTTTCCTCTCTTTCCTTATGAAAGGAAACGGGTTTGCTTTACTTACATGCTTCAGCTGACATCTGAGCTCCAATCGCTCTCCCAGGGCAAAGACACAACAAGGTCAAAGTTGGGGAAAGTAAGAGGCCCTTGCATCACTTGGGTACGTAGAAAAGAGGCCTTGTTTATGCTGTATTATATATGGGCATATTGATACATGAGATACATAATACAAGTATAAGACATTCTAAATGTCTGATATTAAAAATGTCTAATCAATTTAATCATGTCTAATTCCACCCACTAGCTAGAACTCCAGCATTCACCTAATGGTAATATGCACAGAGACATCTTTTGAAATATCTGGGCTGTTCAGCATGTTCAGACTGACAATTCTGGTGCTTCAGCTTACAGATGCCTAAACTAGCTAGCATTATGCTAAGTCATGGAGGACAGGAAGAGCCATCCTACTCACCAAGAGAGAGCAAAGAAAAGACACACATGTCTGTAGTATCCCCAGGAATGCTAATTAACTAGTTAATTAGCATAAAAATGAACAAAACATCTTTTTACAAAAATATCTTATTGCTAGCATGAGCTGAAGCTAAAGTATGGGTGGGCACTTTAATGATATGCTATTGCCATCATGATAGTTTAGTCACACTGTTTTTATTAGTACAGTATCTCACAAAAGTGAGTACACCCTTCACATTTTTAGAAATATTTTATTATATCTTTTCATGGAACAACACTGAAGATATGACACTTTGATACAATATAAAGTAGTCAGTGTTCAGCTTATATAACAGTGTAAATTTGCTAACCTCTGAATAACTCAGCACACAGGCATTAATGTCTAAACCACTGGCAACAAAAGTGAGTAAACCCCTTAGTGAAAATGTCAGAATTGTGCCTAAAGTGTCAATATTTTGTGAGGCCACCATTATTTTCCAGCTCTGCCTTAACTCTCTTGGGCATGGAGTTCACTAGAGATTCACAGGTTTCCACTCGAATCCTCTTCCACTTCTCCATGATGACATCGTGGAGCTGGTGGATGTTAGAGACCTTGTGCACCTCCAACTTCTGTTTAAGGGTGCCCCAAAGATGGCCAAGGCAGTGGTGTTCTGGGATAATGTTCTGCTTCAGTATTTCACAGTACTTTGTGTATTTGTGTATCATGATGTTGTATTATTGACACTCCTAATGTAAAGGAGCAAAACCGCTTGCACATAGTTGTTAATCCAGCTAAACGGATGTGAATGATCAAACATTTTCCTTCCTGTCAAGCTCTGGCTGCTGGCTACAGTCAAACCCTCTTCTGACACACACACACACACACACACACACACACACACACACACACACACACACACACACACACACACCCACACACAC
>JBBIGC010000131.1:22194356-22214236 GCA_037576955.1 Lepidarchus adonis
CACACACACACACACACACACACAAAGCAACACGGCAGCACAGGCCGCCATCCAGGAGTTAAACCACAATGGCTCTTATTGCTACACACACACACACACGCACACGCACACACACTCTTCCTATTTCTAATGCAGAAGGCCAGCCAAGGATCAAAAGCACATGGTGGGCGCCGCTGGCGGCCGAGGTTTTGAAGGGTGTTCTCTTGTGTTTTCTTCTCTCTGCCTGTTTGTCAGTTTTGGAAGAAAGACTTAGATAAACCTGAAAAACCTGAAATAGAGATAATGCTTCAGTTGTAGACAGTTCAGGAGATGGCACAAGGCATTACTCTTGTTGTACACACTCTTAGAAAGGGTTTTGATCAAGTATTATTTGGTAATACAAAGCAGTACACAGAACAACACAGCATCTCACAGCTTAAATAGCTTATTGCTTAGTTTTCTTATAAATTTCTCTTAAAGCTTGATGTCTTCATCCACAGGGTTTTCTGTTCTCCTCTACTGCTACAGTGCTGTTGGCAGAGATGACCACTACACAATAATAGTGCCATTGTAATCTAACATTATCCCTTATCTTACCCATTTATCTTGTGCATTCGTTGATATTACTATTGCATAATGCCTGGCATTTGTAGCGTCATTTAATAAAGTTCATCTTGATTTTATTGCCTCTCCCAGGTTGATTCTACTTCATGATCAAATGCGTAGTTCTCACTTGTTGTGTGCATGGATATGTTATCACAGCATCTGTTCATAAAGTCCAGCAAATCTGCTGCAGCGCACCAACTCCAATGTCCAAAGTGCATTAATAGGAAACTATAACCTGTCTTGTTTTGCCCAGGTGTTCACAGCAGCTATTACTTACAGCTAAAAGCATGGAGAAGGAGATGTTTGAGAAAAAAACAGAGGACAGAAAAGGGGTGGGTTTCTGTTCTTTTACTTTGTCCACAAAGTTTCATTACTCTTTTGCTTTTCAGTTTTTCATTTTCATAGTTGTGTTTAAAAGAAGATTCCTTTATTAATGTTTGATAAACTGTTTAGACTCAGGGACTTATGCTGCAGACATTTATGAATTGCTGTTCTACAACATTTCCAAACACTAAAGCGGTTTGAATTAGTCAGAGTTGAATAATGTGTTTGACTGTTCGCTTTTGTAAACACATGCTCCTCTTGCAGAAACTAACTCTGGTTCTGGCCTTGGCTACCCTGATCTCAGCGTTTGGGTCGTCTTTTCAGTATGGCTACAATGTGGCCGTGGTCAACTCTCCAGCCATGGTACTGTCTCTGACAGCAACGTTTTACACATCACATTGATTTTTGTCGTCTTCAAGAGAACATTGAAGTTTGTTGTTCAATATTTTTTCATTTTATTCAGATATTCATTTAAGAAGATTCATATCTTCTGAGAAATGGACAGAAATCGGTCTCACGTGAATTCTCTAAACATATTTCTTGCAGAGATGAGTTAGTAAAAAGACATGACATAATAGAATGCATTCTATAGCCATTTTCTGCTGCTAAAGGATCTTTATAAAGAATAAAAATTATATTAACTGTATGATTCTTAAATGAATATGTGAATAACATGAAAAAATATTGAAAAACAAACTTCAATGTTCTCTCACAGCACTGTTTTACATATCACATTGATTTTTGTTGTCTTTGAGAGAACATTTCATTTAAGAATCATCTCTGCAAGAAATATGTTTAGAGAATTCACGTGAGACCGATTTCTGGCCATTTCTCAGAAGATATGAATCAAATGGATGACAAAAGGCCCTAAATCTCAAATGGGTCTTGGAGATGTACAAGAGCTTTAAACGAGATGTTGAATTCAATGTTCTTCTAGACTGAGAAAGAGGTTGACTTGTTCTTGTAATCCTGTGATTATTAAAACTGATTTGCAGGACATGAAAAAGTTCTACACCACAGTGTATGAGAACCGTAACACCACACTTACAGATGAGGTCCTGACTCTGCTGTGGTCCATCACTGTGTCCATGTATCCACTGGGCGGCTTCTTTGGCTCTCTCATGGTGGCTCCACTGGTGAACAACTTTGGAAGGTAACTGGATCACACTGAATCAGGGATATCGTTACCATGGTAATGAAATCTATGATTAATTGATTAATTGATTGTCAACAAAAATGATACACAGGAAAAATTATTACCCAAGTTTGGGTATATTGTCACTAGCACAAAGACGAAAAATAACATATTTGTATATTTATGTTAAATATTACAACAGACAATGTATTCAATGAAAAATTAATGTGCATTGTTGTACATTAATTTGTACATTTCTTTAGTATAGGATGCGTGTTATTTTATGTCATTGTCTCTATGTTGCAGTCGTTACATAAGCAATTTCCCTCAGGGACAATAAAGTTTTTCTGATTCTGATTCTGATAGATGGATTGAGCTAGTTCTACATTAAATATGCTAATATTTGGACTTGACTAATCCCACTATTATCAAGATATTTTAGGTTTATACATTTTGGTGATTATACTCTAAATTAAGATGTTTTGGATGTGATTCATTCAGAAATTTGACGTCATTTCTGCCCATACTATCTTGCCTTATCTTAAATGCAGGGGCCAGTTTTTAAATATGCTCCTATAAATAATCTCTGTTTTGATACAGTAGACAATCATGCACTGCTGTCTGGCTAGTAACTTTGCACTGCCACAGAAAATATTTCACCCATTCCACCCCTCAACAAAAATGTTCACACCCCCACGCCCACAAAAAGAAAAAATATTTGTCTCAACCCCCTTTTTTAACGTCAAAATGTCTAGGTCCCTGACAATCTTGTCTTGGATTAAATGCTCAGTGTTTGCATGTATGCTAGCTTAAACATGATTTTATTTATTTTTATATTATATTTTTATATTGTTTATGATCATAATGTCATAATTTTCTAACTTATGTGACATACAGTATAAGGTGTCATGTCTGTTTATAGGAAAGGCACCCTTTTGTTCAACAACATCTTCTCCATCGTCCCTGCTATCATGATGGGAGTCAGTAAAGTTGTGGGCTCGTTTGAGATCATTATCGTTGCTCGAATTTTAGTGGGCATATGTGCTGGTTAGTAGCAGTTTTTTCTATTGTCCATACTGGCTTCACTTTAGTCTGTAACCTTTTTTCTGCATCTGTTTTATTTTCCTTATTAATATTTTTCTATTTTGATAAAAAAAATATTTTGTGTTAACACCAACAATTTAAAATGGTACATTTTGTATACATTTTACATTTACATTTGCATTTATTCATTTGGCTGTCACTTTTGTCTAAGGCAACTTCTAGCTACAGGAACAATCAAGCATTTTTTTTGCACATGACAGCACTGAAAGAAGTTCACCACATTCCTTTTAGTCATTAAATTTAAATTTAAATTGCAGCGTGATAAAGTATACAGCAATTAAATGTTCAGATTCTGATTCCAGGCCTTTCGTCCAACGTTGTTCCAATGTATTTGGGGGAACTGGCTCCTAAGAACATGAGAGGAGCCATTGGAATTGTGCCTCAGCTTTTCATCACTGTCGGGATCCTCTCTGCCCAGGTGATTGGGATCCGGAACTTTCTGGGAAACACAGATGGTAAAGATAATGAGAGAATGTAACAATAATGGTGGCGCATTGTCTGACCCGTTGCTTGCATTGCAGCATGGCTGGCAGTGTGTCAAGTGTGACTCCATGTGTAAGCATAGGTACACTCTAAAAGTGGAACTCACATCATAATTTTTTAAATAAAATTAGGGCAAATAAGAAAAAACGTAATTTGACATAATTAGTATGTATTACTGAGACAATAAAAGACCTGACTCATGTCTTGCAGTTACAGACCATGATTTTATTGCCGTCTGGCCTATTGTTGTCTAATGCTGGGTATGTGTAAGGGGTCTGTTACCCTATTGTGGTGTGCTCTGCCCTCTGCAGGATGGCCCATCATGCTGGCTCTCACAGGCATTCCTGCTGTCCTGGAGCTGCTTATCCTCCCCTTCTTCCCTGAGAGCCCCCGCTACATGCTCATTCAGAAAGGTGATGAGAAAAATGCGAGAAAAGGTACAACTTATTTCTATTTATCTGTGATGTCTGATCATCTTACTGAAAGGAAGACAGGGGTGATGATCTCTCATTTGGCATCAGACTACAACTGCATTTAGTATGACTGTCCAGGCTATGGCTTTGACTTTTATCCCTTCAACCCTAACTCTGCACAGGAAACTATACACAGTACTGTTCAAAAGTTTGGAATCACTGTTTTCAAATCAGAAAAAACAGAAAAATGTGAAGCACAAAAATCTGTAAAGTGACTTTAATGTGTTTGCCACATTTGGATTGAATTTTGAGTATTTGTTGGTTGCTATTTTGCTGAGCAAGCCATACATATCGAATCATACATTTCACAATTGTGCTAAAAAGGTTCTGAAAATGAAATGTGTCCATTTCATTGGCAAAAAGTTTCACAAAATTTCACAAAAGCCTTATGTCACAAGAAATATGCTAATGAAGCGTTCATTTTTTTTTTACATTGACGTTATTCATTAAGTAGTGCTACTCCACAAATGAAGTACATGTTTAATTTCTAATGGAAAATACATGCAGTTCTTTTTCAAAGAATACATGCATTTTTCTGTGAATTTTGTTGTTATTTAATGCTGAATAATAATTAATAATCATTATTAATAATAATGTTAGTTATTTTTTTACAGTACATAAAAATATAATTATATATGTGCCATAGCATTGGGCTACATTTTGTTCTATCTAATGTTATATTTCTTAATAAGTTCAAATAAACAATTAGCAATTATATGATTAACTACAATTATACAATTAATCACAATTATACAATTAATCACAATTATACAATTAACTACAATTATACAATTAATCACAATTATACAATTAACTACAATTATACAATTAATCACAATTAAACAGTGATTTTAAAATTCTGTTTCATGTAGTGCAGTGGTTCCCCAGCTGGTGTCTGAGACAGTTCACACTTTTCCAATAACACTAGCTTGAGTTGGAGTAAAAATATGGACTGCATTGTAAGGACTGATTTAAGAACCACTACCATATTTGTTTGACTTAAGTCAAATTTGTAATATGACCAGGGGTGCTCAAACCTTTGCATAAATACTTTGATTTGAATATAGATCCTAAAATGCATTAAATAGTTAATAAAAAGATGAAAAATGCCTTAAACTGTTCAGTTAATCATCTAATAAGTTCTAATTCTCTCTCTATTGTTTAAGTATTTTTCATGTAAAAAGAGACATGAACATAAACAATATAAAACTATTAACAAACATGAAGTGTACAATAATAACTAAAGTACATAATGTACATGTTAATTTCATAGCAAAATTCATAGTGGTTACATTCTTATCTAAACAAAATAGAATCTGAAGGAACAACAGCAAGAAGCATATTCTAAAAACCAAGAACAGTCTATACTGAAACATATACTGAAAATATTTTAATAAATCATGTAATATTCATATGTGAAGAAAGCGCTTGACTGGCTGAAATCTTTGAACATGGTCCAAAGTGGAAGTGATCTATGTGTGACCATGTGTGATCTCTGAGCTCCTAGGGGAAACATTAGATAAGTTTGAGATTTATGGCAAAACATTTCTGACTAGATGTTGTTGTGTAAGACATGACTTCATATAATGTGACAATAGGAGTGAGTACTTGTACAAACAAGTGAAAGCAGTTATGAATAAACTGGGGGAGTGGTTTAAACATGAAAAAGTCTCAACATCCATCTGCAGGAATGCAATATTTGCTAACAGATGTGTCCAGGCATGTCATCTCCTTCTTTTCCTTCATGGCTCATTACATATTCTCAATGCCGCACCATTTGTGTAATGTTCAGTGAAGGTCCTTTCAGCATTTAACCTGCATCAAAGCCAGTGCTGATTTTCTTTTTTGAATATTAAAAGTCCCACTGCCAGAAATGCCAAAAACAGTTGTTTCAGAAAGTGTCATTGAAGGCTAGAGTGGGTGTTTTTCCAAAAAAGGAGATTTTTTATACTGATACCACTATACATATCTTGACTGGACAATGCATTTTCAGTACATTTATTTAAAATGTGTGTCAAACTTCAACCAGTGATAAGAATGAACTGGTGCTAAAAGTGGGTATGAAGTATTTACTCACCACAAGCAAACTGCAGAAGCACTGCATGCATCCAGATTGTGATTTCGACAGCCAATCAGCAGCCTAGGTTGCTAAGTCTGTTTAGTGGCTCAGTTATAAGATTAAATACATGGAAAGACATAGAACATTCTGATATTTGGTGATGCTGAAGTCATTTGGTCAGTACCTGTATCAAATTGATTGACGTTTTTGCAGTTTGAGTTACACAAACCTGACAGAACTCAAAAAATTACATTTGTCATTAGACATTATCTCACAAAGCCCTTCCCATACAGTGGAGTGTGTGCTGTGTTTCAGCACTGCATCTTCTGCGAGGCTGGGAGGACGTGGACGAGGAGCTGAAGGAGATGCGGCTGGAGGAGCAGTCAGAGCGGGCAGAGGGCCAGCTGTCCGTGCTCACTCTATTCACCCTCCACTCTCTGCGTTGGCAGCTGCTGTCCATTATCATCATGAACATGGGCCAGCAACTGTCAGGAGTCAACGCTGTAAGCATTGCCACACTGACTGATAACAACTTATGCATCTGATCATTATGTTTTATTTTCTGTGACAGTGATAGTGATGTGATTTGGTCTTTTAAAAAAGAGAGTTCATCAGCAAAATCGAATCTATTGACTTTTCTTTTTTTTTACCAAATATAACTGATCAGTTAAGATGTTGTTGGCTTCTTTAGTTTTGCCCTGGAGCATTGGGGAACTCTCTGGCCCTTAAAAACTGCTTTTTTGAACATTTATTTTTAAAGTTTTTACAATTTGGTTAGGTACATGACTTGCCATTTGAAAAATAAATCAAACCGTTTTCTTCATAATTAGGAAAAGCTCATATTTTGACATTCATGGCACAAACTGAAGGCCTAGCTCTAACAAATACAGTTCACCTCTAATAACAAGCGATACTTAGGAATCATTGCTGTTTTCAGCCTTCATACAGTCTTGCTAATGTGGTTTATTAATGTGGTTATTCCATCACATACTGATATCTATTGAAATGTACACAAATTGTCTGTTATTGCTGTTTTGAACTATGTGTTATAAATTTGTTAATATATACTGTATATGTGACAGCTTAGTGTGATTTCAGCCAAGGGTTTATTTTGGCATGTAGTTTGACATTTCTTAATACAAAACCACACTCACAAAAGTAAGTACACCCCTCACATTTTTGTAAATATTATATTTTTTCATGGGACAACACTGAAGTTATGACACTTTGATTCAATGTAAAGTAGTCAGTGTACAGCTCTGGTGTACTCACTTTGGTTGTCAGCGGTTTAGACATTAATGGCTGTGTTATACAAGCTGAACACTGACTACTTTACATTGTATCAAAGTGTCATATTTTCAGTTTCTCCCATGAAAAGATTTTTTACAAAAATATGAAGGATGTACTCACTTTTGGGAGATACTGTATAAACATTCATTACTTATTACCTAGCTTATTACCCAATACTACATTGATTTAACTTTGAGCAAAACTTAAGAACCAACAGGTTCTATTGCCATTAATGCATCTTCTATTATTAAACTTGTAAACATCTTATTTAACCTAAAAATCCATATTTGACACTAAATTGTAACAAAAAATAGATGTGATTAATTGTGGTTAACTATATGAAATCAAAAATTAATTGTGATTACATTTTTTAATCATTTGACAGCCCTAAAATAAATACAGTACTGTACAAAAGTCCTGATATATGTATATTTAAGAGTTTTTTTCACTAATATTAGAAACAATACAAATAAAATGAATACAGTGCTGGGTTACCATTTCCAGAGTTCTCCTTGTGGTATTTCTATAGTAACCATCAAAACCCTGGTTTGGGCTCAATCAGTGGTTAAAACAAGTGCTGCAGCTGAGAGTGCTGGAGGCATTGAGGGGGAATCACTAAACCTGCACTGTTCTAACAGCTCCCAACACATATCTTTTACTTTTTACACACAAAACTAATTTTGCTGAGATAAATGTGAATAAAAAAAAATTGCACAATTGCCTAAGGCTTTTGCACAGTACTGTACATGTATGTACTGAGACTTTATCTTAATTATGTCATGTATCATCAGATCTACTACTATGCAGACAGTATCTTTGGCTCAGCTGGAGTGAATGATACTGACATTCAGTATGTGACTGTGGGAACAGGCTCTGTGAACGTCCTCATGACCTTCGCTGCTGTAAGTGTTCCTCTCATCTCATATAATCCAAGACAGTTTTGTCCTTGCTAGACAGCAGTGGTTCAGGGTGAGCTGTTGTTTTACTGTGGATGTGTGTGTGCACTGTTGTACAGGTGTTCATTGTGGAGGCCTCAGGCAGAAAGCTGCTGTTGCTGATTGGGTTCGGGATTTGCTGTGCAGCCTGCGTGATCCTCACCGTAGCCCTCAGCCTGCAGGTACAGGATTCACCAGCTTATGAATCAAGAAGGCCTTTATTTATGAGGTATCGAAATTAAATTGTCTTAATGCGGCTTCAGGCCCACGCCAGTAGAAAATATCATGTGAGAGTGCAGGCTTATTGATAGACATGTTCAGAGTTAAACAGAACCAGCAGTATTAAACTGTGGAACAGCAGCCATACTGCACTGGCAGGTTTCTTACGCAGTGTTTGTATGGGGTAATTGTGACAGATTTACACCACTAGTAACAGTCTATTGGACGTTCCACAGGATAAGTTGCAATGGATGCCCTATATCAGCATTGGCTGTGTCATCATCTATGTCATTGGACACGCCATAGGCCCAAGTAAGTTCACGTCTGGCATCATCTAAATCTATCAAATTTTAACACAGACTTTAAGAGCTACTTAAGAAGGAGCCTGCATTAATGTGCTTTAAACTGGATATAAACCAGAGTGTAAAAGCTTTGGCTCATAAATTCACAGCCGGCTGCCTGCACAGTGAAGCAGCATGTTGTAATAGTACGAACTGAAAATGGAGTGAAAGCTGATGAAAGACTTCTGCTCCCATCTACAGGTCCAATTCCCACTGTGATTACCAATGAGATATTCCGCCAGTCGTCCCGGCCAGCAGCTTTCATGGTAGCCGGCTCCGTCCACTGGCTTTCCAATTTTACTGTGGGCTTGGTCTTTCCCTTCTTAAAGGTCAGAGCTGCTATAAAAGTTCTCCAGTGCCTCATTCCAATTTTCGATTGTGATTTTTGGTGAGACTTTTGAATAACATTTACCCTATCGAAAAAAAGCTGATAGTCTCATGGCCTACCACCTCACCCACAAGCTTATTAACAATTTCATGAATCTTTAATAGACTTACTATTTACATTTTAAATCTAAATAATAAATGAAGTGTTGAAGGTTTAAAGGATTGGTTGGAAGACTGTTGGCCTGATGGGATGCATTAAAGGGGAAAATCAATACCTGTCAGGGCTGCATGTATGTTGTTGATGAAAAACTACTGGTGAGATATGAATCTATGGGTACATGTGTGTCGATATGTATGTGAAGGCCCCAGGAAATATAGGGGTTTATTCATCACTATGGTATGATATAATTGTTATTTACTATGGGCCGCTAGTCCTATGGCAAAAAGTGATAAATAATTTGCCTGATTTTAGACAGGAAGTAGGCGTGAGGACATGCACTTTATACGTTTATTCAACTCAAAAAACAAACATTAAAGCATGGATTGCATTTAAACAACCACTCTAACAAAAAAACACAAGGATGAAACAAGATAAGACAAAGACAAGACAACATTTAACCAAACACAAGAGTTAAATGCAAGACTAAATACGGAACACCTGAGCAGGGGTGTGGGCAGCTGTAGCATACAGGGTGAAAGGCTAGCTAAATAAACACACCAGGAAAGCACAAGAAAACAAAATGGAGGCCCAAATGTATCTAAAATAACTTTTTCCAGGGGAAAAACCCATGTTTACACATGTTTTAATACAGAAAGTTACATTTAAATGTGTACAAAATGGTGCAACAAAAATATATAACTGCTAACTGCAACAGAAAACAACATGATTTAATGATGTTCCTTGACTCAAACATCAAGAGTCAAATAGATCAAATCACCAAATGTGTCAAATTGTTGAAAGAATAAGTACATGAGCACTTGCTACTTTTGGGGTCTATAATCACTTTTGAGTGTCCTTTTATGGTTGGAGATTTATAGCGCCGGCTAGCTGGCTAAATGGTTGGAGATTTACATTAGCCAGCTAGGCTAATGAGGAGGGCCATGCAGCTCATGGGTTCCATGTGTGTTTCTGCAGCGTGGACTGGGGGCCTACAGTTTCATCGTCTTTGCTGTCATCTGCCTGGCCACATTCATCTACATTTGGGTGGTTATCCCAGAAACCAAGAACACCACCTTCCTGGAGATCAGCAAGCTGTTCGCTAAGATGAACAAGGTGGAGATTGTGGTGGAGACAGAGGAGCGTAAGATGAAAGAGGCAAGAGTGTAAAAAGACAGGTTGTAATTACCTCCTTTTGAAAGCTGACTACGTGCTACTTTGTTAGACCTTCAGTGGAAGTCTAATCTTCAGAGGCATCTTCTGTGTCTTCATTCATTCATAGCCACTTAGACTATGTCTGTTTCTATTACTGCGTCGAGTCAGTGCAGGGGGTCATGTTGCATACGAACTATATAGGAAAAACAAATCTGAACTATTCTGCTTCTTGTGCAACATATCCATCCACTGAAGCTTAATTATATGTTTGACACTGTCCGTTAAAGTGGTCACAAGGGCTGGTGGCAAATAGCCAGCTTAATTATAGTACAAGTGCTAGCGTTTCATGTGTAAATAGTAATTTTAGCAGCCTCTGTAGCCTGTGGAGTAGCTAGATCAGATAAAGACATGTTTTACAATCTACAAAAGCAATAGTTATATTAAAAATTGATAAGGAAGAGATGTAATCAAATTAATTACTATTATTAGGTTTTTAAAATAAGATAAGATGATAAATGTAAGGCTTTATGACATTGTGTGTTTTGTCGGGAAAAATATGGTATTTCATATTCTGAAATAAAGCTGACTTCTGCATTTTCAGTATATACAGTACGTACACTACTGTGCAAAAGTCTTAAGCCCCTACACAAATGGTTTAAAGCCATTAAACTCAACACTAAGTGTCTTTCTGTCAGCAAGAACCCAAGTTAACTCAATAAGCAAGAGTCAAGATGTGTGCAATCTGAGATTTGAAAAAGTCATTGACATTTTGGGAGCTGGTTAGAGGAACACAGGTTTGGTTCCAGATCTCCTCTCAATGACTCCAGCCATTGCATGGATGTGTGAAACTCCAGCAGCACCTGGTTTAACACAAGGAAGAACTGACTGAAGCCAAACCATAGTTGATAACACTGGGCTTCCATGAGGAGAGGTCTGGAAATGGTTAATCCAAAACATTGAAACATAACGTCAGTGTTTACTGTGTTACTGTTACAATTATACTAATATTAATTATTTGTTGCAGTAAAAAACCTTAGATGATTTAAATAAGCTTTCAAATATAATTTTCTCAGGTGATTAAGACTTTTGCACAGTAATGTATATTCAGTATATATATATATGGAACCTGCTATTCTATACTTTACAAACATGCTATTAAAAGATGCTACTTAAAATGACAGAGGTAAATTAGCTTTTATTTTACTGTACTCTGTTTCCGTAAAACACTGAATGCCAACATGGGCCTAAATGACATTTACTAACTCTTCAATAACTGATATAAATCTATACAAAGTTTTTGCACCAGAAAAAATAATGCCAACTAACTCATGTTGGTTTAGTATTGTTATAGGTTCAGTTTAAATGTGTAGGTTTATGAAAGTGATCATGAAAGGTATATACACATGCATTTGGCAATATAAAGTACAAATGAAGTTTATTGAATGCATGTAGATATGATTTTTCCCATTGTAAGAACGCTTCTGTGAAGTGACACTTTTGAAATCCACTGAAATAAGGGATGCACTGATATGGAACATCTGGACCAATAGTGATAATTGATAACTAACACATGGTTGTAGATGATAAAGAACTTTTTTTCTAAACAAGATCACATTATAAATGTATGAAAAGCAATGACCATAAAATGTGATTTAAAAAACGTAATAAATTTTACATGGATGGACAAGATAATTATAGTAATTAATGTAATTGATGTAAAAATGTTGTAATTATTTTATGTAGCACATGCACATCTGTACCAAATTACAAAGGAGAATGCAATGTTAGACATGTAGTGTCTTTGCCAAGGTCTCTTGCTTGTAAAGCAGTGTATGTATCCATCCTGTGGTGCCATGCTTGTATTGTTATCCATCTTAAAGCTGAACGGAAATGGACTAAATATGCATCTATGCTTATGCATGTACATACAGAGCAGCACATTGTTGATTATCATTATCGGATGCAATTCCAATATCAGACCCAAATAAAAATGACCCTTTCCCATTTAACAGAGAATAGCATATCAGCTGTTGATATATTGTGAACAGCTAGTTGTATCTATATCTCAGTGGCTCAAGAACACTTGTGTTCAGACTCCAGCTGAACTCCTCCATACAGGCTCAAGTGGGTGACACCCCAGCTCAGCACATTACCTTTCCCTGGGCTCTTCTCACAGCTCATCTGCTCCTTAATGTCGCTAGCAGTCAGCACATAGTCCCACACGTTCACATCTGTCATTTGGCCAACGAACGCATCGGAGTCCGAGATGCCCAGATACCCATCCTGGTCCTTCCCAAGAATGAAGACACCGCCAGACTTGATTTTGTACCCCAATTGCAGGTACTGCTCTTTTCCTACGATGCCGTTCACCCACAGCTCTGCCCCTCCATTGTGAGAGGCCCAGGTCACACAGTAGTGCGCCCAGTCATGGGTTTTGAGCACATGGGGCAAGTTTACAAACTCATTTCCAATCCAGAGGCCCACCTCGTAGCCCATGTTGAACATGAGCTCGTTGTCATTGCCAGAGCTAGAGTAGGACAGCACCGTGTGGGTGGGACGAGGCTGCATACGCAAGTTCATGCAGGCCGTGAAGGAATGGAGGTTCATAGAGTGAGCCAGGTTGGCCACAGCAAAGCTCCCCAACTTGTTTTCGGGGAAGTGTAGCACCAATGGGTTTATAGCTGAAAGGATTAAGAGATACCAAATAAAGAGATATAGTCTTATCATCACATCTGATACACATTTTGCTGTAGATTATCTGTTTTTGTCACCTCGTTTAAATTACACTAACCAACGTTCTTCACATTTACATGTATTATTTACATTCAGGGATATTGATCATAACAAAGTTTAAAAAAAAAAAAAACACCTTCTGCCCAATTGTAGTACTGGTAATCTAAATGATGGTTTCTTAGTCCCATCCACAATCTAATCTGCTCTACACACCCAGGCACCAAAAACCTTCAGGGGCATCAGTTTGAGTGAATGAACAAGAAGACTTTTGGATCTGAACTACAACCCTTAGGACCAGGATGGCACCTCCCTGATCTCATGATATTGTGTTTTGAACTGTGGTCCATGAAGGTTTCTTGTAGGTGTTCTCTATGGAGCCACAATTTTTTTTGTTCCAACAATGAGAAACAGTTCTTTTAAGCAGAGGCGCTCACACTGATCCTCAGGGATGATCTAGATGCTCCAGGTTTCTTCTATGGTTATTCTATGGTTTACCATGGTCACTCCAAAGAACATATTTCTTGGTTCTTAACATTCTTCGTTTTGGGAGTGTATCTCCATCCACTCATTTTCACCACAAGACTGGTGAGAAAATGTATAATTTGTACTTACCATTTCCTCTAGGCCTGGACTCTCCAGCATCTGAATAACAAGCAAGATAACCGGTTGGAACCCTGTGCACTCTTTGCAAAATGACAGAACATTTTATCCTCAGTGAAAAGAGCTGGTTAGTCCAGCCAGGATAAACACTATAAAGCTAATATGAATATTTGAATGATACCTGAGTAAATGTGCTTGCCAAGAGCGGTGACCATGTTTTCTATGTTTGATAGCTTCGACTCAATATCTTCTTGCCGACAAAATGCTGAAAGAAGAGTGAACAGTACATATACAGGATACAGTCATTTGATTTCCAATCTGAATTAGCTGAAACATGAGGTGGTGCACTTACTGGCTTTGCCTAAGCGAGGGTTGAAGGAGGACTGCACTACTCGTTCATTCAGAGGCTGAGCTATGCGATAGTCATTCCACAGAGTGTTATTCTCGGAGTCCATAAGAGTGCTTTCCAGCTTCCTGATCTGTGAGTTTTCAGCCGAGGTGTTCAGTGGAATTCATTTGGCAAAAAGATTGAAAAGATGCAGCTGAATAGGGCTGGAAGGATGCATCATGGCTGTATGAAAAGGAGTGATGATGTACCTGGTTGTGGGAGAGGGTGATAGGAGTATCAAACACGGTCCACAGAATGCTCTCATAACACGGTGGAGTCGTAAGAGAGCCCTCATATCTGAAAAAATTGGAGAGGTTCTCTGGGAGCATGGAGCGCACGTTTAGACTAGAAATGTTCATAGACTGCCCTGAAAAGAGAGAGAGAATGGATGAGTGCTAAGTCTTTAAGTACAGTCAAACCTCGTTAGCTCACCCCTATTGGTCTGGGCCCTAAATCTGGCGAGAGACGGGGTTGGTGAGATATCGTAACGGGGTTAATAACATGGAATGAAATCTGTCCTGTAGCCTTTCATAGCGGTTTAGCGAGCTAATGGGGGTCGAGCTAACAGGGTTTGACTGTATACAGGTTTATAAAATTGACTATACTTTTTACTTTTCTAAGTATAAAATATGGAAATGAAATAAAGATTTCCAAACTTCAAAAAATTAATATATCTATAAAAAATATAAAGATATCTTACCTGCATATTTGACCTTAGCTAGGTTATGAATGAATTCGCTGTAGTATGTGTTCTCAAAATGGCCGTCCTAGAAACGAAATCACACATGAAAACATGGCAAAGCTCAAGAAGATACAGGCTGTTGTAATAGTAACAGCTATTGGGGGGAAAGCCCATAGCTTTCCTAATTCAAATCAGTGCTAAGAGATGTTACCACAGCTCTACCAGAAGCTACAATCTGCTGCAAATGGACGACATATTGGAGAATGCCTGTGGCAGTGCTGAAAAGGCAGTGACCCACAACAGGCAGGGCACTAACTGCGGACGACCTGTAGGCTAAAACACATCGGCTGGATCAATGGCCCCATTTAGCATAGCATGGCAAACACCCCATTTTGTTACAGATGGGGTTGCTTTGTCCAGTTGTTGATAAAAAAGTATATCATCAGATAACAGCAATAAATAAAACATTTCACTGATATTTTTTCAAACGCCAGCTTTTTGGATGCATTCGTTTTTTGCACTCCACAAGATGGCAGTATTGCATCCAAATGATTCCTCATTTCAGGAATAAATGAACAGAAAAGAAAGTAACTGATTACAACAAACTCACATTAGACATGATTAGACCATATTAGAGATACAAACTCTAGTGCTTACCTCATAGAAAAAAGCTAGAACCGCCAGACCATCTGATTTATCTACTGCGTCTGCAAAGCTCGCATATTTATCAGAGTTGTAGTGGACCACGTGAAGCTGTAAATCATACAACAGAAAACAGAAGCAGAGCACTGAAGTAGTTCAACATGAATTCCAACGGCTGTAGGTGGTTTGAATGGCTTCTTATGTTGATGTGAAATGTGAGGTGTTTGTTCTCTACAGCAGAAATGCACCGTCCAAAAGTACTGAACAGTTCGCCAGACTCTTGTTCTTTAAAGGTTAAAAAGGAGGAAAAATGTCTCACTTCTGCCATGTAACGGATACCATCCAGAGTGTGTTCGGAGCCGCTGGCCTCCAGGTCCAGTCCACCCCAGTGCAGGTGCATTTGAACAGCTGTGTAGCGGCTTGGCAGCCCCTTTGTTATCACCATAGTCGGGGGGAGGTCAATTTGGACTGTGGAAACAAGTCAAAACACACTAAGTTCACATATTTGGAGAAGAGACTGTCTGGAAAAAAAGCTTTCACAAATTCTGCATGAAAAAAGTACTTTAAAATGTACACCATTTGCAATTTGTCAGTACTGTGTGAATAAGAAAATTGGTGCTCTAGAAACAAACACCTGAAAAGGTGGAGATTTGTAAAGGTGTTTCTTAGTTTTTTGTTTAGTTCTTGTTGCCTGAATAGGCAACAACAGTTTAGCCCCGCCCATTCATGATGCCATTATAAGGAGTGTTTTAGTCCAACCTGCTTTTTAAATGAGGCATAACATAGGACTGCGATGGGAGTGATGAGGATGGATAGGATTAGACATGGTTATATTAGAGGAACACCTCGGGTTGGACGGTTTGGTTTGGATGTGTGTGGAGGAGAGAGGCTGAATGTATTGGGAATAGGATGTTGAGGATGGCAGGAGGAGAAGAGGAAGGTCAAAGAAGGGGTTTATGGATGTGGAGAGGGAGGACAGGAAGAAGTGGAAAAAGAAGATCTGTTGTGGTGACCCCTAATGGGAGCAGTTGAAAGAAAGAGAAGAATAGAACTGCTTATCAATCTGGACTGATTTATATATTTTAGTCTTAAAGACACAGTTTGTTCATTCTTAAACAGCCTGTTTAATTGTCCTGGAAAAAATAAAGTCAGAAAATCACGCAAAAATTAGTAATGAATGTTTTATGGTGAATAAAGGGAAAGGTTTACAAACAGATAACATCATTGTGCTTATTTTCTTCCCCAAGGAACAAAAGCATTATAAAAGTTTATTTAAAAAAAAAAATTCAATTATTTAATGAATATAGTTTTATGCAAATCTTTGGGCACCCCTTGATAAATAACAGATTTTGGTGATTTTGTCATTGTCTGTCTCTCTAGGACATGGAAAAATACACAATATTTTCAGCCAACATTGATACATAGTTACCTATGACATAAATTGAACAAAAATAAAAACAGTATTGTGGCACTGTTCAAAATGTGGGCACCCTAACAGTTTTAAAGTCTCTGATTTTTTTACAAGGTTTTTAGACCTTAATCAGCTTGTAAGATCTGATGCATGGTAACAGTTGTCATTAGTAAATGTCAGCTGGTGCCAATTTCAAAGCTTTACAAATACTGTTCAAACCTTGTGCACACACTTGTGGACACTCAACAACCATGGGTTCCTCTAAGCAGCTGTGTAAGACTCTGAAAATGACAGTTATTGATGCCCACAATGCAGGAGAAGCCACAGGAAGATAGCAAAGCGTTGTCAGTTTGCATTTCCCACAGTGAGAAATGTAATTAAGAGATGGCATTTCAGGGGAGGTCAAGATGAGTTCTGGAAGAACAAGAAAACTCTCAGAGAGAACTGTTCATATGCTGGTCAGAAAGACTAATCAAAATCCCCATTTGACTACAAAAAACCTGCAGGAAGATTTAGCAGATTCAGGAGTGGTGGTGCACCATTCCACTGTCCTTCATGGAAGAGTCAGCAGAAGACAACCTTATTTGCATCACCATGATAACATCCAACGTCAGAAG
Organism: Lepidarchus adonis; assembly: GCA_037576955.1. NCBI lineage: Eukaryota > Metazoa > Chordata > Actinopteri > Characiformes > Lepidarchidae > Lepidarchus > Lepidarchus adonis. The sequence goes on from JBBIGC010000131.1 coordinate 22,212,017, forward strand.
TATGCAACAGAACATCTACAGAAGTCTGATGCATTTTGGAAACAAGTGCTGTGGACTGAACCTGAAAAGAGGATGACTTCTACAACAGGACAATGATTCTAAATAAACCTCACACTTCACCATGGACGACCTGAAGAAGCACAAGGTTTTGGAATGGCCATCACAGTTCCCTGATTTAAACATCATTGAAAATTTGTGGGTAGATCTTAAAAGAGTTGTACATGCAAGACGACCAAAGAATATTACAGAACTAGAACCTTTTGCAAGGAAGAATGGGAGAAAAAAATGACTTTTATCTCTAAAAAGCATTTGCAAACTGTAATATCTGCCAGAGGAGGTGTTACTAAGTACTGATTGTGTAGGGTGCCCAAACTTTTACACAGGGCCATAATAGTGTTTTTATTTTTATTCAATTTATGTCGTAAAAAGTAACTGTGCATAGATGTTTAATGAACATACTATGTATTTTTTCCATGTCCTATAGGACTGCGTTAACATCTTTTCAATTACAAAATCACCAAAATCTGTTATTTATCAAGGGGTGCACAAATTTTTTGCATAAGACTATATATTCATACTATCAAATGTAGCGTCTAAATGTTTTTTCTAGGTCTGAGATTCGTGACATCCATCACAAACAGGGCACTTAAGGCCGTAAAGGGTCAAGTGCTGAAGTGGAGCCACTTGAGGCCATGTAATAACTTACCATTTATGTTCCTCTCTGTTGTACTGGAATTCATGCATTAGGGGCAGGAAACATACAACTCACCATCTACAGCTGATTCTCTGACTGAATTACAAGTGAACCCCTGGGCTTAATTGGGGAAGTGAAAGGTTTATGTCTAATTTGTTTACTAAAATTCAATTTTGACCCCAAAACAATCTGGTTTTGTACCTTGAAGAAGTGGGATCATCAGCTTCTGGACTTTCCCCCAGTAAAACAAGACTTAACTTATTTTAACAGCATTGGCTTTAAAAACAAAAGATCATATGTTTACATTTGAGACCATGGGGCTCAGTTCAAGCCCTGGAGTGTTTCCCTCATTAAACACAGCCACTAAACCTGCCAATTACCAGGTTGAACCAGGTGTGTTCAGCACAGAAAACAGCTGGACTTGACATCTGTCATCCAGAACTGGAATCGAGCAACTCTGCTTGAGTTCCACATAGAGATACATAACTCCACTGAGCTGAGCTCTTTACCTGAGTGGCCATTGTTGGTCATGAGGAAGTTGCTGTTCTTGACCTGTCCATATCCAGTGAGCTCAAGTTGCAGTAGGTCACGGTTAAACTGGACTGAACGTCGCTGGATGTCAATGGGGGACTGTTTGTGCCCCCCACAGGCTGGGTAATCTGTAGCCCAGTGCATCTGGTCCAAACTCCCATCTGTGGAAAGAAGGAAATATCAGACAGGCCTAGGCACAGACACTGTAGAAAGGATCTTGTATATGGCAATAAATATTCATCCTAGGCCGAGTTTTGCTATAAAGGAAGTAGTGATTAATTTTGTTAATCATTTATCTGCTTAACTGAGTCCCAATCTGATATTTGAAAACTGACAATTGAATTGAAGTCCTGCAAAATGTCTTGGACCCATTTCTTGTCTATTTCCCAAGTGCTCAGTGTGTCCTCAATTGCCTGTTTAAATATCTAAATATCTATGGTAAACCTAATCGCAGTCACATCTGATAAAATAAGTCTAGGTCATGGCGTAACTTGCTGTAAAGCTCTGGTAGGGCAGTGTCAGTAATGTAGCGTCGACAGGGTCAGGCATATCGTAGATGAAATGTATCTCCCTGTGTAAAAGTGTCTTCCAGTGTGTGTTACTTCGGTGCAACTGAGTTATTTGACTATACTCCACTGAGTGTTTATTTTTTCTGTAGCATTAAATTGATAGTATTATATACAGCTCTATTATTACCATGTTTATATTACAAACATCACATATGGACTGTTTTTATTTTGCAGTTTAAAATATTTGCATACTGACATTTTAATCGAGTGCTACTACAAAGTTCTCTATTTATAGCACCTGCATGACTGTCGATGTAAAACAAAGGATCAGGCTTAGGGTCATTCATGCTCAAGCCTGATCCCGATCATTCAAAAATACAGACTGACGGACCGGACCCAGATTCCAATCTCTGAGATCAGATCGGGACATCCCTAGGTATTAGTGGGGTCACATGAGTATATAAATGATAGAAAATCTATAATTTT
>JBBIGC010000131.1:22222705-22237741 GCA_037576955.1 Lepidarchus adonis
AGGCAAGAAAAACTCCCTGAACTGAGGAAGAAACCTTGGGAGGAACCAAAGCTCAGTAGGGGAACCCATCTTCCTCTGGTCGACACCAGATAATAGTTAGTGAACTGTCAGGTAATGGCTTGTGATCATTGTTTATGAGTTCCATTGTTTGAGGTGTAGGCATCAGCTGAACATGTGGTGATGGTCAGTATGTGGAGGCCAGCTAGACCAAGATGGAGGTGGATGGGCTGGAGTCAACAACATGGGCTGGAAGCTTCGGTGGTGAAGAAGCACCGCAGTCCCTAGTGTGCAGGTGGGCCATGATGAGGGTCAGGCAGGCAGGACACATAGGTGGCAGCTCCCCTCTGTGATGAGTGAACAAAGAGAGAGTTTTTGTTTGTTTGGTGTAAGTATGAAAATAAAGAATGAGCATTGAGTGCTGCAGAACAGAATTCGTTCCACGTTCACCTCTCGCCCTCACAACAACGGGAAACATGTCTGGTGTATGCATTTCTCCATCTACAGCTTGTTTGTGGCAACATGAACTAGCAATGCACATGTAGCAAACTCCAGTATCTCTTGTGGGAGTCCATTATTACTGTAAAGCAGTTATTAGGTGTTCAACTACATTCTACTACTGTATATTAAAGACAAAAGCCACAATAAAGGGAGCCAGTGCCGTAACCACAACCCCCTGTGATTCGTTACGATAGCTCGCCACCTCTGCCTCTCGGCACATTTAGGGCTTGGACCAATGGGGGTGAGCTAATGGGGTTTGACTGCACTTGTATGCAAGTCTAACGGGAATACTGCTAATGAGATCACTGAAGGTGTCCTCCCAGTTCTGAACCTGAGCATCAGTGAACTCCTGAACAGTCTGAATTGCAAACTGGAACGAAACATAATGTCACAGAGGTGTTCTATTTGGTTTAGTTTAGGCAGGTGTTGGGGCTACTCAATGGTATCAGTTCCTTCCTTCTCCGGGAACTGCCTGCTTACTCTCGCCACATGGCGCTGGGCATTGTCATGGACCAGGACCAGTGTAGGGTCTGACAATGGGTCCAAGGACTTCATTCCAATACTAATGGCTGTCAGGGTGCAGTTGCCAAGCCTGTAGAGCTATGTGCTCAACCTTCTTTGCTACTTGACTGACCAGATCAATACTCCAGGAGTTGTGTTGCCTTGATGTTATACTCTGATCAATAAGTGTTTCTTTACTGTTTTGAGCAGTATATATAGATCCTTCACTTTAGCATAATACCACAAGCTAAAACCAAGCAGTTCTTTATTTTTAGCCCTGAACTTTATCCAAATCATCTGACCACGTGACCAGAGCATAACATTTATTGATTCTGAGCCATTAACTTGTAAATAACTTGTAAGCTTTACTGGTCCACCAAAGACAGATTTTGGTTTATTTAATATTTCAAGATGTTTTTATTTTGAGTTAATGTCTCCTACTTTGAAAGAGAAGATCTAAAACCCGAATTAGCATAGCCTTGTTCATAATTCACTGTTTTACATGACCTAACAAAGCATCAGAGTCATGTTCCAGAAGCTTTCATTTGAGTTTCTCAGAACAGACAGCAATTCCCTCCATTCAAAATGCTAAGACCTTCATAAGTTGTCCTGCTGTTTTGGTTGCTCTGTCCTGTTCATCTCAAACAAGGTGTGTTGGAGGTCTGAGAGTAGCAAGGCTTGTTTTGGTTGTTCTTTGGTTACCACCGTCACCACTTTATGCTTAATTTTGTAACGTGTTACAGCCGCTTCTTCCTCTGAAAACAGATGACGAGCTAACAAATATGAATGAAACAGCATCCTATGAAAGTTAATAGCTATAAGCCAGTCAACCTAAATCACAAGCCTTTTTCAGTGGGAGGAAAATGAAACACATGGAGGTGACTCCACACAGAAAGACACTAATGGCCGACCCAGTGATCGAACCGTACAGTGCTAACCACTGCACCACTCTCTTTCTTATTTTTGCATTTGTTTAATTATTTTAGCTCTGCCTTTAACATTTCTGTTTATGTTCTTGAGAAGATTTTAGTTTTTCTTTGTTTTTCCTTTTACCCATTAACACTTACATACATACATACAAACCTGAGATAAGCCATGCAGTCATAAGCCATTACATAGACATGTAATCTGGGCCAGCAACACAATGGGGCAAAAGGGGGTGGTGTGCCTTTAACAGGCCTTTCAGGCCCCCCAGATGTGTACATAACCTTTTATGTGTAGACAAACCTAGATGACTAGAAATCCATGATATACTGTATTCTAGTGTATACCATTCCCTTACACATTCCCTTACATAGGGAGTGTATACAATGCTCACTTAAATGATAGAATTTGACAAGAGTGGAGCAGGGGGATCTGGACTGGACTGTCTGGGAGACCAAATAAACTGACAAAGTAAAGTACATGACTAAACTAGTAGCCATGTTGGAGAAACTCTTTCCTGTTAGTTCATTAGAAAGTAAAAATGGTTGACATGCCTGGCTTAGAAGCTCTGCCAAATAGAGTGAGGTCAGTGGGTTTTGTTATTGCATACTCTAGGCACAGGCCTATGTGATGCCCTGGTACACCATTGCTGGATCCCCCATCAGACTTTAAGATTTAATTCAGGTCAAATTATCACAGAATCATTGGCGCCGCTCAGTTTATTCTCTACCAGCCCTGCTAGCAACCAACAACTGGCAAACTAGCAAACTTTACACATGAATTTCACTTTGACTGATGGTTAAATAATGCAAACAGTATAATACAGCATTATATTATGTGAACTGACAGACGTGATCCATCTTATTGGGCTGGTTTTTAGACAGGGATTAACTTCTTGACCCTTTAAATGAATCTCTATGTCCAGGCATAACCTCCGTATCATGTAGTATTAAATATCATTGACATTATCAAGATAGCAGTGTATATTATGTATATAAATGTTTCATTCTTGCAAATCAGCTGGGCTTCTAACCCTGAGAGAAAATGTCCAGCTGCAGGAAAGCTCGTTAAATACTGTTCTCGGAGTAGCCGCCAGATGGCGCAGTTTGGCGTTTGACATTTCTCAAGGTGACCCTCTGCGTCAGGCGGCCATAGACGATGCTCGGATCTGCACACCCACAGCATCAGTGAAAGCATCACTGAAACCTGAGAGAAGACTACAGAGGAGTCCCGGTCTTTTAACAGGCCCTGTCAAGTGCCTGGAAAATCTGACACAAATGCTGTTTGATCTGGATGAATCAGTTTCTGTACGTAATAGCATAACTTGCAGCTCCACGTCCACAATATCTACGCTACATTGAATTCTCAATAGATACCAATGTGAAAGATACATGTTTTGTTCTTCTGAAGAAGCTATTCTATTACATAGAATATCTACATACACACCAACACAGTAGGCTAGCGCACGTGCCACACACTAGCCAATGCTAGTATCTGAGTTATGGCATATGAGGATCACTGGATATCAAAATCAGGGTTAAATGAACAGAGCATGTTGACTGGATATAGGAAATGACACGAACACCGTCCTGTAACAAACCTAGCCTGAAAGAGACCCTGCTCGCTAACGTTACTTCATCCGCAGCGATGGACAACTCCAGTCCAGAACGTACAATTCCTCTCCCGGGTTTTCTTCCAGCTGCGTGAGCCCAAGCCAGTAGTGCAGCTGGAGCAAAACCCGGGAGTGGACTTTTGCTTTCAGGACGTGCGTATTTCAGTTTATGTGTAATTGGTATTGGAAAAGATAAACTGGTATTATAGCATTTCTAGTTTCCGGTGTTATGTTTCAGTTTGTTCGGTCTCTACATTGACACCAGTGTATCAATGTGTGGGTGTTATGGTAATTGTGTTTATGCCCCCCTCTCCTGCTGTAGCATAACTTTCTGTCTATCTAACTGTCTACGTATCTAACAGGGGTGCCCAATATCGGTGTCCCAGTTCATCTCCTCAAACACACTCACGACAACTGCCAATCAACAGGTGAGTTCATCCAGGTGTGCTTGATCAGGGAAATGACCAAACTGCGCTGGAACCCAGTCCTTCATCTATCTATAGCAGGGTTGTCGAACACCTGCTACAACTCACTCGTTAATTGCCAAGTGTAGCGTGATTGCTTGTGGAGGGGAACTACCAAACTGTGCTGGACAGTGTACACTGAACTGTGCAGCATTTATACCCAATTTCATGATGATCTACATATATGTCCAGATTTCCAATAAAAAAATACAGTCACAAACACGAGACAGGCCTAATGATGCATAAAGTTGGATGAAGTAGTGAAATCTAATGAGCGGTTCTCTTTTCTAGGCGGAAGTGGTGTGGAGTCACGGTGACGCAGTGCTGTTTGTAGCTGCCGCACGTCACGTACACCACCGGTCTACAGCATCCACATCACTGCAAGACTCCGTCTGTCTAGTTTTTCCCAGACAAATCCGATCACGTGAAGCCAACTGTTTTGCCTGGTTATACATCGTAAAACAATGTGGTTTTAAAATAAATGCTGTGTATGTATGATTTTAATAAAGCGAAGTCGTGATTGCAGGGGACGTGCTCTTCCCCATGCACGTGCCGCAGTGAGCCGCGTGAGCACAGCCAGGGCCAATCACATCGCGCGAAACTGGTCACGTGTGCTTCTTCCGGCCCTTTTCCCCCCGCCTATCAGGAGCCAGAAGCGCGGCCGTCAGTTCTCTGTGCTTGCTGCAGCGTCGGAGAGTGAGGACACAGCTTCTCTTCCACACAGCCCACCCAAGGTGAGAGTAACCCTGGATCATCCTTCTGCGTACACTTTGGGTGACCGAATGTCGCCGTTACGAATGGCTTTATATAGCTGAAAAGGCCTAAACATCCTGCGGGAGTTCATGTGAATGTGACGTTGTTAGCTTGTGATGCTGTCAGTTTCCTGTGAGAGCGTCTGTCACTCATTCTGACTTTTAGCCTTGGGGATGGTATTTTAAGTTGCTCTCTTCACCCGGAGCGGCCCATTTATGGCCTTCAGACGCGGAGCGTTTCCTGGATGATGGCAAGTGAGAGTAGCTTTTTCAGGAAACACTTCTGTGGAAGTTGCTAGAAACGTCTCGTGCGAATAAAACTAACGTTTTCAGGTTCTGGAATGTTCTGCACGCGCGGCCCCTTCCGTATTTCACTTATTAGTACATTGTCCGTAGCGTACACGTTAAACCCAGTATCGAAAGTTCCGTTGAGGCCTGCAACAGGAGGGCGTGTGTAGGACGTCAATGATTTTTACGCACGACGTATTTTGTAATCTTCACATTTTGCCTTTTTGGTCCCAACATTGAGCCACGCTTGCGTAATTTCCCATGTAAGAACATTGCGTAACATTTAGATAGGTGGTTCTATTAGGTTGAAAGGTGCACACGACTGTTTGTTCGCGTAGGACTTTGTAATGAACGGCCAAGGCTGTGCACGTTAGTCTACACACACTGCCATAAAACCCCAGCTGCTCTGGTTGAACTCTGCAGGGGCGCACGCGCACTTGCTGCTGTCTGTCTGAGTTAAACCCAGCCCGCTGTGCTGTGGCCGGTGGCAAATTTCCACTGACATTTAAGGCCAAAAGATTTTCGATTGGTCCAGCTAAAATACATATGCTGTGGATTTATTAGCGTAGTATTTGAAAGCTCTTTAGCAAACTGTATACTGCCCTCAGCTTGCTCTGTCTAGCAGTAGATGTGTTTAGTCTGTAGTGATGTTTTGTAAGATTGATGGTTTGCCTTTTAAACAGTCTTCCCCCTTTTCTAAGCTGTAGGCCTCAACTGCAGGTCTAGTTTAAAAAGGTATGAATGGTTTCAACAATGGGAAATGAGCAGTCTGCATTGCAGGCTTTAGCATCTTTCATTAGGTAAATTTTATTTTGTATTAAAAGGTTTAATTTCACCTTAGCGTTTCTCAGCTGAACATACAGGTGCTCTCCAAGTAGACATTTGCAATCAGGCCTGAAACACTTATTTTACCTGAAAGCTAATGGAGATTTGTGACTTGAGCGTTATGAGTCACATGCTTGCCTTAACAGAGGATTGGCTGACATGCTGATGAATGTAACCTGAGAAAATGGCTGCCATTACTTCATTTCAGGCTGTTGAGTTGTTTCCTTACTAGAGTGAATCACACATTTGGGCTAAATTGAGTCATGGTACTTATTGATCACTTCCTCATGGTCTCTAAACTAGTGTTAAATTGTTTAAGGTAGGGGTGCACCGTGTGGCAAATGTGATGCTATGTAATTTATCACAATGGTAATGTATATGGTCATATTGCCTAGGCCCTTCAATAAGGTATATAGACTTGTGTTTTTGTTTGTTTGTCTTTTTTCCATTGTCACACGATGAATTATCTTACTGTGGATAGTATATCAGGTATTTATTGGTACTTTTCTTTCTTTTTTTGCAGGTCCTGCCAACATGTCCATTCTGAAGATCCACGCTCGTGAGATTTTTGACTCACGTGGAAACCCCACAGTTGAGGTTGATCTCTACACCAAGAAAGGTGGTCTTTAGTTGAAACTCATTTACACAGGGCCCATGTAATTGGTTTCTCTACAGCACATTATTTTACAGACTTGAGCCCAGCACTAATGTTATAGTTTCAATGTATTCAAAGCTAATTTAAAATATATTAGCAGTCAGTGCTGTGTGGATGTGTTGGGACTATTCACTACACACATGAAGTACAGTGGCTGTTTCAAATGAGTGAGCTATCAAACTGCTCTTTGCCTCATCAGTGCCGTGTCCAGTAGCCTAGAAGAGATGGATCAGGTGGTAGATGGTTAAAAATAGCCTTTGTAATGGTACACAGCTTGGATTGCATTGCGTCTCACTGGAAGGTGGAGAACACAGACTACACAGCTTTTTTGCATGGTTTTCTGCAACATGTATGCTGTAGTGATTTAGCAAATTGGCTTTGTATATGCCCTTTGAATAAACTTTTTTTTTTTTTTTAAATATCTGCTGTCTCTTCAGGGGAAAAGCCCCACAGTATCTGGCAGACCTGACTCTGAGCCACTGAACAGTTGTCTCCTGCTCGTTCAGCTTGTTCATGCATAGCTGTCTAGAACAATGCAGCAGTTGTCCCCCAAAACGACCAGACTGTTAATGAAGTTCAGTGAAAAGCTATTAGTAGAGGTCTGGGAATCCAAGCTAGTAAATGTTCTCCCACAATGTCCAGAAAAGAGGAGAGCCCCTTTCCCTGCAAATTGATTGGTTGGTTTCCTTCCTGTATAAGCTTTCCTTTTCTTTTCTCCCTTTTTTTTTTATTTTTTAGATTTAGATGTGTTCAATGTATATTCACTCCTACAACCAGGTTTTCCATTTAAATTGATAAGTGCAACTAGTTGACTGCGTGTTCGTTTTGCTGCAGTAATACGTTTTTGGATTAATTTGGATTTTTTTCCCCATGATCTGAAGGTTTTGAAAAATGCTTTAAGATGTAGATCAGGGGTGCTCAAACTTTGTTTTTTTTTTTTTTTTTTTTTTTTTTTGGCTTGCAGGCTACTTTTAAATTGACCAAGGCAAATGATCTACCTACAATAAAAATGCTAAAAAAATTAGAATACTTTATATTTAAAATATATTGTTTACCTTGCATAGCAGCTTGAACATGTTTGGCTCAGTGCTGTACATTTATGACCAACAGCCAGAGCTGCAAAGTCCAGATATAATTTCCTCTCTTTTCGATGTGTAGTCGGTGTCGTACTTTTTAATGAACAGTCTGATTTTGGTTTCTTACTTGGTCCAGCTCCCCCACTCGTTTTTACTCCTTTTCTTTGGATGTAAATAAACCGTTAGCCGCTAACTAGGTGACTGGAGTTTGTACTAGCGCGCGCGGTTGACAGAGCATGCGCAGTGACGCTTGTTACAACAGATGACGCTTGATTGGCTGTTCTGTATGTCAATCAAATGCCTAACGCCACAGTGGGGATGGATGATTGGCTCCATCTGTACTGCAGTGTTTTCTGTGGCTCGTGGATCACTCGTTTTTATGCTGTGTGGTCTCACGTGCGCGGTAGTTTATTTTGAATGGCAGCGTTCCGTGTTCGACTAGCAATGCCTTCGCGATCGACATATTGAGCACCCCTGATGTAGATTATACTCTAGTGTAAACCTTACCAGTAAACTCTGCCATCGTGGTTTTATTAGGTTTATTGAATGTGTGTACATTTAAATGTTGGTGTATGTTTTAAGGTCTCATACTTTAATATTTTAAAATTAATATTTTTCACATTTTCATTGTTTTGCTAAGATTAGTGGAACTAGTCCTCTTCTCTGCACTGGATTAATGCACTCGCACACGACTGCCTTGGCTGACTATGCATAATAAGTAATCAAACAATGGCTTTGTGATTCACATTAATTTTTTTGAAGCGCAGACTCATGGCCTAAATCATTGATGTGTCTTAGGTTAAGCTCTAAATCCGTTTTGATCTACAGACTATGACACTGGCTCTACTGTTTTTCACTTAGCTGAGCACACTGAATAACATTTTGCACATGCAGACTTGCCACACATGGTTGAGCTAAAATGTGTTGGCAGGTTGGGCATCCTCAAATCTTACCCCCTTTACAGTGGCCTACATTGGGAGAAAACCTTTCTGCATTGTTAAGGGGAAGTGGCTACGGTTATCTTATGATTTGTGTTCTCTCTCCAAGCTGCATATTTAGGTAGAATTAATATTCTTTAAAATGTGCATACTACTGATGTTACAATCTCATCTATGCAGTATTTGATGGTTTCCCTTATATGGGAGACCTTCTCACACATCACTGAATATGGTGTGCCAGTGAGAAGGGAATTCTGGGGAAATTAGTCATTTTAACTACTGGCCCTTTTTTGGCCAGAATTTGCCTATAGTACTGCAGTTAATGTTTTAAATGATGATTTTGTTCGTGTTTATTTTTTTGCCCCCTCTACTAAGGTCTCTTCAGAGCTGCAGTACCCAGCGGTGCCTCTACTGGTATCTATGAGGCCCTTGAGCTCCGTGACAATGACAAGACCCGTTATCTGGGCAAAGGTGGGATAAACATTTAATATAAACCTATAATACAATAAATTTTATTAATAATAATTTTGTTAGTTTAAAATTTGCTTTTAAATTTACCTGTTAATTATACCTTTTTGTAGTAATGTTGCAGTAAAAATATTACTCTAACTACATGAACACATGCTGACAGCATTTTTCAGTTTATTCCATGTGTATTTACCAGTGCTGAGGTGTGTATACACTTTACCGTTATACATTGTAAAAATGAACTGTTTCTACTTGGATTAACAATATAAATATATTGCATAACCAAAGCAGAATAACAAATACATGTAGCTTTGTTAGCACAGTAATCCAACATTACTTAATTGTTCTACTCATCTATAGTCCAATGCCAATCTTGTATTGACTCAATAGCATGCACCCATAAATTATGTAACACTTATAGCATGTTACTATAATTTCATCAAATTGTGCCAATTTCTGACTCATTTCTTGCCCCCCCCCTTCTTAATACTGAATCTACCAATATAATTATGATCTACACAGATCTGTAGATCTAATACTGTTCTTTCTTCCTGTGTCCTTTACTGCTTTGTTCTTTGACTCATCTTTTCTTCTCCACTGTCAGGCGTGAAAAGAGCTGTAAAATATGTAAATGAGTTCTTGGCTCCAGCTTTGTGTAACCAGGTAATTGTGGGTGTGCAGTAAATAAAGCGAGGGTCAAAACACACCCTTGCAATAATACTGGGGCATGAGGCGTGCGGTTTGCTTTCAAAACTAACTGCAGTAGGCATTTATAGATAATCACAGAAGGTCTTACTGTGTGTGCTAAACATCGCCGTCGGACGGGTCTGTTCTGTGATTGACTTGTGCTGGCTGAGCATGTCCCCCCTCCCCCCCCCTCTACTTGGGTCAATGATTGTCTGCTTGTCCCTTGCAGGTGTCTCAAAAGCTGTTGAGCATATCAATAAAACAATTGCACCTGCCCTGGTTAGCCAGGTAGGAATTTTATTTTTTGACAAACATAAGTGTGCCATGTTTGGTATAACCAGGTGTTTTGCAGTGTTCAAGGTAATAGAACAGTTGTTTATCTTTAACTAAGTGATGCAGGTCATCTCTGGACAGCCAATCTGACATTACCACTTAATGTCTTGCTGTCTTCAATAACTTAAGTTTAATCTGAACATATGACATTTTGACGCACCTGTTCATCTCAATGTTGTGGCCACTTAACAAGCCTTTTGTTGACTGCTGTGTATTTAACCCTGATTCTAGCTGTAAGATTTGCTGACATGGCTTTATTCTTATGATTTTGTCTTGTTGTCCAACAGAACGTGTCCGTCTTGGAGCAGGAGAAGATTGACAAGCTGATGCTTGACATGGACGGTACAGAGAACAAATGTAAGCAGGTTTTTAAATGAGCGACTTGACCGTTGTGCATTTTCTACTGTATCACTAATTTCTTTTGAAAATATTTAGCGAAGTTCGGTGCAAACGCTATCCTGGGTGTGTCCCTGGCTGTGTGCAAGGCTGGAGCTGCAGAGAAGGGTGTCCCACTCTTCCGTCACATCGCCGACCTTGCTGGAAATGCAGAGGTCATCCTGCCAGTCCCTGTAAGCGCTTGTTGTGATATAACGGTCTTTGTTCTCTTGCCAGAAAAATATTTCCACTCTTCCTTGGCATAGATTGTACCTTTTTTGTATTGTTGTTGATCAGACGTTTTGGCACACTATTAATAGAGCCGTTCATGCTCCTAGGCCTTCAATGTCATCAACGGTGGATCCCACGCTGGCAACAAACTAGCCATGCAGGAGTTCATGATCCTGCCTGTTGGGGCCAGCAGCTTTAAAGAGGCCATGCGCATTGGTGCTGAGGTCTACCACAACCTCAAGAATGTCATCAAGGAGAAGTATGGCAAGGATGCCACCAATGTGGGAGATGAGGGTGGCTTTGCTCCGAACATCTTGGAGAACAAAGAAGGTGGGGAAAGAGAAATTCAGGATAAATTTTGCCGTCTCCCACTGTGTGCCATCTTGATTAATGAATTATGCATTTGAGTTAATCTTGCCACTTCATACCTGTCTTCAACCAAGACACAACTAGGTAATAATGTAGAATGTTTTTTAGAAAAATACAAATGTGCCTAAGGTAATCCTTTTGCCCCAGTGGGGAAATTCAGTGTTAAGACAGAGCAGCAAACTGGGTACTAAAAATACAATAAATCTGTCTTTTTTAAAGTTACAGAAAGTATTTACCCAAGTAGTACACAGAATAGGAATAAGGAGTGTTTAACTTAATGTAATTTATTTACAACCCAGTATGTTTGGGTTTTTTTTGGTTTTGGGGTTTTGGTTTTTTTTTTTTAATAGCCATAACAGCAGCACAAAATAACAAAGCATTCTACCAAAACAATTCAAATATTCCACATACCTTAAAATCAGATTTCTGCATGAGTATAATATTGGCAGAATTATTTTATTTTTTTCCTTCCACTTCAACACGTCTTCTTGCTATAAAAGTTGCAAATGCAACGACATCCCTTAGACCATGACTAAGAGGAAGATCTCGAGGAATGACACCAAATACAGCCGTGATGCCAGAATATTCTAAAGGGGTTTGTAAGACCTCTGATAGTACTGAAAATATTGATTGCCAGAAATTAAGCAAGGGGCATAACCAAAACATATGCACTAGTGTGGCAGAATAAGTTTAACCCTAGTCACTAATATTAGTGCTGTAATACTGTAGAAGGGGATTCCTTAAGGTGGCAGATGGTTTCTAAATTCAGGCCTGACCCCAGCAGTGCAGCTGTAAACCAGCCAGGCACCTGCCCTATAGGGGCTGTGCTGAGCACTGATTTCTTGGAAATCACTGACCACTAAACCTATTCATCCTGTATGGCATTATTTTACAATGTTATTGTAGCACATTGGCAATAGCGCAATGCTATTTCTTTTCATTGTGGTTTAAAAACGTTGCTTAATGTGCCATGTTTGGCTTAAACAGAATTATACAGCCATTACAAATTTGTTTTAGTAATTATTTTAATGGTTTTGATTTAATCTTTCGATGTCCCAGCTCTTGAACTACTGAAGAACGCCATCAGCAAAGCTGGCTACACTGACAAGATTGTGATTGGCATGGATGTGGCTGCCTCAGAGTTCTACAAGGGTGGTAAATATGACCTGGACTTCAAGTCCCCTGACGACCCCAGCCGTTACATCTCTCCTGACCAGCTGGCTGACCTCTACAAGAGCTTTGTGAAAGATTATCCAGGTCAATTTCTCCTCAAATGTTTTGTTAAATAAAATTGCCACATTTATTTAAATTTTCATGCCTGTGCATTCATGTTTCAGGTAAAGGAAAAGTGCCGATTGATCTACTTTCTCTGCATTTACTCCAATAATGTTCAGGATTCATGCTTACACATGCAACAGTAAAGACCTTGGTGAAAGTTTAAGCAGACCATGACTTTAATGGTTTAGCATCCTAAAGCCAGTTAACTGAGCCATACTAATGCTCTCTAGCTCATCAGTACATGCGCTGCCTCATTCATTAGCCTGCGGGCTTATGCGCTATGTTTAGTTTAATGAACAGCCCTCACTGCATAATGTAATGTGATCCTTAAATCTCTACGTTCACTAATACTATCCATACATGAGTTTCTATGGGCCTCTTTGCTTTTGTTAGCTTTCTAACGATTGTTACCCCTTTGCAGTTGTTTCCATTGAGGATCCCTTTGACCAGGATGACTGGGAGGCTTGGTCTAACTTCACTGCCAGCACGAGCATCCAGGTGGTGGGTGATGACCTAACTGTGACCAACCCCAAGCGCATTGCGAAGGCCGTGTCTGATAAGGCCTGCAACTGCTTGCTGCTCAAAGTTAACCAGATTGGCTCAGTCACAGAGTCCCTGCAAGCGTAAGTATCTGCAAACATGTTTGTAAGGTTATTTAATTTCTCTAGTTCATTTTTGGGGCCGACCTGGTGTGAGACATTAATGTTTTCCTCATGTTTCTTGTTTCACTTTGCAGTTGTAAGCTTGCACAGACCAACGGTTGGGGTGTGATGGTGAGCCACCGCTCTGGAGAGACGGAGGACACCTTCATTGCTGACCTCGTGGTTGGTCTCTGCACTGGCCAGGTGAGGACTGCAGCATTTCTGCTTAGATGAAGTCCCTGTCTTTTTTTTTTTATTTTTTTAACTAAATTTGCCTTTTGTGTCTGTGTTCCCTCAACTAGATCAAGACTGGAGCCCCTTGCAGATCAGAGCGTCTGGCCAAGTACAATCAGTTGCTGAGGTGGAGTATAAATATGGATTTTATGTTAAATATACCAAGACTATGTGAACTGGTACTTCAAATTCAAGTAGCCCTGCTTTTTAGTAATTCTTTTCCTATGGATTAATTGCAGGATTGAGGAAGAGCTTGGTGCCAAGGCTCGCTTTGCCGGCAAGAACTTCAGGAAGCCCATCTGAGGAGCAGGCCTTTCTTGGGCCTTTGTCTTTACCGTACCCTCACTCCCACACAGCCACGCAACCAGAACCAGAACGAACGGGTGGGAGGTTGGAAAGGCATAGAAATTCAAGGTCCAAGTCTGTAGACAATGGCACGCTGCTTCTGTGCCAAGTACTTCCATCCTCCTATGCTTTTGGCATACAAATAGCACTGGTCCTTTTAATGTCTGTATTTCTGTGAGATCTTTGTTTTGCTTCTTGTGACTTGTAGTAAATTTGGTCCTGAGTGAAGTTCATGTACTGCAGTGTGTAGCCCAGAGTATGTGCACTGTGTTGCTATTGAGACTAGTGTTTCTGTAAAGCGTGGCACACCAACAATAAATTATACCCAAGTGGAAGAGTATGTGTCATTTTTAATTCCTGTGGCTTTAATATTCCTTTTATAAGAACCAAGTTTCCAGTTTACACTAATGAGGGAGGTGACAATGGAGATGGCACACAAACTCAAACAATGGACCTTCTGTGCTCTGAAAGGTCTGACCAGTAACGTGAGTTGGGAGGGAAAAATAAACCCTCGAGGTCCAAGTTTGGTAAGGAGATCTGCCTCGGGTTATGGAGCATGAGCAAGCAACTTGCCCATCACACAGGTGCAAGTTGACCATGTGACCATGGGCTTTCACGTGCAATTATCTAAAGCTTGTTTTGTGTTTCCATATGGTTTCTCCACCCGCTCTGTGAAGTATCTGCCTCTCACTAAAGGTATAATCAGCATGGTTGCAGGTTCAAAATCTGGTTCAATTATGAATTTTCCCGTCATTTTGAGACCTGATTTATTCTAATAAGCCCAGCGTTTTGAATTTCCTGGGTTTAAGATCACGTGACCCTTTGTGGCATTTCCCCCCCCCCCCCTCTTCCCCTCACGTGCGTCTGGTGGTGTCTGATTGATTAACGATTTCTGACTTCTCCATGAAATGAGCTTGGATCAGCTTCTAATTCTAATGGGTTATTTCTAAAGCTACATTTTCCCTTTTTTAAAGCTATATTTATCTGCTTTTCGCTTAAACATCTTTTCATTTTAAGAGTGAGCTTTATTTTTGTTTTTAAAAAAATAACAGAAGCACTGAACAAGACCAATGACAAGTGGGAGAAATGCAAGGTTTTGGCGCACACTATCCATGTCAATAAAACCGTGAGCCAATGTTTTGTTGGTCTGTGCTGCCCTCTGCTGTCTGTTAGTAATATTGCAGGAGACTGCTGAAACTGCAAGGTGGTGTATCCACTGAGTGCTCTGCTACAATGACCGCCTAAATGGGCTGCAGATTGCAGTTTATCTCTGGAACGGTCTTGACCGCCAGCCATCACAAAATATACTGGTGAAACAAATTAGTTATATTTTTACTTTTAATACATCCTACGGTGGCCCTGAAGTGCAAACCACAACAACATTGAGAATTACAAAGAATCACAACAAATTGAGAAACACAAAAGCAGAAACACAATTACATTAAAGAAACCGGAGGGGCGGTATCAGTCAGCAACAGGAGACATTTCTCATTGGACGTCTTTGGAACCGGAAGTTTCTCTGCCTGTAGCGCGTTTTTCAAA
>JBBIGC010000131.1:22242085-22252914 GCA_037576955.1 Lepidarchus adonis
TATGTCAATCAACTCCAAACGCCACAGTGGGGATGGATGATTGGCTCCATCTGTACTGCAGTGTTTTCTGTGGCTCACTCGTTTTTACGCTGCGTTGTCTCATGTGCACGGTAGTTTATTTTGATAGGCAGGGCACCGCCTGAACTGTTTCACTTCATTACTGCTGTGGATGTGATCTATGTGTTCATTTTACTGCCGCTAACAAACTACAACTCCCAAGAAGCAACTCTTTCCACCTCTTTTCTGCTGTATTACCCACCTGTTTTCCACACCAGACACTACACAATGCATTGCTCCCCATGAAACACACCACATCCCAAACAAACGCCTATGTGAGAGACCTGTGTTAGCTATATGTGTGCTACTCATTCATGTTTAATAAATGTATGCCATCATGACATGCATGAGTTTTGACTTACAGTGAAATTAATGTTATGTCGTGTTCAGAAGAACAGAACCCTGACGTGTTTACAGGACCTCCTGTATACACCCTGTAGCCCCGCCCATTTATGCTGAAGGAACGTTTCAGCCTGGGCTGCGCTATAGTTAAGGCTGTAAAAATATAAATAGTCTTTAAAGTGCAGTAACAAAAACAGCCTGTTCAATTCTACAGGTTAAAGAGAGGTTGGAAAACAATTGTTAAAATAATTACATTTTTGGTCCAAAATTCAATTGTCATAAGTGGTTGCTTACAATACAAATCATTTTACCACAAATTATATCAATTATATTGATTTGCTCTCATGTGGTGCAACCATCTAAACGTTGATCCTAATCACAAGGTTGTGGGTTCAATCCCTGGTAGAACCGAAGACATCTGTGGCCAGAAGCCCAGCACAAATGGCCTCATGCCCTCTGGGTGGGTAGGGTGGCCATCACTCATGCCATGACAGCCAGTAAATGTGTCTTCTATCTGATGTAGAGGCAGTTTGAAAAAATGTGTGTTGTGGCTTGACTCAAAGGAAGTACATTCTTGACTTCACCCTCCCAGTGTTGGTGATATCTTGTGATAGGGAGAATCCTGACTAGCAGATGAAATTTAAAGCAAATAAACTGTAGAAAATGGCAATATTGATTTGTTTTCAACAACAGAGATGAGTTTTATTCATACATAACACTTCTCCTTTTGTGTGAGCAGTGCAACATTCTTTCTGTGCTGCAAGCTCAGTTGAAAAGAAAATAAAGTGGTCAAGCTAAAGCGGTCAAGGGCAGGCCACAACCACCCCCCCTGCAACTCCCCCACTCTCGGCTCCACGCTTGCTGATACGGCCTACTTCTGTGGTCTGTCCTACTGGGTAATAATGCAATTCTGTGAAAATGTGTTGGTTGTCATGACATCACAAAAACCAATTAAAAAACTCAAAATTAATCACAACTAGCTATTTATGATGCTGTTTTCGAATGTGGACTGTGTGGATGATACATACTGACCCTTTCACAGCACTTTTATACTACATTACACTATTTAATTTCATGAGGAAAATTTGTTTTCCATGATATGGGACCAAAAAACACCAATTCACTCCATGTGCAATGACAACCTGAACGGAACTGTGCAGAAAAATGACAAAATAAGGGCCAATAAAACAATCTGCATTACACCATCTCTCAGATGCTATTGTTATAAAGCACATAGGGGGTTAAGTGCAGCATTCAAGGCTCAGTGGTAATGTCTCAGGCTGATGATTCACTTGTGAATGAATCCACTGGGACGGGAGTTGTTTCTCTGTGAAGCAAAGAGAGACACCCACCCTGCAGAAGGCTACACTATAAACCAATCCTTCCCTCTGCAGGGGGCCACACACTGTACACACTCACAGCCACATTAGAGTGCTAGAGACTAAAAGCGTTTATTAAGGATAATGGAGTCAATTTGTGGCCAGGGCTGGTGGGGCAGGAATATTATTGCATTCATGGGGTCACCTTCCTTGTACAGGCAGCGCCTGAGACCAGACCACAGAAGATGTTTAGTGGAGATAAGAAAAGTGACACAACTGGGTCAAGGGGGTTTTGGTGTAGTTTCGTTTTGGGAGGCTAGGTGTTTTTCACAATTCATAACACATGACTGTCACACACACTCTGTGGTCTTCTACCACCCCAAATGTCATTCTTTGCTTGAATTGCCGTGTTCCAGGATCTGGCTGTATATTATGGATCACTGTCCTGCAGGAAAAAGAGCCAGGATCTTCTAGTGCCTCTTGTAGTTCATAGTGCTTCATATGTTAAGGTTCCCAGGCTGTTTGGAGGAAAACCAGATCATACAGTAGGAATATGGATAATTTCTGTGTAACTTTCATCCTTTTCTACACCAAACACCCTGTATTCGATACCAAAAAGGACAATATGAGTCCGTTCTGACATTAAAACTGGGTTCCAGACTAATTTTCCCCTCAACACTCTAGTAACAGACTAATATGCTTGTCATGACACAATTATAATCTGCAGTGATGATTTAATATAATGTATTTTTACATTACTACTGAATATTGGCTTCATTAATGAAGCTACTTTTTATAGCCTCAGGCTGAATTACCACAGAAGCAACAATAGAATATTAGCATGATATCTGTAACACAATACAGTATATTTGTCAGTCTGCATCAAGTATTGTGATTTTATCCTTAGATACACTACCATGTGTCAGGAAAAAAACCCATGACTTAATCTAACCACTGAGACACAAGACAAACATGGTCTTAACATGGTTATTAGAGTTGATGTTTGTACCAAATTAACAGTACATTAAATGTCTTTTATAACATAAAATAAAAATAAATAAATAAATTACAATACTTAACATATAATACAGTGCTAAAAATATTGTAATGTGTTAATATGTTGATATTTTCTTTTGTCTCATTTTGTGAGTGTACTTTGTAAAGGTAATTTGGCCTGTGTGTCAGTGTCTTGATTCCCAAGGGAAACAGTAATGCTCATGAACGACCCTCTGGGTCATGGTTAGGGTGGAGTGTAGCCTACTTCAGTTACACATCAGTTATGACACAGGTGTGTTTGTCCAAAGACAAAGTGCTATATATACACACACATACTAACACACACATGCATATATAGAGGTGAGAATAAAATATTTTTATTAAATTAGTTTTTTTTTAAAATTTTGATAAACATTTCTACTTTTTATTTTGCCATTCATTACAAAAATCGTAAATGAAAAAATATTATGACATAATAAAATAACACAAATATGTACATCTTATAAAACGCAGGAGCAAAACGCACAATGGTACTATACAAGTAACTAACACACACAAACATACACGCACACATACACGCGTTTTTAAATCACAAAACGAGCTCCCCGATTGGCTCCTATCTCTGGCCGCCCCACGCAGCAACCAATGGCGTAGCTCGACACTGAAAGGGGGCTGAACTCAACTCCCCATCCCTCTCGCAGGAAGGAGTGTTTTTTTCATGCGGGGCTTTTTCTTTCTTACTGAAGAGAAGGCGAGCTCTCAAAGCCAGCACTCTCCGTGTCCACACCACCCACAACTCTAAACGTTAACGCCTCTGACCAACGAGCAAACCGGCTCGGTCACTTGCGTCTGTGAACCCAACAGTCCTCCCTACTGTCCTCCACTAGCTCCCTCGCAGCAGCGGCGGCACTTGGCCGGTATCCGCTAGCTAGCTAACATTAACCTGCCCGCTTTGTGTTTTGCTTGCTTGCAGTCCCATCTCAAACAAATCTCTGATGTTGTAAAGCAAGAGACAAGGTAAGTTTCCAGACTTGGAGATTTCAGCGACGTACATGCGGGAGGGCGTCTTTGTTCCTGCGTTTCGCTGGGGCCAGTGTCTTTGGCAGTGTGGTGTTTGCAATTAGCCCGGGTGTTAATCAACAGCAGCTAGCGCTGTGAGCTAGCTCATTAGCTAGCTTAGCCAGCAAGGAGGAGGGCGCTAGCTAACGTCTGTGTTTTTGCCTCCATGCTTTCCCACAGGGGGTGATGCTCTTCGGGGTGACTGCATGATGGCTGATCTTGCCTTTACGAAAAAAGCTGTCAAGTTTAAAAAGACAAGTTGGCTTGCTTTGTGTCACGGCATTGTGGGCTTGTTGTTGAACTTACTGAAAGGGCTTTAGTAATCTGTCTGCTTTCTGCTTGTAGTGTTGATGTTCCAGTGACTGTCACTTGATGTGTGCGTGGGGGGTGTCTATTAAGCCCTTCACTTTCACCCTACTGCCACCTTTTCAAAAAACCTCTTATAGGTCCAATTCCAAACATGCTGATGGTACCTGTCTCTCTTGATCTATTCTCCAGCTGTGCAGGTCCATGTGGATGTATTTCTCATACTGATACTCATGCAGAACATCCATAATGTAAAGAGCAACACAAACAGATCTTATGATGATGAGGACTCAGGCTGCAATTCACACGTGTGTACGCTTCCTGTGTGCAGACAGTGTAATTGCAGTTGTTGACTAACAGGTTTACCGAATCATCTACCAGGCTACAGGGTCATTATAACAAGTTGTTTCTGAAACATTATTATCATTTGGTCACCTAGACCACTCCAGCAGCTTTCACAGTCCGATCATTAGCTGAGACGCAGCTTTTGAAGCTGAGATCCGTAACTCACTAAACACACATTAGTGTTTATTTTTCCTCTGTGCTCCAGCTGAAGGTGCTTGTTTAATTGGATGTTCATCCCCACTGCTGAATAAGGTCATAATCATGTCATTGTGTTTCAACTCCATTCAGTGTGTAGTAGACACAGGCTGAATTGTATGGCCACCTGCCACTGTGTTGCACCACGACCAAATGGAGCTTTCTCCAGCTTGTGATTGGATGAGGATGGGGGGCATTTCTTTTTCATAGCCCCTTGACATCTTTAACAAGGCCTGTTTGCTTTGCAGCCATTTACAGTGGCAGCTAGTGTATTAATGGCTACTTATTTGAGTGTTTGTTCGTATATTTCTTGCCATTGTCTCACATTTTGCTTTTTTCCCTGTGGTTCACTTATGGCAATGGTTGCATTTATGTGCTAAGTAATCGTAATTCATTTTTACCTGACCATTTTCCAGCTTGTGCTTATTCTTTACAGTTAAACAGGCTGCTGCCACTGTGCATGTAAGACTTCAGTGTGAATGGATAGTGCTAAGCACTATAGAACGAGCTTGTTTTTGCTGTGTACTTTTCATGTGTGGAAATACGCATTTGAAACTGTATATATTAATATGGTATATAAAAATCTGTTATTTATAAAAGCAGCTTGGTTGCAGTTTATTATAAAATGTTCAGAACAGGTTTCATTTCAGAGCTACACATCTGTATGCAGATTTGCACCTATTGTGTTTTGTGTGTCTGTCTTCACCACGTAGTCATTTGTTTCCTCAAAAGTGTTACAGCTGCTCTGTAGGTGATACTTTTCTGCACTGGTTTTGAGAGTCTTTCCCTTAGTGTAATTGTGTGAATATTGAGTCCTTGAAAAAGAATGTGGTTGTTTTCACTGTCTGGTTTGTACTTTGTCAGACTTAACATTTTATTTTGTCTTTTTTTGTCTTCTGTTTGCTGTGGATCGGAGTCATACCAAATCCAAACACTGTGGGATATGGCAATAAAAAAATCTTGATGTTGTGAATGTGTGGAATCTCCTTGGATGTGATTATTAAGCCTCGAGGGACTTTACTGTTAAACCACCTGTGAAGATTTAAGCTGTTAAGTGTGCTAGAGCTACACTGAAGAAAGTGATATCTTGAATGTCCCTGACTTAAGTGTCTGTTTTTAGTGTCTGAAATTCAATGCATCACCTTTTCAGAGTCTGATTAATAAGCTTTTCCTCCATTTCTTAGTCCAGTGAAGTGCTACAGCTAGACAGTACGTGTTAAAGTAATAGAATCAGGCTATTGTTTTCAAACAGAACTGCTCTCTTTTTGTGCTGGGCTGGAAAAACGACGAAAAAAATGTTTCTCACTTCTATGTGACACAGAACTGGAGAGAGGCAGCCGAACGGCGTGGGAGGCATCTATTAGTAATCATTCCCAACTGGCTGGAGGGCATGAAGAGATCTCAAGGGTCTTGCAGAGAGGAGCTGTGTTTGAGCAATTGAACAAAACCAGTGTCACAAACACTTCCTCGCAGCGGTGCTTATATTTCTGCTTTTATAGAGACTCAATGTATTTGAACCAGCACCTCAACCCATTGTGCTCAGCCTCAGAAAACACAAGAAATAAAAAAAAGGGAAATGGTTTTGAGTCTAGAGTTGTTCCCCACCATCCCGTCTTGTTTGCTGAGCACACAAAACCAAACGTCAGTCATTTTCTAATGATCGTGACTCACGTGTTGCCTTGCTTGCTGTTGACTGACTTGGCTGTGAGCATTTGCATAGAATGAGAGGAACCATCTCTTTACTGATGGTCGTTAATTAGTGAAGTTTTACATGGAAGATTACCACTTCCTATGAGAATGTAACACAGCCTACTGTGTTTTTTCCACGGTATTATTTACATCAATCATGTTGTTTCTTGCGATACTGGATTTTCACTGCTCTTTTCTGAACAGGGAGAAGCCTTGGGGAGTCCAGTGACAGAATTGAAGTAATCTGGTTAGCGTTTTTGGCATAGTGTGAATCCATCTTTTGAGCTAGAGTGTGCTCAGACTTCACCCATGAGGGCAATTTGGAGCGGCCGCTGCCAGAGACTCGGAGAAGCAATCGCAGGGAGAGCAGTAAATAATGTGTTGTAAATGGAAGTACTTTCCTATGAAGTGTAAGGCAACCTGGGGGGAAATCCCAAGCGGATGCTGTCGTGCTCGCTGAAGTTGACTTGTCAATACTCAGGCAGGGAAATGGCTGGATTTCCATGCAGCACCAGGGCACTCGGATAAGGTTCCTTTGATCTGAGGTTTGATTTGTTCACTTGTCTGGAGACCCAAGCTGACACAGTGCGAGCTGAGTGACTCAACATTGTCTCAGTATGGCATATTCTTTCAGAATCAGGTTTATTAGTTGTTAAGAAAGAAACTGGAAACACAGTATGATGCATAACCCAATACAATACGTAATGTGATGCAAGGTTCACTATATCTGCAATAATGAACAGCTAAAAAGAGAAAACATTACTGACATTGTATTAAATAGTTATAATTGCTTTGGTAGGTCAGCAGTTTTCAAAATGATGCATCTTGAGGTTTGTGTTGCTAGAGTATTTTACCTTTGTGTTTTATTAATTGTACATCCTCACGTTCCTCTTATAATAGACAACAGCTCTGATTTTATTCACCAATACTTTTCTGCATTGCTCAGTTGTTTAAACATAGTTATTTTAAGAGGTTTAAGGTAAATTGCACTAAAGAAACATAGTTAGAACATGTAGTGTTTAATCACAAAGTTGTTAAATCAAATGCATAGTTTTGTGCATACTACTCGTTTTGGTATAAAATGTATTTTGTATATAAAATCCATTGGTGATAGATCCATAAAGGATGCTGTAAGGGAAAATAATATACAAAGAAAAGTTATTTTTAGAGTTGACGCCGTTTTTTCATCATTACATTCAAAATCTCAGAAGACGTGTTGGCTCACTGGGCAGAAATTTAATGACTATCTGTGTGATGAACAAAATCTCTCTGAATCACTTACATTTTAGTGATTGAATTATGCAGAAATGTAACTTTCTGTTTAATGCTTATACTCTGGGACATTCAACATATCTTTTTTCAGCATTTCTGTTGATCAATAGTGTAAAAATAGTTCAGAAATCTTGGCGTATTAGTCTTGTATCTCCAAATATTACATTATATTGTTGCAATTTAATGGATATTATGTGAATTTCATTTTTAAGTTCAAGTCAAAAAGTTGGGATTATCTTTGACTCAAAATGGTGTGCTGACCCCCATCACCTACTACATCTGGTGGATGTAAACTACTGTGTGTTTTGGTCTCATATTAAGCCTAGCTGTGTACTTCTTTGACCTCCTCCTGAATGTACCTGTAGCAAATAATGTGGGAACGGCCCTGAGAGTTTGATTTGTTTGTTCTTTGTGCTGTCATTTAAGAACAAGAAGGCATCCTTTGATTTGTCACTTTTTGTGAATCCCTGTTTTTCTCCCTCTGTTTTCACTAGAAATCCCTGTCTGTGTCCCAAAGAGCATCAAGCAAAGTCTGATATCCTGGACAGTGCAAGAGTGTTCGTTCAAAAAAAATCCCTGATGGGGCATTCAATTGCTGTGTACTCATTAAATTTAACAATCTGCCAACACTGGCTGACAGCACACACAACAAGCTTTGTGCTCATTCTTCTCAGAAGCTGTTTTTTCGTGTGTTACGGGTGCCAAAAGTAGGGTAATTGGCTGCAGCAGCGGCTCACTCGTCTCTTGTTTTAAGATATTCGGCTGACACTTGGGGCAACCTGGCAGAAATGAGACAGGCTGACTCCCTCCACTCCCCCAACCTTGGTACAACCTGACTCGGTGACCAATGTGGGTAGAGATTTAGCCATTTGCCTCTTGGTTCCCTGTAGTTATTTCAACTAGAGTTGCTCACACATGCTATGGCCTGTTTTGTATTGGCTTGTAATAGTGCTGCTTAGAAAATAGGGATAAATCACATCCAGCAAGTGATGTGTTTTTGACGTTTAGGCTGGGTCACTGAATGTTCCTCAAATATTCTGTGTCTTTTAGCTGCTTCTATAGTCTGTTTATACCATCAGCATAACTTTTAACTTTGTTTTTGGACAACAAATTTACTTCTATACACAAGAATGATGGCAATACAAACGTATCCAGCGTTTTCAAACCCGCCATCAGACAAATTGAAATTTTTATTATTTCCCAATGGGTTATGACTGGTTCTGGGAAAAACGTTTGTGAGAATCAGTGAGAAATTGGCTCACAAGGATGGTTTTTGGTTATAGAACCTACACACCAAAAATAAAGGTGTCGTTCTTCTATAAATGAAATGTGTGAGCATTGTGCTCCTGTTTAAAGGACCTTCATATAATGTGAAGGCATTTGGAAGAACCCATTTATTAGTGAAGAACTACTACATGATATGAAGGCTCTTTATACCTTTAAAAGCTCTTGAAATCATTCTTCAATGGCACAATTTGAAGAGTGTAGCAAATCATCCAGCTGCTCTTCTACACCGTGTGTAACTGTGTGTAATAATGCAATAATGCTCACAGTATGTACTTGTAGCTGTAGCCGTATTTGTCATTTCTGAACCTGAAAAGCAGCATCACTTAACAATCGGCATTATCATACCATCAAAAAGTTTCAGATTTATTCCGTATCTGAGCATCATGAGTTTGTTTAGCAGTGAGGAATGACCGGAGACCCTTTCTCACATGGTTTTATTGTTTTAGAAAGTGTCTGGATAGGTTTCTGCCACAAGCTGTAACCGAAACCTTTCAACAAGCTGCACTTGGAGACAGCACTTGTTACGCCATGTTTGTCATGTTGTCTTTGCTCATAAGAAACCAATTTGTAATTAAGACATGATAAAACCATGAAATACTGTTTCCATGTTAACCCCATGTTGATCACAGTTTAACCTGAAATAAGGCAAAACACAGACAATTTATACCAATAAGTATCATTTGTTAGCCTTTGTTGAGGACCATACTGTGTTGCTTCTATTTATCAGCACAAAATGTAATGTTCTGCAGCTTAATGGTGTGAATGTATGTGTCTGTTATGTTAAACGATTGACTGTCTTAAAATTATAATGATGGATTTCAGCAGCAGCACCCTAACAGCTCTGGCACTGAAGGAATAGTCCTAAGCCTCTTAAATAGAGCTCCAACAGGCAGTGACATAAAAATGATATTTAGAGGCTCTAATTGGCTCATTTTCTGTAGCCTTGATTGTACCGTTCGGCGCACCGATGTTTATTAAGTGAGATAATATGCACACCCAAACCATTACACTGTAAACAAATAAGAGCACTACAGGGCTTTGATTCTGGGTTTAATTGCCAGTGATCTGGTAAAGACCGAACTGCTGTAGATTACACAGCTCAAGATTGTGCAGTCGTTGAAAAGGCGTTGGTGCTCTCCAAAGATGACGCAGATGTTAAATGCAGTTTTTAGCAGTGCAGTGTTACAATAGCACACAGGACTGATTCAATTAAGCTAGCCATTTACACTGTCATAAACGTCAAAGGCATTCAAGTGTTGGTATTGTATGACATTTTAGTGAGTAATTCCAGTTTCAAGGCTTGTAGCCTGGGGCTTGATGTTATATTGCGGCTGTATTACGGTGTAAAAATGGTGACCAGACACGGTCAGAGCTGATGGTAGAGCTTCATGCCAGCGGTGCCTTAAAGTATCAAACAGGCCTGTGCAAATTATGAGAACCTCTCACAGATTGCTACAAGATGTTGTCCCAGATCAGACGGAGTGGTGCTTTGGGGAGTCGTCCTGTTGAATCGGGCGTGGGGTGCAGGGATGGTAGGGCGTTTGTAATTTTAAAGCAAAACCAAAGCAGATGTTGGAAAATGAAAGTGGTGCGGGATCACTTTGGGCTGCTATGAAAAAAGGAAAGGGGGGGAGGTTATGAACAAACTGGTGTTTTTGTTTTAAGAGCAGCGCAGTCGCTTGGCTGCCTGGCTGTTGTCAGTAAAGAGAGTGGAAAATGAGATGCCATCTTGTG
The DNA here is from genome assembly GCA_037576955.1 of Lepidarchus adonis. Taxonomy (NCBI): domain Eukaryota; kingdom Metazoa; phylum Chordata; class Actinopteri; order Characiformes; family Lepidarchidae; genus Lepidarchus; species Lepidarchus adonis. The sequence goes on from JBBIGC010000131.1 coordinate 22,252,687, forward strand.
GGAGAATGGAGCCATATTGGGCCGTCCCTGCCGACTGGAGTGTGGGGCTGAGTGTGACACTGCTGATTAGCTTAGAGATTGCCTGCTGTAATGACACGGCATGAAGCTAGCTTTGTGTGTGTGTGCGTGCACAACACACACACACACACACACCCAAACACACACACACACAAACACACACACACACACACACACACACACCCACACACAAACACACAAACACACACA
>JBBIGC010000131.1:22254838-22270496 GCA_037576955.1 Lepidarchus adonis
CCTGAAATGCCCCCCAGTCCCTTCCTAGGGTTTTTCATTCCTAGCTTCTGTGGAAATCATCAAACCAGACATCAGAATGTATCCTATGAGGGTAAAGTGGGCGAGCAGGAAGTGAGGAGCTTATATATACTAGATGAAAATGTACACATGCAGTAAGGATTATATAAGGATGTTCTACTAGTTTTTTTGTTTTGAAGTCAATTCAGATAACTTAAAGAATCAAGTTAAGTCAGGCATTGGACTCAGAATCAAACATGAAAGTTTGTTACATCCTTACAAATCTGACAGTTTGTTTCAACTAGAATGCTTCCTCTGAACAGACGTTAATCTGTTGCAAACTATATAAACAATATCAGAATAGAAGTATTTTTTATTATATAGAATGATTATTATCACAAAGACTTGAGTAACTATATGTAATGTGACAAGTTCTCAAACTCTGATTAGACTCAATTAACTTAATGAAATTAATTAAATATTTTGTCATTATTGGGTATATATGATAGAATTGAAACTGCACCTTGTATGGTGGGAAAATTTCTTTCAGTTTGTCTTTTTATTGTAAATACAATCAAAAGACCCCTAACTGGTAGTTTTGTTTTTATGTGTTTTTTTTGTGTGTCAATCTGCAGCAGCCAGCAAAAAAAAGTTTTTGTCATCTCTCAGTACTACTGAGATTGGCAATCTGACGTTATTTATTATTATTATCGATTAGGTCGTAATGTGTTTTTTTATGGTCTAAATGTTGTCCTTAAATTACTTAACATTGAACAACAGCATGTTTCATTACAAAGAGTTCTAACTGGATTCAGTACTTCAGGGTGTGAAATGCTCATGTTTATGTGGCACTTCCATTTTGTCTGTTGAAAAGTTATTACATAAATGTTTAGATTTGATTTGTATGTTAAACTGATATTTGCTTATATTTGATAATTCGTTCTTCTCTAGAAGCACCAAATGTGTTAATGTTGCTGGAATGCGGTGCTAAATTGCTTTCATTTTACTAACTTTAATGGGTTAATCTCATGGCTCATTTTGTAAGCTTATTGAAATGATGTTTTTCTAATTTGTGTAGATTTTGTCTTCGTTTTTGCATTTTATGGAAGTTTATTGTTTGACATCAGCAGTTAAATTCCTGAAAAATATTAATCAACAGCATTGGTGTAACTGTCTTGAAGAATCATGTTGTATTTGTGCTATATTCCAATTCTGTGCTGGAAAGATGATATATAACTTAGCATCTACCTCTCCTCTTTGCTCCTTTTTTGTGCAGGAGACAAGCTGGTGTGCATGGGGGTGGGTTGCTATGTCTATTGTACTACTACCGTACACTGCTGCTGGGGAAGAGAAGAGCATAGAGAGGGAGAAAATGAAAAGAAAGGGGTAGAGAGAGAGGGCGAAGAGGGGAAAAGTGTGAACAATAAGCCGCAGCAGCACTATCCGATGGATCAATTTGTAATAAATCTGTTGCCTCAAGCTGTTGAGCGATCGTGCACTGCAAAGGTGACTGCATTTTTCTGTCTTAAGCAAGGCGCCTCGGATTAGCTTGACATTTCAGTGCATTTAATGAACCCACTGGCACGAGAATGCAGGGAAATTTAAAGGAGACCAGTAATTCACTTAGCAAAACAAGATTTTCTCACCCACTTTTATCATTGAAACGTTTCCCTGCAGCTCTCTCAATCCCTCCCTCCTTTCTGTTATTGATTCCCCCCTCTTGTTCTGTCACCCTGCTGTAATAAGAAAGGCTGCGATTGGTCTAAACAGACATTGGTGCAATCAAACGACAAATAAGGAGTCACAGAAGATCATCGTGCTGATAGAATAATTAAAAATCAACCACATACTTAAACGCTTGTTAGGATGTTGGAGTCTGTCGATTCGGCTTTTATTGGCCTTGTTGGACACTGAAAAAGCTCGGCTGTAAATTTAATGTGGTCCTCAAAATTTTAGTGCTTAAAATATTAGCTGTAATATGTATTCATCTGACAGAAAAATGTAAGCTTGTCAGTCATTGTGTTGAGAGTAGAGGCGGTAATTTGATCCCCACCATTTTAAGTGATCCTTCAGGGATTTCACATGGTCAAGAGAGCATGGCACAGGACCTGCCTCATGAAATAAACATCAGCAGACAGGAGGAGACAAGAGAAACGCAATAAAGTCCAAGTCAACAGAATTATTGATTTTATTCAAATGGTAGTTTTAGCCCCAGTATATGCAGGGATGTACTTTATTTTCTGTGCAGTTAAACATCTTTCTCAGTTTTAGCAACCTGCTCATGCAGCTCTGCGATGGGTCTCGCTTGGGTAGTAATGGGTGTTTTGGTGAAGCTCTTTGTCCACTATGATTTTGAAATGGAAACGTATTGATTGCTAGATGAAGTGGGTAGTTTAGCGCTTGTGCTTGTTTTATCATGAAAAAAAGATAATGAAAGCAGAAATTAATTCCAGCACATATCGCGGGCTCTCACGGGGCTGATGTGGAGGCGGGAGAGGGGGAGGTAAGAGGGGATACATTGTGCAAGTCAAAAGTCTTACTATTCAGATCAGATAGATTTGTCTTCAGAAAACGGGGAGTCTATTGCACGAGCACTTTAATTGGCTTTTTTGCTTATCATCATGATGTTTATCTTTATGTTCTCTTTCTTCCATCCCCCATGGGGCAGCGTTTTAATATGAGCATTTTATTTCATTTTTAATAGAAGACGCATTGAATCCGTGCCAGATTTAACGCCTTAGCCATTGACACGGTTTTGCATCTGTCATCAGGCAGCTCTGCCTTCCCATTGTCTTTAATTACACGAACGCCTTGACAATGCGTAGGGGTTTGAAACATCACAACATCCACCCTTCAGAGAAGACCCTTCTTATCTTGTTGACATACATCCCCATTTCTTATAGAGGTTATTATTGAGATCGTCTCTGGTTTGAGTGCTACCGTATAGTCTACTTTAATTTTCCTGTCTGAAGTGTGGCGAGTGTGAGAGTATGTATGCTCGTATGCTTTTAAACACTCCTGTCAAATATTATCATAAAAGGGAGCATCACCATAAAATGGGTGCTTGTGTGCATGGATGAGCGATTGCCTGTGCTCTCGCTTACAGTTTCTTGTAATTATTGGAATTGATGTTTGCAGTGCCGCTCTAAATCTGTAGGCTCCGTGGGTAATAAAGATGGGGGAGCAATGAAGCTGCTAGGCTGCGAAATAAAAGGCAATCAACCTTCCACTTCCTGCCTCTCTCTCGCAAAATGAAGCAGCAGAAATACTAATTAAGCGAGGCAAAGAGCGGCGCCTGACTCCACTGTTTTCTCACCCAGCCTTTCTGATGAAGACGCCTCAGCCGCCTAACTCTGTTGCTGCTGCTGCTGTTGGCTTTCCCTCTTCAAAAAAACACCACCTCATTATTTTCACAACAGTTCCCTGCCTGAGGTTTCAGTTTAGGAGCATCCCCCTTCATCCCTCACAGCTAGTGCTGGGTAGGGTCAGGCCGATGGACAATGACATGTCTAGCACTGCCGGTTTGACAATAGGACTGTACCTTATTGTATCGACCATGCACATCCTACCTATGTAAACAGTTATCATACGACAATACTAATAATATCGTTAATTTGTTTGCGTAGGTATAACAATGTGTGTGTATGTGCTCCAGTCCGTTGACCCACCTCCACCTCAAGACTGCACTGATGTGGCTTATGGCCAATAAAAGATGGTGGTGAGTGTTACTGTTTTCATATCGTCATTAAGATCTTTATCTTTCCAAAAATCATAAAATACTGTGGTATAGATTTAAGTCTGTATTGTCCATCCCTAGCTCACACTAATTATGATGTTACGCCAATATTGCAATTAGGCTCCTGGTACACGCTTGCAGCAGGGGTATCCTAACACACACACACACACTCTTTATCTAATGTCACAGAGCTGAGTTGAGTGTGTTTATCCCTTATTGTCACTTTTAGTGTACAGAGACTTTTCATAGATTTATAGGGTTTTTTAAAAAATATATTTATAGGTATTTTTTTTGTTTGTTTATTTGGTGTGATTTACGTGCAATCTCTGCTCTTATTTTGTATTTTATGTTCTTTATAAGTACACCATGGCAGGCCTGTGTTTTTTTTACTGTTGAAAGTATAGGCATCAGAAAATTAAGTATGTATTAATGAAAATATATTTTATTAAGAGTTCTAAAGCATCTTTAGTTAAGGAGAAATTTGTAGCCACCATATACAAGTGTGAGATGCTCATGGATGACATTGCTCGTTGGCTATTTTTGGCCAAATTATATGATGATAATTTGAGATATGGCAAAAAATAACATCACAAAATTTCAAGAAATACATGATGGGTAAAATTTTTTATGAAGGACAAAAAAAAGTCTAATGTCTATTAGAAGAATGTCTTGCAGACCTCATAGAGTTTGCTGCTTTGCAGCTAGTTGCTGATCCATTTTGCCATCACTACTTCTTATACTAAAAATCACTGCAGTTCTGGAACCTCATTCCAGATATACTGGTGTAGATAATATATTGTCCAGCACAAGCACTCATCACATGAGTTCATCAAGAAGGCTGTAGATGAGAAGCTGACAGTGATGGAGAAGGAGAAGCTCTTTCTGAAGCCCAAAGATTTGTTCCAGCCCAACCCCTGTAGATCGGTGAGCCGAAGCCGGCCCCTTCCTGATTGCGATCGGCACCCGTGCCGAAGCTCTCTGTTCCCCCGGCCATTCTACAGAGGGAGGGAGGCGCTATTGATCCTTCCATTGATTTCCAATATCACTGCCTGTTTCTGATGACACTGGAGTTGGCGCTCTCTTTTGTCATCTTAAGTGTTCTTTGAATCCTGCCTTGCCTGTTAAGGAAGATGGCATCGGCGCGTAATTGAGGTGGCTTTGTAACCTCGCTTTCTTTTTTTCTCCCAACGAGGAGATTAATTATTGTCTAGTCACATACAATCATTTCTCACCTTTTAAGCAAATGACAGAGAACTGCATGTGTGTGGATTTTTCCACCAAGTGGATTCATTCTGGCTGCTGGAGGTTTGAAACGGTGTAAATACTGGGTGAACTCTCTCTGTGCTTTACCTGTAATCCAGTTTTATCTGCTGTTGTCTGCCTGTGGAAGAGTGTGCAGCCCCTGCGTCCCAGCCTAGTTTTTTTGTTGTGGACCTCGAAGGACCCTGGATTTAAATTCTATCCATTTTGAGTTGCTTTGCGAGTAGCATGATTTAATTACTTTAAAATGATCCTGTAGCCTGGAGATGAACATTCACATCCAGTTCTCTTGCTCATAACATGGACAACAACAAACGTCCACCAGTTTTGCATTGGAAATGGCATTTGTTGCTTCTTTTGTTTAGCCTGAGCTAACATCTGAACTACATTGATCTGTCTCTCCGGGTCATTGTCTTGCCTCTTCTTTGAATACTGCATGCTTGTAGGGATGGTCAGGTTAGTCTTGTGTCAAGCCATGTCACTGTCCGACCAGCGCTGCCTTCATAGCTGCCTTAACAGCACCCACCCTGGGTGTTGCCCTGCTGGGAGACCACACACTCCCTGCTGTTGTCCTCCTCTTTGCAGAATGATAATTAGTGCCGAGTGAATCTCACCCGCCCACGCTGCGCGGAGAGCTTTGTGCTTTCCATTCTGCATCGTTTGGAGGTGAAAAATGTTTCAGGATGCTTTAGTGAGCGTAACTTGTCTGAAATGAAAAGGCTGGGCGGGTTTTGTCTCGACATGTTTTGGCTGACCCCTCGTCATTTTCATTTGTAGTGAAGAGTAACCTGTTCTTTTTTTTTTCCTTCTTCTTCCTTACTCCCCCTAAAGGATCCTTTTGAAGGAGCTACCCAGGCGCTGACAGAGAGCCGTGTGATATTAATAGTCACCCAGCGGTGGCGTTTAAAGGGTTTGGTCCACACTCTCATCACTCACCTCCATGTCAACTGTCAGCACACAAAGCTGGCTTTCTGTCAGTAATTATCATGTATGGGGCTCTGTGCAAACATGAATTAATAAAAGCATTGGGAGGTGAGGCACCGCTGCCTCGTTTTCGTTCTGCCTCATGCCGGGGCGTGCTTGTCTCGCCGAGTCGGAGTGGCTCGTTGTAATGAAAGCCAAATAATGCTCTTGACAGCAGCGGTTTAAATTTCACTCTTCGCCGAAGCTTTGTCACATTGCAGCCATCAGCCACTCTACGTCTTGCCTGGAGAGAGAGGGAGTGAGTAAGGTGGAGAGACACCATTGCTAACTGTGGCTGCCTCACGGAGTGGTGCAATATGCCCAGCTAATCACTGATGTGCACTACAAATTAGACTGAAAACAATACAATCTCTCTCTCTCTTTCTCTCTCTCTCTGTGTCTCTCTCCCTCTCTCTCTCAGTCCTCCCCAGAGGGTTTTGTCTTGCCCGTGCAGCCGTGGAAACAGCACCAACTGGGCTGGGGGGGTTTAGAGGACCGATTTCCTCTCTCATTGTCTCCCCTCACTTTACCTTTTCTGAAGCCGTGCCAGAGGAGAGCTTGTCTGGCTTGTAAATGGCGGCGTGGCGATAAGGATGATGAAAGGGAGCAATAAGGGTGACCTTTCCTTGGATAGAGAGATGGTGTGCGAAGGAGAGGGAGAAAGAAAGAAATGGAATAGGGGGAGACGGCTCGGGCCATGCTGGGGGAAGGCTTCAGCAGGAAATGACAGGCATGCCTTAATTGTGTCAGACACTTGAAATGAGAAACAATAATGTGGTAACAGTTGGCTCCCGAGATTACAATCTGTCTCGCAGGTTGAAGGAGTGGCAGCGGAGGATTCAGAGAGCAGAGTAGCGGCTCGGCCATAAAAGAGCGTGTTTATATTCCTCTGCCAGGCTGTGATTGCTCACCTCAGCCCTCTCTTCCCCTGCTTTCTTTTTCTCTCTCTCTCTCCCTCACCTCCCAGTGCTGCCGTGTGTTTTGTGTCGGTGTGAAGTGAGCGCCGCCGCAGCACCACCTGATTTGACTTGGTAATGCCGCGCTGATGAGTCTGGAGGGAAATCGGTCGGAGGAACACAAATGCGCTGCAAAACTGCTCCGTTAAAGATGCTGTCAGTTTGCTCCCCACCGCTGATAAAAAAGCGAGAATGAAGTAGGGGAAAGAAAAGGGGAGGAGGAGTAAGAAGATATAGTCATCAAAGCCTCGATGTCTGTAGCTGTCCACTGCTCGGAGTAAAGGCGTGAATAGGTGTAAAGTGGCACCAGCATCGGACACCTAGTACTCATTTTAGTGTTTTGACAACGCAGCGGTATCGCTCTCCTTGAGAATGTGGCTTATTTACATCTTGATTAGTGGTGGTTCTTGCAGGGATGGAAGATAAACCTCGTTCGTTGTTCAGAGTAATGCGGTGTGAGAGAAGGCGTAAAGTGAAGCTATGAGCAGTGCTGAGATAAGGCCAAGCTATTAATTTGCGTGATGGATTTTTAGGAACACAGTTTTATTGGTGGTGTAGCCTTTCTCCTGCAGTTTAAAAAGATACACGCACACACTTCTGCTTACTAGCTGCCCAAGGACATCAGGGGTGGGGGGGCTAAGGATCTTGGCCTTGAGTGAAGATAATTAACTTAAAGATTAGCTTCAGTCAATTCCCAACACTTTGTTCATAATGCATGCGCCTCCAGCTCTGTGCACTGTGCTAACTAAAGGATGCACCATCCAAATACCTGGAAGGGCATCTCTATCTCTCAGTCTCTGACTCTTTCTCTCACGCTCTTTCTCATTCATCCTCTCTGTTCATTTCTCTTGCTTATGCTCTTCCTTTCTTGCTCTCTCCCCCACTCTTGCTGTATGTCTCTCTCTCTCTCTCTCTCTCTCTCTCTCTCTCTCTCTCTCTCTCTCTCCCTCTCCCCCTCCCTCTCTCTCTCTCTCTCTCTCTCTCTCTCTGTCTGGGTGTGTGTGTGTGTGTGTGTGTGTGTGTGTGTCACAGTGGATACTATGGCAATTAATATTAATGCAGTGTGAAGCATGCTGGAGTGGCCTTATCCCTGTGCCTGGGTAGAGGAGCAACGGTAAAGCCGTGGCGGGCGGATAAGGATCAATACAGGATATGACAATCCTAATGTGCTGGCTGAGCAGAGAGAGGGATAAAGATGGAGGATAGAGGAGGAGGATGGAGCCGGGAGACTTCAGCTTTTCTCCCCATGGCCGTGATTACACACAACAGCTGCAGCCGCCATTGTGAGCGGCTGTTTATTTAGTCGTGCGGTAATGATGCTTGACCTTTCCATTCAAGTTCTTGCCCGACCTTTTAGCATTGCCACCCCCACTCACCCTGCCCAAAATTCAGAAGAGAAGCTTCGTCAGCGTGTGTGGTCTGAACAAGGGTGTGTGATTTTCAAATATATAACACAATACTTAAAAATGAGGTTGGAGCAGCGTTACCTTGGAAATGGGCAGTGGAAATGACATTGTTTTTTGATTGTGTGCAAAATATGAAATTAGAATTAACAAAAGGAAGAATAATAAATAAAGAATATAAGATGGACTGATATCTGGCCCGCTTCTTGCTGCTGTGCCGTTTATGCAGCTTCTTGTTATGCTAATTGTTGTTTGCTGGCTCTGTACAGTATAATTGGTCTAAATGTGTCTTTTTATGACAAAGTTGTTTTCTAGAAGACAGAAAGCAGACTTGTAATGTAATTGAACACAATTACAATGTTGCCCACCCATGGGCTTGTAGCTGCAGTAGATGTACACACTCTTTATGCTGACTGACTGTGAATAAATGGTTAGTGGGCGTATCTCCTGTGCTTGTGAATGGTACTAATCTGAGTACTAAATATGAGCTGGTCTTAAATTGGTATGCATTGCTATTTCTCCTACAGTGCACTTCATTATGCAAGATTGTCCTAACCTCGCTGTGTTATGATTAGCCAGTTTCCTTAAATCAGAGTCAGCCACAAGCTACAAACGTAATCTCTTCATTTTCTCCCAGGGGGTGGTGGGGGAGAGAGAGAGAGAGAGAGCGAGAGAGCGAGCAGTAGGAGTGAAGGAGGAGAGAAAAAAAATGGTGTCTGAAAGAGAGGCTGTAAATCATCTAGCATTAGGAAGCTGTGTAGTCTTTTTGGCTGGTGCTTTGCACTGTGAGCTGTTTGGATTTTCTTTCTGCTTTAAAAAAAAGAAGAAGAAGAAAAAAAGGCGGGAGTGCGGGGAGAAAGTAGGGGGGAAAAAGCGGCGATATTTTGTTCCATTAGGTTGGATTGAGTGTTGTTCTTTTGTGTCCCTGTGTTTGCACTGAGCGCCTTTCATCCCAGGGAAGGTTTGTTTTTTCATCTCGGGCAGGCTGGGTAGCGAGCGCTGCAGCGCGGGGCTCCCTGGAGAAGCCCATTATACAGGAGAGATATCAAACCATGAATCATTTATGCTAGCTGTGCGCACGCGCGCCACCTGCATTTTTAATGAAGGATTATTGCATTTCATAAACAGAGTTTTAAAAAATTTAAATCAGATCGATCCCTTCAGTCAAGAAGGAAGTGCAAAGCCCTGATTGGATCTTATCTGTTTCATCATAGCCATCCAGCCTTCTGCTTGTCAGGTTATTTCTTTTCTTTTTTCCTTTCTTTCTTTTCTTTTTTTCCCCCCCTCCCAAGTCAATTAATTTTTTTCCTTCAGTGCTTTTATACGGTGCTCAGTAGCCATTTTGACTTGCTCTGTTAAGAGCCACCCACATTCAGTGAGAGGCCATTTTAACAATTAAAGAGCCTGTAGCATGAATCACTGGATTTTCCTCCACCATTTTTAGTTTGATGTAGTATGAAAACATTGTTAAACTTTCAAAACATGTAATTCACTTCCCAGTCCATATAGCCAGACTGGGGAAAACTAGTCTAACAACTGACTTTTTAGATATTTTTTTGATGATATGACAAAATACAGGGTAGCCTCAAAGCAGAGAAAATTTACATGTACATCTGGATTAAATACACAGTAAATAACATTTTTATTCAAACAGCCTGTTTGAAATCGATGTAGAAAAGTTCTCATGAGTGGACGCCACTAAAGCTCTGTTCTTTGTGTAATAAAATGGTGGTGGTGCAGGTTTTGCTGAAGGTGTTTTTGTCTGTGAAGGTGTTTGGACAGACCCTGGGGTTAATGCACCGGAAAAGAGTGATTTAGGTCAATGGTGGTGTCTGCATCTGTCACTGGGACCAAGCAGAAGGGGAGAGGTCTGGGGGTCCATACAAAACCTCAGCCCATTTACAGCCATTGCCCGTAAAATCGTCACGACCTACACTGGCTACAAATGATCAGTTTCTCCTCTTTATTAAGGATCAGACCACCAAAGCCTCAGCAAATACTGAACATCCGCAGCTCACTCTCTCTGTCTCCCTCTCTCCCTCATTTTCTCCAACACATTCACACTCCAGTTTCAGTGTAAATATCACCCTTGCTGATGATGGTGGGGAAGAGCTTGCATGTCCACAAGGGGATTAGGGCAGCCGTTTTGTTTATCTCTTTTACCGTCTCTCCCAATGACTAGTGCTGTTTAACTTGTGGGTTTACTGTTCAAGGGGTACAGTATTAAATTACACCTTTCTAAGTTCTTTTGGAGTTCCTCATCCTAGACATTCATACACAGCCAATCCTGACTTCCCTGGGGGCCCTTCTCCTAAGAGTCCCACCTATCTGACCTGTGAGCCATGTAAACCCTTAGCCATTGCCACACAGGCAGACCAGTCAATGTCAGTCCATTGCTTTTCTATTTGCATTATTCCTTTTGCATTATTCTTAATCACTGGGGTTGAGACTAAAGCTTTACTATGGATTTGACATATACTATGTAAAAAGTGTGGAGCAAGTTGATTGGTAGAAACACTGTTACTGGACTGAATAGGACCAATCAACTAACAGAAGTCAGTTCACCTATGATTAGCTAAAACATGTGAGGAACATGGTTATATGGATATGAAAATATTAGAGGAGATGCAGACAAGCTCTTTTGTTTCTTTTCTTGTAGGTTAGTGAAAATGGCAAATAAAATTTGATCAGGAAAATGTTATTCCTGATACTGTTTGACCTAGAAACTAAATATTCAGAATAGGATCGTTTTGGAATTGTAAACATTGACACCTACTCTGAAATGAGGGGTAGCTGTATCCTTTGCATAATTTGTGGAGCCCTTTGCATCGTTGGTAGTAAGCTTGTTAGGTTTTCCTGGCTCAGGATTAATATTATTTCAAGGTTATACAATTTCTTAATAGTGCTAGTTTCTGGTCAGAATCATCCAGTCATTACGTAAATTTGCTGAAGCCATTTGTATGGATTGAATGTTAATATAGTTTAATATTCATAAGAATTTATTCATTAGCATATGTGGTTTGTTCACAGATGGCTGTTGGGAAAAGGGTTCTGTGCACGAAGTCTCCTAGATGGTTTCCATGGGCCTTTGATTTCTGTAGACAAACATTTTACCAAATTGCACACAGTACAGGACTACAGAGTGTAAAAAGAAAGAAGGCAAAAACGTAAAAAAGGACAATACAATACTCTAGGGCAGGATGACACAGTACAGTCGACGGGCAACAGTAACAGTTCTAGTAACTAGTGTGAATGTAAATACTAAATTCTTTCAGCTTAGTCATTAAATGTGCACACAAACAAATATTTCTGAGGTAAAACATAACAGTAATAAGTTATTGTGCATTGTTTAATGGTTTTTATGTTTACATGCTGCTTTCTCATGCGCAGATTAGATGTAATCTTAACATACAGCTCTGAAACGCATAATGTCATAAACTGTGTTTTGATTCTAGATTTAATCTACCATTTATTGTACTAAACCTAAAGCATTTGCATCAGTACCCACAAAAACAGATGTAGAGGAAATGATTATTGTTGTCAGTGTAGATGTTTTACAGCATATTGGCTCCAGTAATAAATCAAGCTGTTTTTGGAGAGAACATATTAAAAGATTAATGGAAATGAAATTCATTTTAAATTACAACTCAGAAATGACTAAACGCCTGCTCTGGTATAGTTGTTTTTAGCAACTTATCCTGTCTTCTGTCTGATAGCCTAGGTTAAGATGTAAAATACTATTTTGGTCACTCTGTGTTGCACATCTGCTTACTTGGTATGCACCACCTTTATGGATCTTTATTTTCCTTTAGAGAGGCTTGAGCATCTTCAGAGTAAACCCTGGTTCAGTTCTTGGCTGTTGGGAATGTAGTTTATGACTGTTTCAATCAAGAGAATTCAATGTTAGTTGCATGTTATGCTCAAGTGTATATTTCAGTATAAAATGCTGTTTAAGGATGCAGTGGAAAGATATTTTTATGGGTGAGAATGTTGTATTTAAATATTTTTGCTTCGTAATCAGTTTGGAATTTCCTTTAAAATTTCCTTTAAAATCCTTCAGTCGTGGCAGAAATGTTGGTTTAGCAGGGCACTGCTACATGGTTTTACAAAAGTTTTGGTTTTAGGACATCCAAGTTAATCCCATACTGCATGATTTAATGTATTTTCGATGATATCAGCTGAGCGTATGTATTTGTGTGTGGAATCAGTGGCCAAGGCCAATATATGATTGAGGCAGATGTGCAGATGACATTCTCCGTTCAATTTATATTACTGGTAATAAGCAAATGTGAACTGCACCACTGCAACCCTAGTAGTGACAGGACAATACGTTTGCCTAAAAATAAAAGGTATGTAAAGGAACAACCTGGGTTTTATTAGTGATTAGGTGGTAAATGTAAAAACAATTGTCCAACAGGTTTTGTATAGTTGCCAAATTAACAACCACCTGTATTATGGGGTGCATCTGTTGCAATTTGAAATAAACTGAACAAACTTGGTGTGAAAACAGTTTAAATGTACTATAATGATCAGGACCTGCTCGTTCATTATTTCTTTCAGCTTGTGCTAAATGACTAATGTTTTTGGATAATATTACCTGTGCTTTTCCAGCTGAAGTGTATAATCTTGTCATTTGCTGAACACTAGTTGAATTAGTCCTAGATTGCTGAATTACAGTGGTGTGATGCCCTGGCCCCTGTATATACCCAGGCTTTTGGATCGCTGTCCCTGCAGACTGGTCTTATTCTGACAGTGCCAGCAGTGATTAATGGGGGTACGGACTGTGCTGTATAAAACTGGATTTACATAGAAGCTTATGGCACACAAGTGGATTAGCTGGCTTCAGAGGTGAACACACGTAATTGACTGTTGTTTGTTTCCCACAAATGCATTGGTGGAAAAAAGGGGGGAAAATGAAAAGAGAGAACTCTAGTCCAGGTGCAGTGACCTCCCCTGCTTCCCTGCTGCACGTCTGCCTGCTTGATCATGTGGATCTGAATGCGGAACGAGCCTGTCCTCTGGGGGCCCCTCATGACTAACCTCCTCTTGTGCACCATTGAGACAGGAGTATGTGTGTGTGTGTGGACAGGGGTGGGAGCAAGCTGTATGTGCTGCTATGACTGGACTCTTCTGTTAAGGACAGCTGTGTGGGGTCAGAACAAAAAAGTGCCTTCTTCCCTAAGCACTACCCTACTCCTCCTTATGCACCTCCTTTTTCCTATATATTTTTTCGTCTTCCTACTGGCTCCCTCGCTCAGAGCAGGTTGTCACAGCTGTAGCAGAATGGGGGATGTAGGGGTTAAACTGCTGCAGCTATGGAGCCACCATTAACAGCCTTGTTAATGGTGTTTCGGTTTCAATATGGTATAGAAGAAATGTTTATAAATGTTTACATTCTTATTGCCAATACGGTGCTGTATTGCGGGTCTTGTTTATTGTCTTTCATGAGAATTACTGTCCATTATCAAAGCTTGGCATCTAGGTGAATCCTACCAATAATGTATACAAGGAGGGGATTTTACTATGTACTCATTTTTGAAATGTATTTATTTATTTTTTAATTTTCAGACTTGTTTTATGAGCAGATTTTTTTCCCCCACATAGACTCAAAACTAACACAAAGCAGCCAAATATTTGCCTCAGAACTGAAAGTCATATTAGACTTGTAAATACAGTGGGGCAAAATGTTTTTGGCAGCCACAGATTCTGCGAGTTGTCCCACTTAAAAAGACGAGAGAGGTCTGTAATGTAGGCACTTTTCCGCTGGGAGAGACAGAGTGTAAAAAAATATATAGGAAATCACACTATGATTTTTTAAATAATTTATTTGTATAATGGTATATAACTATTCAGCACCTACAGACAAACAAGAATTCCGATCCTTCACAGAGATGCTCTTCTATCTTCTATCCTCCACTCGTTACCTGTATTAATGGCAACCGTTTGAACTCCTTATCTGTTTAAAAGACACATGTCCACACCTTCAAACAGTCAGACTCCAACCTCCACCATGGCCAAGACCAGAGAGCTGTCTAACGACACCAGGGACAAGATCGTACACCTGTACAACACTGGGGTGAGCCAATCTACAATAGGCAGCAGCTTGGTGAGTAGAGATCAATGTTGGAGTAATTATTAGAAAATGGAATAAATACAAGATCACGGACAATCTCCCTCCATGCAAGCTCCATGCAAGATCTGACATTGTGGGGTACAAATGATCTTGAAAGTGGTGAGGAAACAGTCCAAAACTACACGGGAGAACTGGTCAGTGACCTGAAGACAGCTGGGACCACAGTAACAAAGGAGTTTAAAGTCTGTGTTTCCCCGTGACAACCCCAAAACAACCTGAGAAGATCTGCATGGAAGAATGGGCCAAAATATCAGCTACAGTGTATGCAAACCTGGTGAAGTCCTACAAAAACATTTCACCAACCAAGGTTACGTTACAAAGTTTTAAGGGGAACTTTTGTTATTGACCCAATACTTCTGCACCATTATACAAATAAATTCTTTAAAAATCATACAGTGTGATTTCCTGGATTTTTTTTACATTCTGTCTCTCACAGTTGAAGTAAACTTATGATGAACATTACAGACCTCTCTCATCTTTTTCAGTGGGACAACCTGCAGAATCGGTGGCTGCCACTTTATATGCCCCACTGTATGTGCATCATGGCAACCATGCCCAATACAAATTCCAGTTTCTGCTTCAGCCAATGCTCTGATGAGCTTGTTTTTCATCAAGTCTTTCCGATAACGCTCTGTGTCCTTGCTGATACCATTGCAATATATTTGACTGCTTTTACAGCATTGTTCCAGCCAGGCTCTTCAGAAAGCCTCCAAGGCGCTGCGACTGATGTATTTATTTCTCTGTAAATCTTAATGGTGGGCATTAAGTGGAAAAGCTAATCAATTGCTCCTGACGTGTCCAGGCATCTGCTCTCTCTCTCTCTCTGTGTGTTTGTGTGTGTGTGTGTGTGGACACTGTGTGTCCTGGGTTTGGTCGTTCTCACCCTGCCGAGCTCTTTCCATGAGTAATTGGCTCTGACAGCTCCTGGTAGGTGCAATGGTACCGATTCCTAAGCTTGCGTGAGCAGCATAAGACCAGCTTAATGCCTGCAGGAGCTGGCTTCCATTAATATGTCCATTTTCTCTCACTCTCTCTTTCTGTGTCTTTGTTGCTCTCTCTATGCCCTCCCTCTCTGTCTCTTTACACATCTCACTTTCTTTCACTTGCTTGCATCTCTGCCTCTGTCTCTTCTCTTTCTCTCTCTCTCTCTTACACACACACACACACACACACACACACACACACACACACACACACACACACACACACA
>JBBIGC010000131.1:22281077-22301167 GCA_037576955.1 Lepidarchus adonis
TGTGTTTCTCCCCTCTCTTTTCTCTCTCTTGCTCTCTCTCGCTCTCTCTCTCTCTCTCTCTCTCTCTCTCTCTCTCTCTCTCTTTTTTTTCTCTCTTACACTCTCCCTCTCTCCTGCTGCTCGAAAGGAATGCTAAATGTCAGGTGCTGGGCTAGTATACCGGGCGCTCCTATGTTAGGCTGAATAGAATAAGTATCAACAGAGGGATGATTTGAATTTATTTGCTGCAGACATGGAGCAATGCGAGTGCCTGGCAAACCGAGGGTGTACGGGCAAGCGGCAGCGAAACATCTTCGTCTTTTGTGTGCATTTTTTTTCTCATTCGACCTATTTGTTATTGTCAAATGGAAAATTGACCAGCATCTGCTACAGTCTGCCATATTAGATTAAAGAAAACAAAAGCTGCAGAAGAGAAGTCCGTGGCACTTTCGTTCTGTGGCTTTGAGCAGAATGTGTGAGGTGGGCAGGGGGAGGGTGGGTTAGCGGGGTTGGATTGAACGTGATGAGGTGCTTTAGTGGTGGGCCGCCTGCGGAGAGCTCTCTGCGTGTATGGAAATGCGTTTTCAGCGACGTGTGCAGCTGGTGAGGGTGTGAAACCCTGCACAGTGTGACACCCTGACAGTTTCAGCTCCCATCCATCAGTGCTGTACTGACTGATGCACGAGGAAGTGTGTGTGTGTGTGTGTGTGTGTGTGTGTGTGTGTGCGCGTGCGCGTGCGCGTGCGTGTGTGTGTGAGAGCGCCAAGCAGGGGGTTCTGTCTATCTGTGAACGCATGTGTGTGATGCCTCTCAGTGGCCTCTCCATCAGCCTCGCTTGGAACGTGCTCTATGCATTCTAGCACTCTGCAGCCCAGGTCGTTCTTCACTACAGCAAGTCCTGTTTAAAATAGAGCAAGTATAGAGCTGTTGATCTCTACTGAACGCTGTCTCTGAGGAACACACACACACACACACATAATCAACACAAACATTTCTTCTTTTAAAAAGTGCCAACTTACCCTGAAATCAGGCCTTTTTCCTTTTGTGTACCTGGTTCTTTTCATTTAAAAAGCAATGTACTGTATGTCCTCTAACATCCGAATTGTAATGGCTTACGTCCATGTCTAAAACATCATGAGTTTTGATGATGTCACTGTGCACCACTGGGCAGGAAAAAGCATTAAAGTTTCACCACCTGCAGCTATCATTGCGCAAAAACACTCCACTAGCTCAGAAACCATTCCACTCTCGCTGAGCCAAATGTAACAAGAATGTTTGAGGACAGCCAACATTAGCCCAGTATTGGACAAAATGTAGGTTGGAACGTAGGGTGCAAACTGTGAACCTTTTAAAACCAATCCAGTTCCACTTGAAGGCAGAGCTCAGAGCGATGATGAGTTAGTCAGCATTCTCTGAGAGACAGAGAATACAACAAAAGCTAGTCTGCCTATAAAGTTTGCTGAAAAAGCTCATACTGCAGGTGTAGATATGTCACATGTGTAGAGAAGACATTACCAGAATGTTCAAAATCATGGTGCAGTGATTCAGGTTTAGGCATAATTTTTCTTCATCCAGTTTTTGTTCAAAAATACTCCTTGAATAATGAATTATCAGAAATCAAATTGTGACCTTGTGATGCATTAAGATACACAAACCATTACCGTAACATGGTTTATGAGTAGAAAATATTTTTCATTAATACTTTGATTAAAACACACTGGAACTGTGATTGGACACGGTAAAAACACTTATTGGATAGATACTCATTTGCATATTGCAGCCTTTTGCCTAATCACTATCACAAAGACTAATATAGCAATAAAGAGTAGCAGTACACCGTGCACCCCTGTTGTTTGCTATAGGTAAACTTCAGAGCAGCCAAATCTCCATAGGACAACCTTCTGGTACAAAACACAACCAGATGAAAAATGAATGAACCCATTTACTGTTTCCCCGTCTGAGATAGAAAACCTAAATGCCTCCCTTAATGAACACACTCTGCCCTCAGAAAGAGAGAAAGAGAGAGTGTGCAATAGAGAAGGAGAGACAGGGGAGAGCTGTGCTGCATTGTGCTGATGGATGTGCGTCTGACTACTCAATGTGCTTACCTAATGGGAGCTGTAGTTCTGTCACTGCACTTTTCTCTCTCGCTCTCTCCCTCTCTCGCTCTCTCTCTCCTTGAGCACAGGAAAAAGAGAGGCCATGCTTGGCTAAGCAGCGAGCAGCCAGTCCATTTCTCAAAGGTTAATAGAGCTGCCTCATAATGCACACTAATCAGCAGCTAATCTGTTTGCTTTCTATTAATACCCAGCTAGGTCAGCAGTGACGAACGGTTACCTCTTGGTTACGAGGCGTGCAAAATTGTGAATCGTTCTCCTTTCGTTGTTTTTGGCCCCCTAGTCCGATTCCTGCTAAAGAGAGGGTGCTATGTTAAGTGGAGTGAGGAGGTGTGTTTTTTTCCCTCTTATTTTTTTTTTTTTTTTGCAGGCAAAGGAACTATGAATTTCTAATGGGCTGTGAATCCTCCAGAGAGGCTCTGTGACCTGTGGACAAATGGGGGAGAGTAGCGCTTGTGTTCTTAAAGAGCGCAGAGCAGCTTTTGTTCATAGGCATTAGCATTAAATCACTCAGATCTAGCGGAAGCAGCATCGCTTACATCTCTAATCCTAACCACCAATGGAAAAAAGCCTAACCACCAGCTTTTTTATAGCAGGTTCTACAGACAGTCTTATTTACTTCTTTTTTTCATTTTGTAATACTTTTCCCTGTTATCCGTTTAACTAATTGGCCGCACTGCACACACTGCAGCCTTGCTAAGTGCTCGGACTCGTACTCTAGGCTGCGTTATGGCGCGTAATGAATGTATAATATAATGGTGCATGACAGTGGAGGCTTAGTCATGAGAGCTGTCAGTTGTGTTTGATGTTTGGAGAGGGCTTCAGAGGCAGGAGGAGAGGATATGCAAGGATTTCTGCACCACACTGTGGTTTGCTCCGTCAGAGGCTACTATAGGAAATCAGTTGGAAAGGGTGTTGCTTGATGTGACTGAGGCTGCTGTTCTTTCTATAAAAAAGGGAAAAGGTCAGATGTCTTGCTCCTGCGTGTGCGCACACACACACCATACATTTACACACAACTCAAAGAGCCATGATTAACTACCCAGTGCACTCTCTCTCCTCTTTTGCCAACAACCTGCAGATAAAACCACTGGGTTTCTTTTTTTATTGTTTTACTCATAGCCCTGTTTATTGTTTCTGATTCTTTTTTACTTTATATACGTCATATGTTTTCTGCTGTTTGCTATTAATTAGGAAGCACCCTTCCCGCTTTGTGTGTGTGAGTGAGAGTGGTGGCTGTGCTTGGTGGCCATGTTGCTGTGGATCAATAGCAAGCAGTGGACCCTGGCAACACAGAAACATGAGCAGGGCTTTAGCATGATGCTTCTATTGAGTGGGCAGCTGCAGTGGTTCCCATGCCCTGCTGCTCTGCTAAAATGACACAGACAAGAGGACAGAGACAGAAATATGTAGGTATGCATTTTTTAAATGCCAAAAAACACCTAAATAATCCCTTACAGTGGACTCTTTAATGTTTTTTACGTGAAGTGAGAGTGGTGAACCGTTTTAAATGGCTTATATCATGCAACACTGTTTTTTGTTTCACTTTTTCGGTTACATTATGTTTGAAATATGCAAATTAAAATGCAAAAAAATCTTGTTTACATACTTCTGACTATTACACCAACAATAGTTTAGCTCCACCCATACATGTTTGGTGGAAGGAGATTTATGGACTGTTTTTTGAATGAAACACAACATCCTAAATATTCTAAACATGTTTGAAAGTGATCATGTAAACGTGAATCGTGACTATTCATGATAAATAAATTCACACAAACTTCATAAATGGACTGTACAGACTCGTAATGTAAAGTTTCTACACTATTTATAAGCCTTTTTTCCAAACGAAAACCACTTAATGGCATTTATTTTTAAAGAGCGTCTGCTTATGCCACTGCAGTTGTCGAAGGAAATAAATAAATAAATGTCAGTCAGTGTTTTAATGCAGTGATCTAATCCGCCGAGTTAATAACCTTTATCTGTAGTAATTGCAGGGGTCTAAAAGCCCTAATGCAGTGGAACAGATGTGTCTGGTGGCCCAGAGAGGGTTCAGTGGGTCAGTGAGTGTGTCTGGTCAGAGTGCGAAGAAGAGCGCGCTTTATTTATGAAACGTTCACTTCTGAAATTGCAGCGAGCCATATGTTTAGACATGTAGCGGATGTATAATATGCTTGTCAAACAGCGTGCCGGTGTTTTGTTAATACTGCCGTCCGAGGGATCGCGTTTTGTGACATTCCTGTCATAGCGGCCCGCGTATAAGCACATTTTATACGTCACACACATACACACAGGGCGATGAAAGGAGCAGTCTGTCTTATGTGAAATGTGAGGGATTAGTGGTGAGTGTGTGTGTCAGGCCTGGTAAATCAGTGTGTTGCAGCTGCTTTGTGTTTTCACAGTGAAGGAGCTGTCTGTGGATGCTGAATGTGAAATGTCGATGTTATTGAACAGGTGCTGTGTGGCTGATGTTTTTATTTCCGAGTGCTCCAGCAATGGTGGGGAGGAGGTGTGTGTGTGTCTGTGTGTGGGGGCTGGAGGGGTTGGACCTGATGATGTCTCTAGGGGGTTTGATGCTTAGATTAATTTTTGCAGCATAAGTGGTTCCACTAAATGTCACCGAATCAAGTGGCTGGGTGAGAAGTGCGATCACCTAGTGAAGGCGTTCATGTTTTTCTAAATTTTTTCCCCTCACGCAGTGAAATGAGTGCTTTGTTGAACAAACCATAGGCTATTCCACTACGTCATCCCTTCATTTATTCAGTTCGGGCTGTGGCAGTGTGGGGCATTTGCTCATTTCTCATGAATTCATTTGTGTATTCATCTTCCCTCTCTCTTTTATTTGTCTTCGTTGATGTTGTCGCCTCCCCTCCCCCTGATCTACAGTGCCTGTGTGTGTAATGAGGCTGATGTAGACTTAATGAAGAACCTGGAGATGAATACAGTCAAGGTTAGTGGCAGCATCACAGCCACAAATCTGGATACTTTCTTCTTCTCTACCTGCCCACTCTTCTTCCCCACTCCACCCCCTCGATTGAACCCTACGTTCACTTTTCTGAAGATCTGACACCTCCAACCTCAGAATGATCTGTATTCTCTGCTAGGTGGAAAACGTTAAGTGTTTTTGATGCTGTGCCACTGTACTGTGCAGTCAGGTCTTCCCAAGCTTTACAAAACACTTGGGCAAACATCTGATTTAGACTAAAGAGTGTATGAGTTTAGAGTAGCTATGAACATATCCAGTGTAGAATGCTGGACTGTTGTAGCTAATCTACACCAGGCAAATTAAAAATAATACTTTAATTGGGGTTGGTTCAATTACATAACAATAAATCTATATCCTTTTACATGCATACAAGGTCAATATGGTGCTTAGTCTCATTTAAATGATGTTTTGTGCTACAAATTTAGGTTGAACATGATTTTTGCCAACATACTCTAAAGATCAAGGTACAGCATGTTTTGGTCAAAGCATATATAGTCATTTTAAAAAATTCATGATGAACTTTATAGCCTAAATCTAGAGTCTATCTTCAAAGCCTGTACTAAGCTTATAATCTGAACAGCAGTAGTGCTTGTATTACTTTGTCATAGTGCTTTTTAAGTGATTCACCATACTGAAAAATAATGCGTGGCAAAAAAATAGATATAAATATTCATTAGATATGAGTTTTATTCAGTGTTTCACACCCTGCACTAACTCAAATAAACATGCTCTGTTAGGAATGAGTATACAGTACGTTACCGACAATATAACATGATATGATGCTCTGAAAAGAAGATTGAAATGTATTATGAATTGTCATTATATCATCATTTCACTGATCAGCTCTTCTAAAACCCTGATAGTTCTGATTACTGTTTTTGTGCCCAGCCATCCTGATCTCCACGGTCTTCTACTGGTACAATTGCTAACCTGGTTAGTGTCAAACCTCTGTATGATTACTAGGCCCATATGTTCAGTGGATTGGACCCTGCTTTCTTTTATTCTAGGCCTGAGCTTGTCACAAATGTTACACAAGGCCACACCACTGCTGTCTAATCTCACCACACATATGCACGCCAACTCAATTTCACCTGCTGGGGATCTGTGGTAGAACGTGATTATTGTGATGTGACCTCTCTTTTTAGCCAGTTAAAAAGTGTCAAGCTGAATCACAAGATGCAAATGACAGTAATAAATCCAGTAATGATATGGAAGAGATGCCTCTCAGAGCTCTGGAGCAGGTTACTTAATGAGTTCAGTAATTGGCTTTCTGCAGTTTTTTCTCGCTCATACTCTCTCTCTCTCTCTCTCTCTCTCTCTCTCTCTCGCACTCTCTCTCTCTCTCTCTCGCTCTCCCCCACCCCCACACACATACACACGGACACACATGGGTGCACAGTTCCTGTAGAATACACTGGCCCTTTAACTACACTCACATTAAAGCCCACATTAAAGCGATGAGTCTGTGGCAGTTGTCTCACTGCAGAGGATAAGATGGCTCCCATCACTTGTAATTTGATGAGCGTGTCCTGTGTAGATAAGTGAATAATGCATGGTGACAGAAAGATTGAAGATGGAAACATCTGTTATGATTAGACCTACACCGATACCAATAGCTGCAGGAGCGTCATCAGATATTGATACTGAAGTTCTGTATTGATAATACCAGGTATAGGTAAACCTGATTAGGGCTGCAAGAATTATTATTTGATAATATATTATTGAATTTATCAACAAATACATTAATCAGTGGACTTTAAATGTAAAGAACTGTTAAAAAAATATTTGTCTTTTTTTCCCTAAGATATAAAGCACATGGAGAATAAAACGCCATTACTGAACAGACATTGGTTCTAATTGTCAGGGAAATATTCTTTTATAAAATTAAATTCATAACTTTGAGTTAAAATAAATCTAATAATACATTTGCAGATTAACATTATAGATTGTTGAGCTTTATCTTGTTAAAAAATTTAACAAGCCATTTTCTTTTTTTTTTTTTTACTTTTCTAGATGAGTAAGTGGAGTAGACCAGAGGATGATCATTTCTCCCAAGGTTTCTTTCTCCAGCTTAGGGAGTTTTTACTCTGTCGACTTATTTTTAAAATTTTTTAGATTGTGTAAAGCTTCTTTAAGAAAAAAGTCAGTTGTAAAAACAAATGGTATGTAAATATATTTGACATGACTTAGCTTATCAGTATGAGTTTGTGGTACAAGCGTTGTTTATAGAATTTGTTGTAATTTTTAAATGAATGAACTAGTTTGATATAGCTCAGTTGAGCACTGTGACAGGAGAAGATGCTTAATATTAAAAAGTAGCTGATGAACAGATCTGATACAGTTTAAACTGTGGCTAGTGTTGGCATTGGTGATGCAACGTGTGAGCTGTAGTGCTGCTTGTAGGAGCAGTGTTCGCTCATTCTCTCAGGAAGTAGCAGTAGTTTGGTTTGTAGAACTACCCACTTGAAGCGAAATCTACTGATTACTGATTGTTCTGCTGCTTCATGTTTCTTTTCTGCTGCTTGAAGGTAACTTTGGCCTCCATGGAGAAGCTGGGATAAATTGTTAAAAAAATTGTGGACCACTGCCCTCTTGAAGTTAACTCGACATGCCTTTGGAAATAGAAAATGAAAAATCAACAGTGGAAATATTTGTTGAATTTCTTATTGATTTGTGTTGATTCATAGTTTCAGCTCTAGAATTTTATTAGTTTACCCTCATGAACTAGAATGTTTATGTTAGAGATTAGTCATTTGCAGTCTGGGCCAAAACTGAAAAATAAAAGTTCCTTAATGGTGCTTTGTTGGGGATATGGTTCTAAGTAAAAGCTGTAATTGCTCTAGAACCTAGAAATTCAGAATATGAACCTTTTTTTTTAAAAAAAAAAATAGAATTTATTAGAGAACCACATGGTGGTTTTTCTGATTGGTCAACAAGGGTCAACAAATCATTTTGACAGAATACCATAGCATATTTTATTTGGTTGTTTGAGTGGGGAGTGTAAAGTAAAGGTTTTGGTTTAACGTTCTCGCATGTGTCCCCCATGTGCAATGATGATAGGGGGGGGGGTGGCTAGGGAGATTTGGGGCTAGGGAGTGCTTACAGTGTGGACATTTATACTGCTGGTATTCCTACATAGCACAATATGACGGTGTACCAGTCAAGCCTGTTGGCAGTGATATCTGCACTCAGTATGGGGCTACGAGATGAATACAGATCCCAGTATTTGGAGCTAAAGTTTTAAAGATGATGCAGTTGGAAGGATATTGGTCTTTTGAAAAAGATTCAGACTGTGTGTATGTGTATGTCTCACTCAGCTGGATGTACTGTGCTTCTGTCGTGTGGTTTGTTTTCTCTGTTTGGTGGAATGTACCTGCAGCCCAGGAGAACAATAACCCCTCTGTTGTTCCTGCTGAGTGCCTTCCACACGCCGCTTTTCAAACAGACCTAAACTTTCCTTCCCTTTGTTTTCATTCTGCATAGCTCTGCTCTGACGCACTGGCAGCAGCTCATCCCATGGTGGACTACCAGTTCCTGAGCTGGAGCCTCTTCAGCCTGCATGACTTTAGGGCTGAGATGGTCTTGCATGAGATTAGCATGATGTCAACAATGCAGTGAGCCCTTTTAGCATGATAATGGCTGACTGCAACCATACAAAAAGCTTCTCATACAATACAATGCGAAACACTCCTGAAACCAGTTCATTGTCCAACAATAGCCTTAATGTTGCAGCTTAAGCCCTCAGTCTAAGATTGTATTTTTTTATCAATAGAGATGCCAATAATCTAATATCCAATTTCACCTTTTGACTTAGTAATGGCTTGATATTGTGAGTAAAAAAACAACTGGACTATCAAACTTATTTTCCCCACCCTAACTGAAATCTGTGGCTTTTTATAAGCGATGTTATTGTCTGTGTATTTATCTATGTAGGGTAGTAGTGGTTTTGAGTGCTTTGAGCTCCTAAGCTCTTCAGTAAAAATAAATACTATTTATAGGATTTTTTAAATCAAAAACAACCAATAACCAAGATTTCATCAAAGTATAGAAAAAGAAAATTATGTTTTGCCAGCTCTTGATGGACACCAGACATTTTTCACTTCTGTGTTCTTTGACACAGAGTAGATATTTCATATTCTGGAAGTAATTCATATAGCTGTTAATTGCTTTCTGAATTATTAATCATTCCAATCAGTTGAAAAGGGCTGAGAGTGCTGTGTGGTTTATGAGTCACCCAAGCCCACATGGCTCACTTTAAGAAATGTTTGATAGTATCAGCCTGCGTTATCGCTTACACTGAGATGTAAACAGTGAGTCACAAACAGCAGACTTTAAATTGTTGTGGAAGTCCAGCTTTGAGAAGGCAGGGCATTACAGATGTGCTTTTATGCAAAATGTCTGTTCCTGTGTGTCTGATTACGTATTTGGTTAGTGCCTGGAGTGGTATTGCAGTGTGTTTCCTCTCAGCGTCCATAAGGGGGCAGCGTACGAGGATACGTCCTGCTGAACAGGATTGCTCTCACATGGCAGGCACTCGCTCTGTGATCTAATGGGTTTGGACAGCAGAGCTGTAAGCAATGGCCTCCGTTTGTGTTGTCTTTCCACTGCCCACAAGAATCTGTGGCATCTCTGGGAAATGTAGGCCTGATGAACATATTTAAGTGTCGTATGTATGGTCACTTAATTGTTAAGCTAACTCATCTGGGCTGTTTCTTGTTTGCTTTTCCTTTACACTGTTAGCTTATTGTTCATATTTCTGTGGTGTTCATTTGCAGTTTTCAGATGTTTTTCTTGACAGAAGAATTGCATTGGAGCAGAAATGCTCTCCAGGCACTGATTATTGTTCAAAGAATTACCTCACTCATAACACCAGGCATTAGTGTCTTACTCAAGCTCACTTTGGATTGTTTTTCACATTGAAATGAATGCTATGCAGTGTTTGTCTAAAGGCTGTGAGTCTGCCCAAATGAATACTGTGAAGACTTTGGAACTGCACCTGAGGCTGTGTGTGTGTGTGGGTGTGTGTGGCTGTCTTCAGGGAACAAGGGAGGAAGGGCTAATAACCCTGATGGGCCATTTACAGCTAGCAAACAAAGAGAAAATTCAAGACCATCCACACAGGAGCAGCTTCTGTTAAAGACTTGGTGTGTGTGTGTGTGTGTGTGTGTAGGAGAGAGAGAATTTGGGCCTAGCAATGCTGTTTATTTCCAAAGGTAACCACTCATTTGGGCTTGTGCACAAGTTTATGTATGAGCGCCCTACAGGCAGTTTGTCACTTGTCTCTCAACAAGCTCTCTGCTGTGTTATTACACAAAAGAAAGACATGTTCCTCTCCTTCACTTTGTTGTGATCTAATTTGTTTGCCAGGTGACAGCCACACATCTACAACGGCCAACGCTTACGCTGCTTTTTCCTAATGCAGTGGTTTTAGCATTAACTGCCGTGTGAGAGATGAATTCTCCTGGGGTTGTATAGCTTGGCAATGCAATAAATAACACCAGCACACGAGTGTCACAGGGTTTTGGGGTTTCCTGGGTCTGCCAACTGTGGCTGAATGGCAAAGTAAACAAGCCTAGCTATGCAGGGCCCTGCCTCAGTATGATCTCTCAATGAAATTGAGCATTCAGTGCTTCTCTCTCTCTCTCTCTCTCTCTCTCTCTCTCTGTCTGCGTGTGTGTGCAGTGTTTATGATGTTAAATAACAGGTTGGTCAGGCAGTTATCTCACAAATGACTGTTTGAAATAGGAGAATTGTAATGTTTGGGTTTAGCGCTCGTCTGTTGGGACTGTCCAAGAACATGGCTTATTTTGGAGCCGCAGTAATGAGACTGCATAGGAAAACGTCTCTTTTTCTGAGCTGAGCCAGACCCCGACTTAACAATATGTTTAATTCCGCAGAGGGTGAAGCCAATTAAACTTCCTTTATTTGTCATTGTTCAAGAGGCCAGTGCTCGTGCTGTTTATTTTAAGCTCCCCCTTTCTTTTTTGGACATTTATACCATTCAGGTGTTTTCAGTTTTCTCTGCACTGTTTGTTTTTGCAGTAAACCCCTTGTGCTCCTACCTCTCTCCACCCTCCACCCACTCATTTTGACCCTCCCTCAATCTCAAAACTTGTAAAAAAATATATATATAAAAAAAGAGGCTCCTGCTAAAAGTGCCAGAATGCTAAAATGGCAGTGGGTAAATTGAAGTCAAGTTTTTCTTGTCAGCTTGAGGAGAGAGCTTGTCAGCAGATGCTGTGTGTGTGTGTGTGTGTGTGTGTGTGTGTGTGTGTGTGTGTGTTTGAAGGCAGAGTAAATGTGAGTGGAAGTTGCTTGTGTCTCTTGAAGGGAAACATGAGTGTTGGTTCCTGACGGCAGCATCAGAGTGTGAATATGACCCCTGGCAAAGAGAGGGAGCGAGGAATGAAGAACAGCAGCGCTCTGATCATCACCCCCTCCTCTTTTCCGCCAATCCGTACTTCCATTGTTTAGTCTTGCCTTGAATACGTCTGCTGTGGGCTCTGCACTTTCCTTAAGGCCATGCAGAACAAAGTTTATTTTTTATATACGAAGTACACCTTTTTCAATAGCCATCCATGAATCTGGTTTCAAGGCGTTACTTTATTCCTTTATGCCATCTTAACTTCTGTATAGTCATTCTTTAAATACAGGTGAATCTTCTTTTTTTCCACAAGCCTATTCCTGTCCTTTACCGCCCTTCAGTCAGAATCTTTCTCCTTTCCACTTGTCTGCAGATCCCTGCTGAATGTATTAAATGAAGTTACTAGATATGCGTGCTTAAGGGGCCAGGGCCTCTGAGGCTTGCCAAAGTGCTCACAAGCTTGGCTCACTCATCCATGTCACCTTTTTTTCTGTTGTTTCTACTGGTTTACTTACTTCTTTTTATATTTTCTCTCATTTTTTGTTATAAATGTGGAGTCACAAACGCACGGTCACCAATACGAGGACTGATTTTACTTAAATACTTAAGGAGGCGAAAACGAAGAGCGTTGAAGTGGAGGGGAGGAATTTATAGCAAAATTTCCTTCCTTTGTACAGTGTGAATCCTGGTGCTGGTGCTTTGTTTTCACCAGCAACATTGTTAAATGAAGAAAGCAAAGCATCCCCACCCCCTCCTTGCTCATTTTGATTCTCTTTTTGATGTAGCTTGATATCTACCATCTGCTGACAGAATAACTAATCTGTTCAGAGTTATTCTCTCCGTCAATCATTGTTCAAGTCTGCCGCTGCCTTGCTGTACAGTGCGAGATGACACTGCGCTGTGCTAAACTAGCAGAGACTGCACACTGCTGTATGTATTGAGATGGGCCACTGAATACAAAGCAAAAACTGAATAGATGCAGTCAGCTTCCCAGATACATGCTTAGGCCTGTAGAATGCAGAGTGCTTTGCTTGTAACTGCATCGGTTGTCTCCTTTCATTATCGGTTAATGGTGCCCAACTTGACAGGGCCATGTGATAAACAGAGGAGCTGTGAAATCCTGGAGGTGGAGTTTTCATCTCCCTGATAATGGGATCTCCTCTGCTGCTGAAGACTGTAACTGCCTGTGGAAGAGCCATCTGAGTGCAGGAAATGCAAAGCACTCTGCTTAAAACAATCCAGGTCCCATAAAGAACCCTTTTTTGTTCAAACTCCATTTGTTTGTGGGGGTTTTTTTGTTCTGAGAATAGTGCTAGTCACTGCTGAAATACTGCACATTTACAACATGTTCCAGCTGAAGATTTACAGCAGTCGTTGGCATAGAACAAGTTTGTTACCATATGTCAGTTTGTAGCTAAAGTGATGGGTTTTCCGAGCCATTAATGGATGTCACTCAACCTGGGGAAACGCGCCTTTGTGCACACGACATCAAAATGATTTAATGTTCAGCAGTTCAGTCGTAGTCTTCATATTGTTTTTTGTTTGTTTGTTGTTTTTTGTTCTCATTCCTTCTGCAGCTATTCACTTCAGCTCAGTAATTGACCGTCTGCAGCCGTGTCAAACGTACCGTTGTGCGTTTTCCTCCTGAGCCAGGAGCTAATCTCCTATTGGCAGCCCGGCAGCCATGATTGGTATCTCTTTGAAAAGTGCATTCTCTAAATATCTTCCTCTAGCACAGTGAAAATTTTCACTCAGGTTGAACTCTGTGCTCTGTTGGGGCTGCTGAATAAGGATAGGAATAAATAAGGATGTACTTGAGTAAATGTAATAAATATGTTTGTGTGCAGCACAAATGCTTGCTGGGAGGGAGGAGGTTGCCTGCTGTGTGTGAGTGGTTTGCGTGTGTGTGTGTCCTAGCTGAGCGGAGGATTGTCAGGAGAACAAGAGTCACACTGTCTCTGGCTACCCTGGAGCTGGAGAGCGTTTGCCAGCACTAGGATCACTAGGGACACCTCCTGCTTTTGAAAGGCTGACAGGCTACATGCTTTGCAGCACAATAAAGGGCCTACACCACACCAAACTTGATTCCTATTGATCTTTGCCTCTGCTCCAGATATATGTCTTGCGTTGAGTGAGGAGGGCAGTCTTTGTGTTGTAGGGCTTTCATTTGTGGATTTACATTTTGGGGATATTAAAAATTGCATTACCATAAGCTTTTAGAAGAAGGCGGCAGCACTTAAAATGGGAATTCCATCACTTTTTTTTAATTTTCCGCAACATTTCAATCGCACACGTCATTCGACTTGTTTTTAATGTGAAATGGTTACTTGTGAAAAACTGATTTCCTTACAATTGTGGGGATTATTGTCTACAAAATAATAGCAATTTTATCTGGTCAATTTATGCATTTCCTGAGTTTTTATATATAATGCTACTTATTGTACAATAATAGTACTTTTTTCAGAGCAAGTGTTCCTTACAAATGTTGTCTTACATTCCCATTTAGTGCTTTTACAGCATTTAGCAGACACTCCTATCCAGAGCGACGTAGCCCATGTCTGTTCTTCAATCTTTAAACCGATTTAGCTTGAGCTCACTTGACAGTGCAGTAGAGTTATTGTGCAAGTCATCTTCATTAAAATCACACTCCATGTAGACTCACTGTGCACTGCAATGTTAATGGGGGATTCAGACTCTGACCAGTACACTCCAGTGTGAGCCGTGGAGAGGGAGCTGATGCTGCATGTAGATCCTGTAACTGATCCCTGACCGGGTGCACAATGTGACATCTCACTGTGTAACGGCTCACTCTCCATCCAGTAGAGTTACTCATCCCTCACAGCTCAGTGTCTCCATGAATGGAAAATTGTCTTAGCGTCAAAAGGTTCTGAAGTGTTCAAAACCATCCTTTTGTGGCTGATAAAGTTAACCTGACCTGGTTCAAACAAGCAGGAGTACCAGTCATTTAAATAATCGTCATTTTAAACACAACAATGAAAGTTGAGTGTTTCAGTAGCGAGTATAACGATTGTGGTTTTTAACTTGTATTGTATTGAATCAAGCCATCGCGAGATTTAACACGTAAACAGCGAATCCTGATCTCTGATTGGAAGATCGCGCTGAACGTGAATACGCGCATTGTGACGTCACTCGCAGCACGTGCTCTGATTCGAAAGTCTCGCGTGAATATGTGCAGTGGCTGAGTGGCGCGCTTCATTAATAAATGTGCCGTCGTTGGCATGTGCCACATCCAGGTGTAAAATGATCACCACAAGCCATGTCGAGCTAAGTGAATTCGCAGCCTTTGTTTGGTCTCCCCTCATCATCACCCCCCCTCCCTCCCTCCCTCCCTCCAACAGCGTTCATTACTGCAGGCAGGAGCGCGAGCGCGGGCTGGTTTTATTTGGGCAAAAAAGCGTTTCTTCGGTGGCGTGTATTAAAAATGATATTGCCACGTGCTCTGATCATGTGGGCTAGTTTTCTTTTTTTCCTCTGCTTGGGTGATGGAACACACGCACGTCCGCGACCGCGTTCATAGATCCCTTCTGGGAGGAGCTGCACCGTCTTTGCTTAGCGGTGCAGTTTGGAGCCACGACGCCTTTCACCAATCAATCACGATCCGTTTGGTGCTGCTTTTGTCCCCACGATCCTTTGAGTCCAGTCCGTGTTTTGTTTTCACTCGCTTACTTTGAGTTTGTGTGATTCTCCTTCACTAGTGTCTGGGTAGAGAAAGACTAGGTCAGCCATGTGGATTGTGTTGTGCGTGTGTTGAACAGCTGAAGGGGGGGTTACAGAGCTAGAGTGTGTATGTGCGTGCGTGCATATGAAAGGGAGCGCGCGCGCGTGCGTGAGAGAAAAAGGAAGCGGAGTGTGTGTAAACGGCGAACTCCACTGATTTTCTTCCCCTCCCTCGAAGTACTGTACTGTCTCGGGCTCGTTTTTTTTCTCCACCGATCGGACTTAGCACACGGCGAGGACCTGTGTGTGTGCGCGAGCCCCTGTGTTTCCACAGAGAACCCCCCTCTCTCCTTTTCTCCCCCTCCTCTCCTCACTGGCGAGTTGAGCGTGAATACATTAGCAGAGCGAGGGCGTCTTTTGTTGAGGCAAGTGCCCGTTTCCATCCGCGTGGACGGCGGCTTATTTATTTTCTTCTCCACGGATGAAGTGATACCGTTTCAGCCTTCGGGCTCGCGCCTCCTCCCCTGTTTTTGGGTGGATTTGTTGTTTTGTTTTGTCCCGGGCCGGCTAGTTGGGCTGGGGTCATCTGGTAGAAGCCGGGAAGGATTATACTGGTTCGCGGCGGTGGAGTTGAAGTTAGCCGGCCAGACTGGAGACTATAGCGGGTGAGTAGGATACTACTACTCCGCGACCGCGGATGAAACAGCGAGTGGGTGGTGGTGGAGGAGGGGGGTGGAGACGGAATGCTGGAAAGCACGGGGTCCACTTTGAGTATGCGTGCTGCAAGCGTTTCACTTTTTTTCTTTCTTTTCCTGATCTAAAGTGGCAGAAGCGAGGCGCGCGCGCGCTCCTGCATGAGCATGTGGTGGTGACCCAGCATTAATGGTCCCGAGAAGTTTCTTCCGATCGATCCTATGGCTGTAAGCAGAACTTTTGTCTCTTAATTTAGCATTCTGCGTCCAGTCTTTGACACACATGGGCTTATCGATTTTTCAAACAAAACAGATGTTAGATGTTCATCCAAAGTAAATATGCCAAATTTCACCACTTTATGCCAAGTCTTGTAGCTGTTTTTTGATGCCATTACCACACTAGACTTAGTAGCTGGTTGTTAAGACTTTTAAAGGAGACCTTACACTAAAATCTCAATGGTTTGCACATACCTCCAATCAGTCTTTATCATTGGATGAATTATGAACACATGGATTCTCTTGAACTGAAGTAATTCCTTAGCTGAGTGTGAGGGCTGAGCTTTGCCTTTAGCTTTCATCTTTGTCCAATAATATCAAATAACATAGTGAGGGGCGAAAAACAACTTGCTAATCTCCTAGTCAGTCACAACAGCATGCCTACAATGAGGATCATCCCCCCTCCCTCTGCCCACCAGAGATTGGAAGTAATGAGTTCTAACCATTTGTTTACTGCGAACCCTGATATCAGTGGGACTAGTGTTTTATGATAGACTTGCTTGACCAGTTAGAAGCTGCAGTTGGACAGTCAAGTCAGCTTAAGTTCTCAGAGTTGAATAAAGCATGTGAACCCTGGCCTGTGATGGCCCATGTATGATTAGTCAAGCCTAAAGCAATGTGGGTGTTGTAAAGAGCATGAGTGACTGGCTGTGAGGTGGGGGAGGGTGGGTGGAGGTTGAAAAGGCTTGTCTTAAACAGTATTTGTTTCACAGTTGGGCTTATCTGATTTCAGTCTACAAGTCCCATGTGTGAGGGGGAAGTGTCTTGTTTTCTTTTCTCTGTAATGGAGGTTTTATTGGTCATACTTGATTTTCATGTGATCTAGACTGTGAGGATATGTGAAGACAACCTAATAGAGACACCCCACCTTTGTGTTGACACCAAACGCATTTCAGTATATTTGAAGGCTGCTTTTTTTTCACCCCTCATAGTGCGAGGGTCATAAAAAGGTTTAGTCAGAAAGGTTTGCAGTGATGTCATCTGAGAGAGACCAGAGTGTCAGATTAAACCCAAACCGCATGTTGCTACTCATTTGGTGAAGCACTGTTTTAGTGGTTGTAATTTTCAGTGTTAAGCTAGAGTTGGCCAATGTCAGTGTGAAAAGCCCTCAATATGATTTTTAGACCATATCATGACATCATCAGTACTTAAACTTGGTCAAAGTGAGCATCTTTAGTGAATTTACTGTAATGTGGTGTCAGACGCTGAATAAACTTAATTTGTAGTCATTTTTCTTTGATATTTGTAAGATATGAAAGACGCTGTTGGACGTAAAATTCATATTTTGACACACGGGGTGTGAATATTTTTTGTGCGGTTTTTGCCATGTCAGCCAGCTCTATATTAAGCGTCCATTGATAAAACTGTAAACCTGACAAAGCGGACGCAAGACCCGTAGTGGTGTCCTTCACCAGAAGATCTTTTCAACTCACCATTGATGATATAAGCAGATAATCTTCCTCAGAAATCAAAATGGAGTGAAATATTAATTGGCACACGGTTATAAGGATAATCTTGTCCTCGATTTCATGTATTTTCTCGACTGTCCTTTGTTAAATGGGAAGTGACCTCTAGCTTTATGATTCTGATGTGATTAATTCACTGGAGTGCGAGGCCGCTGGTTGGCTAATTCATATGACAAAGCCGGCAGATAATGGATCGGAAATTGAGGCCTTTCTCACGCTCAAACAACTTTCTTTTCAAAAAAATGCATGTTCTTATAAAACGTGAAGTGTGCAATCAAAATGGGGTGACATACTTTGCATAGTCCCATCTAACCTCTCTTTTTCTCTCTCTTTTATAAACATGTAGATCAAAGGTTTGATGGTAGTTGGTGACTTTCTGGCTGGAAAATGAGGCGTTTAAGATACTGTAAGGCTGTAAAAGCTTCTGTGTGAACTGTTATCTCTCAATCAAGGTTCGGTGAGTTGTACAGAGATTTTCTAGCCATGAGTCAGAGAGATATGACTAAAAGATAAGGATTAAGCATTGCTAAAAGATGGAATTCGCCATTCTACAGACATCTCGACTTTAGATCGCTAATCTGTAATCATAACAGGCATGTGCGGAATATCTCTCCTAGTTCTTTAGTTTATAGAATAGAGAGGGGAAAACCTTTTATGAACTGTTACTCATGCCATGGCTTTGAGGATAGCCTGAGGTAAAAAGAAGTCAAACATTTTGAGAGCAGTCTCCCGCAGAGGAACTCAAGGCAAGAGCAAGGAACAGCATGTTTTCATTGTCTTGTATTACCCCCAGAGAAACAGCCTTGTGAGTGGGATAACCTCAAAATCCATAAGCATTGCTTGAGTATTAATAAGTACTGGCCTTTTCTCTTGGAGTGAACTCTCCATGTTCAGGCTTTTATCCCCATTGACCTGCAAGTTGGAAAAATATAACGTACCCTTGTTAGACTGCATGAGCAGAACAGCAGCTGGAGCACCATAAATAAGAGGGAAAGTGGAGTTCCCAAATGTCCTTCCCACTCAGATTTTAAGAGGTGACTCTGTGTGAGCGGTTTGGATATGTGGGTGTAGATAAATTGGATGTTTGTTGGGTATGTTTCTTTTGGCTTTTGAAATAAATGACACTTCTTTTTGTTTTCTGGCTTCCCAGCTACTGTATTGTAGCTCAAATACCAAACCAAAGGCAGTTCTTTTCTTATTTATTTTCCTCTGCTTTCTCTTTTTTCCTAGTTTCCCTGCTGTTGCATTTGAGAATCTCCCCAGAGGTCAACCAGCAGTTTACTCTAACTGAATAATTGAATTAGCATGTCGCTCTGTTGCTGAAGGAAGTGCTCATTGCTGCTAATGTTAGAAGCATTTACCAAGTGCCTGTGAAGTGGAGGGATAGCGGTGTGTGAGCACATAAGCATGGTAAACAGATGAATCTTTGGTTGATGATAGGAACGCAGTATGTTTTTAATGTTGCCTTTATAGTTCATCTGTGCACTGGAGTTTCAATTGCTGTGTGTGTGAGAGAGAGAGTGGGTGTATGATTAACTGTGTCATCTCTTCCCAAACAACTGCTTGTCTGAGCAGTGGAGAAAGTCTATTAAATGTTTAATGCTTTAATGCACAGCAACAACCAGTGAGTGTTTTATAGCAGCAAAGGTGGACAAAGTAAATTCAAAGTGAAATACATTTCCCATTACCGTGGAAATTATAAATAAATATCATTGTCTTAACTACTGTACACTAACTACAACACTTTGGGCATCCCCAGTCAAACGGCATTTATTGATTGACTTTATTTTTAAGTGAAAGTAAAGTTTTACAGTAAACGCTTATGCAGATTTACTAGTTGAGATAAAACATAGGGGTTAAAACACATACTGTTTTATGTTGGTTCTTCCTTATGTTAAATTCAGCACCTGAATAAATTGTGCACTGAAATTTCCAGGAAGTGGTTGTGTTGAAGTTCTCTATACAGGAAGTGTTAGAAGATTCCCCAGTCATGGGACTGTAACCTGTGTTTTTGTTCAAAAGCTACGTTTCTGTCGAAAACCTTGTGGCTGCAACTGTAGCATTAAAGTGGCAATTACAAAAAATGGCCATTACTGTGGACTGCTAATTGATTAAGGCTTTCAGGTGGTCAGTTGACTTGATTCTGTATATAACCATTGAACACTGAATGCAGCAGTAGAGTCTAGGCTTCTTTCTTTACCTAACTCAGATTGTCAGAGAAACATCTCCTAAGCGTTCTGTACATAGTTATGGCTGTGTGTGAGCCCACCCTTAAGGGCATCAGACGGGCAGTGGCTAGATCAAAGGCAGCAAGCCAGGCTGACGGAGGGGCTGCTTCATAAAGTGTGTTGTAACGGATCAGTTGGTGCACGGAGGCAGCTGAATGTTTGACAGGGCTTGGGGAGGCATGTTATTTAATCTGCTCACACGATGGAACCGGCTGCTATCATGCCCATCGTCTCTCTCTCTCTCTCTCTCTCTCTCTCTCTCTCTCTCTCTCTCTCTCTCTCTCTCTCTCTCTCTCTCTCTCTC
>JBBIGC010000131.1:22305477-22322672 GCA_037576955.1 Lepidarchus adonis
CATATAACAATAATATGCATATACAGTATGTAATTATAAATATAAGTATATGTATGAGTCTATACATGTGCATAAATAGACACTCATCCATACAATATAATAAATAAAATAAATACCGATTTGAACCAAACTAAACTCTAAATATACAGAGATTGTAAGAAATTGTTAGAAATTGTAACTGCTCATATTAACCTTAATAGAAACATTAAAACCTTAAATTGATCTGTGGCTGTCCCACATGCTTTAAAAGAAGGTTGATTTGGTCGGTTCTAGTTCTTTCTTTATTTTGCATTCTGCTCTTGTGGGAATCCCACAGCTGACACTCTGAGCTAGTTGCTAGCTATTTACTGGATCACTTTGCTTTGTTTTCTCTTCAGCTCGCAGCCGTTATGTAGGCTTGGTTCTGGTGCTGGAATTTAGCCGGTGCTCTTTGAGCTGCCATTCCACTGGCAGACCGTTCCCTGTTGAGCTTTGGGGGAAAAAAAGGGGATGTTTTTGTTCTCTGTCCAAGAATACCTGTGAAGTACTGTAGGTCAACCCTAGGAGCGTTTGAAGCATGCAGAGTTCACTGGAGTTGCATTCACACCCAACAGTAGCCACCCACAAGGCTGAGGCATGAAATCTTTTTATCATTCCCCACTTTAAGAAGGCTGATTTTGCAGAGAGCTAAGCAGCCGCTCACTCGCTCACACAGGCAGCGGCAACAGCAGCGCTGCTTAAATTCTTGTTTGATTAAGGATCATTTCCATATTTGCTGAACGCAAATCTGTTTTGCTTTCTGACTGAGCCCTTGCAGGCTTGAGGTAGGGGGGGGGGGGGTAGACATCTTTCCTCAAATAAAAGGAGCAGTGGTTTTGGAGAATTCGGTCAGGCCCAAACAACCCCCACCTTCTTTTTTTTTTGGGTTGGGTCAGAGATCCTTCACTATACATGGAGTCCTCTCACATTAGAGCAACCACATCCTTCCTCATCCCCCTTGGTATATAATAGAAGTGATTTCTCCTCTTGATAAGTCTAGAAATAGGCTTTCCTTTGGGAGTGTTGTGAGGGGAGCCAGCTCCAGTTCTGGCTTGTGCTGATTAAAGGAACACTTGTAGATAATCCGTTTGAAACGTGTCTCTTTCATTGGGGTGGGGGGTGGTTGAACTGGGCAGGAGAGATTTGGATTGGTAAATGCTTATCACCTCTGTATGAGCCGCCACTCTGCAGGGATAAATATTTAATGACGGGGAAGCTGAAATAGAGCCGTAACAGACCACTGGTGAGAAATGGAACCTCTATTTATATGCCGCTCTATTCCTTAAAGTAATGGAATGGCGAGCGAGCCCAAGGTTATTAGTGCACATGAGATTAGCTGTTGACTCCTGCATGGCTTCAGTTTGTCTTTCTGGGCTCTTGCGCCTGCACGTTTGACAGCGAAATGCCTTCACAATTCCTACTTGTGCAACTTGCAAACTGTATTGACAAACCTTTTGCGAAATAGTAATGTTTTCACTGTTGACAGTTTCGACTTGAACAGGCCAGATCGCATGCTGGTAATCTTTGTCGGGAGCAGTCAACACAGTTTATCGTCATGTAGCCATTGTGTTGTACTTTAGAGAGTGAACGTTTAATCTGTTTTTCTCACTGCTTGCTGGGCCAGTGTTACCGCCTATTGTTGTTAGCAACGCTAATGGTTGCTAATGCTCATGCTTGCTGGCATCTGTTCTCACTCAGCTTACTTTGGAGCCAAGTCTCGTGTTTTTGTTTTGAACTCTTGCCATTGGGCCTGAGGGACCAATAGTAGCCATAGATAGCTGTTAAATATTATGAAATGAACTAAAGCCATCATAGTGCTCTCAGTCAGTGAGTAATAATGCTATTTGCTCAAGCATTCTACATGTCTACAGCATCTGGATGTGTGTTACCTCAGTGAGTCAGTGCGATGTCATTGCGAAGTGAGTGGCACTCTTTTACACAGTTCCTGGCTCAGGCTCAGCATACGAGACTGCTCTAATTCTTCAGCCAAGTCGAAAATGGGGCCTTCTTGTGTTCCCTCATGCACTCAATTGCTGTTTAGACTCGCAACGATTTTGGCCATTTTAGTGTAAGCGGACAGGTTTCAAATGCTGTGCACTCTGTCTGCTGAATGAACACAATGGATTACATTGTGGACAGAATGTTTCCATTGTGGAGATGCAGCTCTCGCAGCCACTTCCGAATGGCCGGATTGGATTACCAGCTCTTCGTGGCCAATTCAGATGAGTGCTGAGATCAATGGAGCTCTTAGCTCAAATTTAATTTCTTTGGGACTAAGTTGGCAATGCAGATCAGAGATAATTTCTGCATATAACAAAACTGAGTAACTCATGTCCCATTTATTTTTGGCTGTCTGGATTCTCATCATTACATTAATTACAGCAATTTCATGTTCGTTATTGAATTTTTGATTTGCTGTTGAAGCACAGTTGGGGGTGGAGTGTGACTGATGAGGGCTATATGGGCTAATAATTTTCCTGCACGGTTCCTAATTATGACGTTCTGTTGTGGAACACAGACACGCACTCCGTGTTGGATCACCTGAGGTGATTGTGTTGCATAGTGATGGGAGTGAGGAGCCCTGCCATGTGCCCAGCTGTGTCGGGTGCTGCCCTTGCCATTGGGTCCCCAGTGATGGTAATGTGGTAGTGCAGAGGACTTGACATTCTTCTTCGAGCACATTTAGACCCTTGGAAATGCTGTGTGGTTGGGACGTAGCAAGAAGCACATGCCCTGCAGAAGTGGTCAATAGAGGTCACTATTGATTTGATGCTATTGTGACCATTCGTTTTATAATCAAGCCTTAATCAAACCAAAAACTCAGAGGTTGGGTTAGAGGGGCTAGAAATGCTTTAAAAAGTCTTGATTTAAAAAATATTAATAGTGAGTGGTGAGATGTTTAGGGTTTTAATGTGAAATAGTGTAGAATTACAAGAAGACCCAGGGGCTGAGATGTGTACAGTGCAACCAAAGCAGTTTTATTGATCTAAAACGATTACTGAACCATCCCAAGCCTTTTATGCACAATATTTATAAAGATAAAGTAGTGGTAAATATTCTGTGCTGCTGTTTCACCTTACAACGCACTTCTCTCTGTCCTAAATAGGTTTTTAAAAACGTATGTAGTCGCAAACCTCATCTGAGGCAAATCATGAAACAATGTCTCAAGCATGAGATTTTGTGTTCTTGGCTAGTTCTGTTTTTTGTAGCTTTTAGACCTTCTACTCCTACGACATCTGGTTCCAAGCCCCCATGCTGTGAGCTGAATTTTTTAGAATGGTGCATTTAATCCTCTTATTCAGTCCATTCTTTGTGAATGTTTTCTGTTTTACTGTTTATGAATTGATGGAATTCCCTTTATGCTAATGTTTCTAAACCAAAAATGCCCTCCGTCACCTCCCAAAGACACGATATAAAGTTGCCGTAGTGCTATCTGTGTAAATCTTTAGTTCATTTTGTTTTGGGAAGGGCAAAGATAACAGGACACATGCACACATGAATGATACATTAGGCTTCAGAGGAGGTTATAAATAGCTAGATGCAAGAGATGTTGTGAATGGGGAATTGTGCAGCCTTTTTAAAAGAATTAGTCTTATTCATGGCAGTACAGGCAATTTGCTGCTGTGATTCGGAGTCCTTTTGATTAAAGGGAGTTTAGCCAGCAACAGAGAGCCCTCAGTCATACAGCTGGCAGTATGGTGATGTCCTCTTTAAGTTCTTTTCAGAGCACTAGGGTGGGTTGAAGATCCAATTTTTCAGGGTGATGTATGAGGAGAACTGGAAATCTGTGTAAAGGAGCTGCTGAAAGAAAGACGTGGAAAGGTCAGGCCACATTTCACTTCAGCCAAGCTTTTTATTACTCAAGCCCAGTGTGCACTTTACTGAAAATACAGTTGCTCAGCAGTCAATGGACTACTCATTTAGATTGACACAAGTGTATACAGTTGGATGAATGTGGCTCTGTGGCAAACATGCTCACGCTGGCTGTTTATAAGCTTAGCCATGCATTCGCAAGCTATTTTAACTTATACCCACACAGACCTGCCCCTGGAGGTTTGCTCCTTGCCACGCTGAAGAAATTCAAAAGCGTGCTCATGAGCATGAAGCCTGTAGACATGGTGCTGCTGAAACACAACTGGAGCAAGATAACATGTTGTCATGGAACACTGTTAGAGCATTATGGGTTGAATCTAATGTTTCCCATGACTGAATTATGACTGTGTTATGCTGACTTTTTTTGCCCAATTGGGGCTCAGTTTGGAAATGATGCCAAAAGCTTTGGCCAAATTGATGACCAAAAAAACCATTGACTTTGTGAATTTCCTGTTCATTGATTTGGAAGAAATCCCAATTACTTTGTATTAGTATTATTTGCATTTTAAATAAACGGCTATTGCGCAGCGTTATCTGTTGCCACAATGAAACGGCTTGGGTTTAAGTGAAGCTCCTTCCTTCTGCTTGGCTTTGTCGCAAAACTCCCACTGTTCTCCGAACTCGCTTTCTGCAAATGCAGTGAAGGATGCGAGAGGTAATCTAATATATTACAGCTGTTGTGAAATGATGAAAAATATTCCGCCCTCTGTTTGCTGGAGGCAGGCCGCGCTATCAGTTAGGGATCAAGTCTCCATTTCACACATGAATGGGCCGAGTTAATCTCCTGATCGCTACTGTACGGCGTTTTTAAAAACACGCCGTGAACTCGCCAGGCTGCAGCAGCCTTTTGTTCACAGGCCTCACTCTACTAATGTTTTCTCTAAACAGCTGCTCTCTCACATGAAAATCAGGCTGATAAAAAGAAAAAAAGGAAGGAGCATGGGGGGGCCAATGCGGATATGGGTTTTGTAAGTGCGCTCTCTTTCCTGGGCGCGTGCAGGGTGCACTAAAACGCCAAGGCCGGTAATAGTCCCAGTCGATGCATGTTTTATGAGCTGTCCAGGGAGGATAGAGGAGCTTCTGATCCTGCCTTGTTCCAGCAGCAGCATTTTCATTACCCCCAGTGCCTTTCCTCTGCTGTCTGACTGCTCTGAGGCAAGGAAACAATCTGAAATGATGTTTACAGTGCTGTCTGCTTGGACCTTTCGCCCAGACAGCATACAGGCAGTTTAAAGCCATGATCTGATTTTTATCCAAGGCCTTTCGAAATGTGTTCTCTGTTTCAGAAGATCATTGTTAAGTAACAAGGCAAAGCAATGACACAAC
Source organism: Lepidarchus adonis (assembly GCA_037576955.1). Classification (NCBI taxonomy): domain Eukaryota; kingdom Metazoa; phylum Chordata; class Actinopteri; order Characiformes; family Lepidarchidae; genus Lepidarchus; species Lepidarchus adonis. Next base: position 22,310,695 of record JBBIGC010000131.1, read on the forward strand.
GTGTTATCCCTGCGGGCTCTTCTATTCCAGGCATTCTTCTAACACACGCCTACTTGGGATAGCTGAAGTTCGGAAATAGGACTGTGGTTCATTTGGGCTTCGAAATTTCATATTTTTATTTGAAGCTGTGTGGGCCTTAAATGGCAGAGACTAGGGAGTGACAAAGAGGGTGTTATCCATGGCAGACTGCGGCCTCCTAAAGCGAGGCAGCCTGTGGTTTGGAGGGAGCAAGAGAGAGGTGGCTTGATCCAGAAACAAAAGCCGCTCCTAATTAGAGGTAATACCATCCTGTGGTATCTAGGGTGGAGGTGCTCTTGGCAGAGCCGTTAGGCGTGTATTTGAATGCACCGCTTGTTCTCTCGGACCATCTGCCGCCAGTTGCTGGGGTTAAAAAAGTGAGAGAAGGAAAGAAGCATCAGCTACCAGATAGCTAAATAATTTACATCTGAAAATGCTTTGACGCTCTTGCTTCTTGAAGCTCATCACCTTGAACCTCGCAAGCTGGATGCAGTTTTGGTTTAGAGCAACGTGACAGTATAATTATTTCTGATAAATTACCTCAATATACACTTGTCATGGAAATTCGCAAGACTTGACCATTTGGAAAAACTGCAAATTGATAAACGAGATTTACTCTTACTACTTCAAGAGTTTTTTTTTTTTACTGAGAAGCTGTTTTTGATTATAACTGCATTGGAGTATTTGACCTAAAATGTTCAGATTACAATCTGTTTGCATGTGTGAGCTCATTGAAATGGAGCAGATTGTGTTAAATATTTTATACTGACCGCAGACCATATTGAATTGAATGGTTAAAAATGGAGGCAGCAAAATATCGGCTAAAATAAAGACGTAGAATCAAAGCATATCTGATGGCAGATGAAAGTACTAAACAATTCTACTGTGCTGTTGTAGTCCAACACCCATTTAAAAATTACAAATATTTAGTAGAAATATACATCAAGCCTTATGTCCAGGATGGTGAATGAACAGAGCTGCAGATGATTCCAAACTGACTGATTATTTTCCTAATAAAAACTAATATCCAGAAATCCTTGTATTTCAGAAGTTATCACAGCTTGAAGCAAATTATATCTTTATTTTTAGATCTATTTAGAACTACTTTATCTCTTTAAATGAGCAGTATTTGATAAAACGGTGCCACAACTGTATATAAATGATTTCAAACTTGTTAGCACTAGTCCAGATTAGCCTGCACTGTGTATAGTTTGGGCTGAGAGCAGCTCAGCCAGGGAGAGAATGAGGTTAGGAGCAGAACAGCAGGGCAGGGCCTTGTGTGTCTCCTCAGGGTGCTGTGGATTCATGAGTTTGATCAAGGGGCTGAGGGTGAGTATGGCAGCTCCTCACAGCCTTTCAGCGTCTCTCAGCGGGTGTCACTCAGCTCCAGTGGCTCCTTCACCCTCAAACCCCCCGCCCCTCTCCAGCCCAGACTGCTTAGGTGGATTTTTCCCCCCTCTGTGTGGTTTAGAACCAGCGTGACATTTCAGGCAACTGACAAAACATAGCTTATCTTTTTTAGTGTGGGAAGAATCTCCCCCCTCCGTTTTGTGTTTTCACGGTGAGCGTGAAATACAATGCGATCATTCAAGAACACTCAAATGTTCAATAAGCTACAAGCGTTTGTATTCACATGGAATTGATCAAGTCTGAGGCTGACAGTTGGATCGGGGGAGGGGCTTTTAGTGTGTAATGTTAATATCCCTATCTGTGTCTGGGATTGGTTTGGACAGTGACATATGTGTTTATGTGCCATTGATTTATTATTGATTGAGTGTGCAGGGCTTGAGGGGGAGCCAAGCACGTATCTGCTGCAGCACTGATTAGCATTGTCTAGGCGAAAGAGGATAGCAGCTAATGACTCAATTTAGCCCATAAATAGTTATTGTGCTCGATTAATACGCAAATCCCTGATAAATGCACATCCTCTGTGTGCTTAGAAAATAATTCCCACTTCTTTTATACGTTACTCTGGGCCTCTAGCAGACATGATGAATACGGGAAAGCTTCCTGGAGATTGGGGGAGGGGGTTCTTTGACAAACTCAAATCACAGATTGTTGATTTGCACTTCATACAGCTCCTGTGACCAGGCGCTCTCTAGTCCATGACACAGAGGGAGAGGTCCTTCAGCCTCCAGCCTGTGATAATGTGCTCAAGAACTGGCCGCTTTACTGGAACAAAGGACGTGCAGCTTTTCAGCTGTGCCTCTCAGGACTTCTGTCTCAAACGTCCTCTCTCCACTACCACACAGACAAACAGGCTAGTCTGAGTGCTCAGTGTGTTCATGCCCACCACACACAAATAGACCTCTCTCTCTCTCTCTCTCTCTCTCTCTCTCTCTCTCTCTCTCTCTCTCTCTCTCAGGTATTACTGTGTGAAATGAAGTTGCTCACCGCCTTGCTGTTGATAATAGACACATGCACTGATAGGAAGCAGGGCCCTAGGGGTATTGTGCAGCTTGTAGGAGGTACGCACACACTTGCACAAGCACTTACACACTACAATACTCACAACCTAGCCATAAGTGACTGGTTTACTGGATCTGCTGAGGTGGGTGCACAATTAATAAGACCTTGACTCTACCCTCTACCTTTTTTAAAAATAATAAATTCAAACCCTTATTTAGTTCTGTGTGCTTGAGTGATGTGCATGAAATCGATTCTGTTGACATCACTGCAGATGTGCATGTGAATGGGAGGGTGTCTGTGTTTGTGACGATCAGTTGTCAATGTTTTATTTCTAGCTAGTTTAAATCATTCAGTACTGCTCTACTGAAAACAGTAATGCAGCTGCTTACTTTCTCATTCTGCTCAGTATTGCACAATGTGTTTAAAGTTGAATGCTTTTGGCTCCTTCAAACATACCGGTAGATACCGGGCCTGGCCAAAATAATACTTTGTAAATTTTTTGCAGTAGGTCATTTTAATATGCTTTTTTTTAAACCAACTGCCTATTTTATTACAAAGAAAGTATAATTACTGTTGCTTAATTGGGTTTACCACATCATTTGTTTGTGAAATATTGAATAAAATTGGCACTGCTGGTCTGTTGTTTGTCCTATGTGACACATGTATCATGGATAAAGTATGATGTTTTTGCTGTTCCACTAGATACTACCTGAAACAAGAGTCAGTGCTGAAACCTAGATAGAAAAGTCCATCAGCGAGTGCTTATAAGTAGACTGAAAGATGACACACGTTTCACTAATATAAACACGATACATTTAAAGTGTAAGATTAGGCTTCATTTAAATGCTAATTGTTTATTTAAATAGGCTAGCGCTACATTGACTGTGTTCTTTTTATAGGCAAATCAGTTTGCACATGCTAATTTGTTGTATGGACAAATACATATGCATTAACATATCTAAAATGTATAGGTGAATTCAAGTTTCAGTGTTATAATCGTCAAAGATTTTTTACATTTTATTCGTTTTAGGACATACAAGTACCATTTGCATTAACCAGTTCACATTGTGTAAAAAATAGCTTAATGAATGGAACAATAGAAAAGGTTCAAAATATTCGGTTCTGACCACAACAATGTCACATTAAACTAATGTAAGCAAAAACGAACACATGAATAAATTAATGTTCAAATGAATTACCTGTTTGATGTAACATTTTGCGAGAATGTAGATGTTAACTCAAGCTGTGATGTTTAAATGTGTCGACACTGACTCTTTTTAACTGTATTTTCATTGGTTTGAATTAGAGCTGGGTGATATGTAAAAAAAAAAAATCTTATTACGATCATTTTTTTCATATTCGTCAATATATATCACAATAGGAATCAAATCATATTCTGTCAAATTTAAAGGTTCCTTTTCACTTGTGAGGAGTGAAAGTATCATAAGGTTCATTCTGGTGTAAATTAGTTGTTTTCTGTCAGAAGATACTGTACTGTAAAACATTATACAACTGTATACTAGTCAGTAGTGTTACAGGAGAACAAAAACAGAATTGAGAATTAAATTCTATGCTCGGTTCTAAATAAAATAAGCAATATAAATAAATAAATAAAATATATATATAATATATATAATACACACACAACACACAAATGGAGGTAAATTTTAGCTCATTGGATACAATTGATAACTGTAAAAATGGCCAATGATCTCAAGACTAATTACATTTTCAGTGTTTCCATAAACAGTATATATATTTGTAAACTCTGTTTTGATCTGTCAAAAGCTTTCAGGTTCTGCAGATTTCAGTCTTACTCTGTGAAGTGGACAGTGAGGCTCGTATATGACGCACTGTGAAGCTCCGTCTGAGAGAAAGGTTTACAGTCAGGGAACTTTTACAGCTCTAAAGAACGACACTGCTTCAGATGGTAAAGAGATTGGTCGTATTAACTGTCCCTTTGTGGGAACATGCTTTAGACACTGTGTGCAGTGCGGCACTAATCTGCTTCTGAATGTAAACATCCAAAATAACTTCCCTTTACTGAACTCCTCTAACCCTTCTTTTTAATTATATTCATGTTTTTTGATCTTCGGGCTATATCCATTGGCATGTCAATATTTTTATGTTGTTGTTTTCTTTTTTCTCGCTGGTGTGCGTGTAGCAGAAGTAGCATTAGCGGTTAAAGTAACCCAAACATTAGCTTGCACGCTGGTTCGTCTGGCTCCTTTTTGCTCTTCTGGCCATGTGATTGGTTACTCTATTCCAGCGATGTGATTGGTTCACCGCTATTCTTATTGTCATTGGCTTTTTGCGTTGTCTCTCAAAACATGGACATGGATGGAATTAGTTTAATCAATGTGTTATCAGCCTGGCGAATCTTCGAATCAAGTCTATCAAATCGATAAATGTTATATGGCAATAATTATTGTTAGTGATTTATCACTCAGCTATAGTTTAAATTTGTTGCAGTGCATTAATGGTCAGTTTCAAATTACACTGTTAATTTCCCAATCTATACTCTCATTGTTTGGGAACTAAATTGCCTAATTTAATTTGTTTCTTTGTTGTTTTTCATGAGGCCATGAAAACCAATATGTCTATCAGCCTACAGCAGTTTATCCCCTTTGCCTGGACTGAAGCAATAGATTACAGCCAGTCAGAGCAGATCTCATTTACATTTCTCAGGAACTAAAACAACCTGTTTAATTTGACATATAGAATATATAGTGGTTTAGAAAAAAGATTGATATGGGGGGGGTCAATTTAATTATACTAAATGTATTCATATTGAGAAATGTTGACTCACTTATCAGTATTTGAAGTTTAAAGTTACCGTTGCAAGTCTTTATGCTGGTATTGAGTCAGACCACAGATAAGCTGCAGCCAATCCTGTTGTCTGCTAAATGTATACTGTAAATAAGGAAAGGTCAGGAGTTCATATGCGTGCAGACACATGCATTGTTTGTATAGTGCTGGAGTGTGTGTGTGGTTTTTGGTGGGGGTTGGGTGTGTGAGGAAAAGCTCACAACAGTATCTCAGAAAAGCTCATTGAAAGAGTCTAGCCAATCCTGTGAGGACAAACTTGATGGCTGATTGCAGGTATGGAGTGCTTCACATCACAGACTTGGTCTTGAGAGGTTTCATTTTTGAAGTAGAGAATCATGGAAATGGGCTGTATTGTTAATGTTTAAAATACTTACTACTGAGTGAAGTGAAAACGGTTCTCTTTGTGTGGGAAGGTGCTGGGCTGCATGGTCTACTACCAATGCCAAATCAAAGTCATTTATAAGTAGCATTGAGTAATTGTTGAAAATAGTCATCTTTGGCCTTGAAGCGAGGAAGCCGTACGATATCCAGTAGAATTTTTCCTATTTATTTCATCAGACAAAGGCTTTGTGATCTAGATGAATACATGTTGTATGTATCCACTAAAACTCGCAGACAGGCTTTGAACACCTGAGCCTTTGGTCTGAAACATGTGGTAGGAAAGTGCTGCTTAAAACTGTTACTTTTTTTGTGCTGTATGAGCTGCTCTCTAGACATATGGAAGAAGTGCTGTGAGTCATAGTGTTGCACGGGGGGGAGGAGGGGGTTGGAGTTGCCTGCTGGGTGGTAAGTAGTGAAGTGGTGCTATTGTTTCTTTTTCCATTGCATTTGAAGGATGGGGGGGGGGTTGTCCCTTTATGCCGGACCTTTTCTTTAGTGTATTGTAATTGTAGTTCCTCACCCAACGGGAATCAAATTCATTACAGCTCTGTTTTATAGTCATTGTTGTAGGCTATAGAAGGCAAATTGAATATAGACTTTTGTCTGATAAATTTGAGTTAACCATGTTGCAGATAATGCTGTGTTTTGAGGCTAATCTCGCTTTCAGAAAATGTAGCCTAATCATATGAGAGTATTTTTCAGCCTTCAATCCTTTCGCAAAGCCCGACTTAATCCTTGCCAGTCATACTTCTACCGTCTCATAAAGCTCTGATTGAAAACTCATTTGTTGCATCTGGGATCACCAAATGATTTGCATACATTATACTGAGCTGTGAAGCCTGCTGATCGCCGCCTTTTTAAATGTGTTCTCGGCCCGTCTGGAAAAAAAAAAACACCTAACAGCTCCAGAGCGAACACTCTGGCCTGCTGTGTCCATTTCTGCTTCGCGGCAACATGGCGGCATACCTTACGTTTGTAAAAATTGCCTCAATATCACATGCTGAGGTGCTGGTCTTCAGGAGTAATGTGAGCGCGATTTAGGATGAATAAAACATGGTGCTGTGAAAGAGTAATGTTGAAAAAGGAGTGTGTTTTGTAATAGAGCCCTGCTGTGTGCCCATTGTGAGGTGATGTGTTAATAGTGAGAGAGCAACTGGGTGGCTAGGAGGCCGAGGAGGTATAATTTCTCCGCTGCTCTGAAGGAGAAACGTATTTTTATTTAAAAACCTCCTGGCTCACACCCCTTGACTTCATTGCAGTAATGGAAATGGTAAAATAGGTGCTGTTGGCTGAGCCCCTGAAGCCTTTTCACCGGCTTTCACAAATGGCTGGTTTTGCGTCGTCTCTCCCTCTCTCTGTCTCTTTACTTTTCCCTCTCTCTCCCTCCCTCCCTTTTCCATTAAGACAGCTGGTATCTTTCAAAAGGTCCTGCACCGCTGATTGATGTGTAATGGCTTCAAGCCTCACCTGCCCCTCAGCATGTTATTCATCTGTGAGCTCCGTGCAGGGGAAGACTGCTTACTGCGTAATTGGTCCTGGTCAAAATTCAGGCTGCAGATGAACCAGCGCAAGTGCATTGTCACCAGCGTGTGTTTAAAAGCAGTCTTGTAGCCATACATAGTCCATTTGTATGACGTTTGGTAGATAAAGTCCATTTAGTAGTGAACGTGTGAAGACCCTTCATCTGCTTTTTGGGTAATTCTCTTTGTAATGAAGCAACAGAGATGTATTCTCCATTGTTGCTTTTGTGTAGTTCTTCAGTGCACACGTGCTTAAGAAGGACCAGCTGCTCCTATTCAGATCTTTATCTCGGCCCTAAATGAAACTGGACGGGGTAGAAATTGGGCTCAATTTGTAAGAAAAGAACATCACTGAGCAATGCACCCTGGTTAAACATTTAACAGTTAATTTCTTTATCATAAAGGCAGATATAAAGATAAATCCATGTGTTGTGCCTTGGTTATTGATTCCATTTAGCCTTTGCTGTCGTTATGAATAGGTGTGGGTATTGAAATTCAATTCTTCAGTGGAACCAGCCCAGTCAGTTACTTTCAGACTACAGTAATCATGACCCATGTCATTCATTAGCAGATTTGATTCCCAGGGGTCCAGCACAGTTTGGTAATCTCCCTTATTGAGCGCACCTGTTAATTGGGACGGGAGCTTCCAAACCTTGCAGGACACCGGCCCTCCAGGACTGACTTTGGACACCTTTAAGTAGTCTCTCCATTAGTCTATAATTCCATGTGGTCAATAAATACACCTGTTTCCAGCGCCTTCCAGTTACGTATGGTTTAAGTCACACCCAGGGTATTGATAAAGGTTTCTCAAAGTTAAGGAAGCATTTTTGTTCCCCCTCGTATTCACTGCCGCTCACTCACACCTCAAATAATTCACCTTATCACTGTATTGTCTGTGATTTGTAGCCTGAATCTCAGCAAACCAAACATTGTTCTTCATCTTGTAAGCAAGACTGAACTGCAATGTTTCTCATTTGCTCATTAGTATTTGACCTAAAGTCCTTGTTGCTTCTGTCTTAATGTTGTAGTCTCACTTTCAGACTGCTGTGTGGAGAGAGGTGTCTTTGGTTAAGGTATTTGTGTATATTTGTATTCGTGTGTTGGCAGCCCAGCGGTCAGTGTGGTATCTCATCATTCGGTGATTAATAGGGCCGTGACGCAGGAGCTCCATAATCAGCTGCTTGTGTTTGTATTGAGGCTGACGAGGAGAGCAGCTGCCCTGTCAGTTGGTGTCTACTCAGAAGATGACAGGCTGCCGTTGACGAGCCGAGTTGTCAACTGCGCCACTGTGCCTGCCAAAACCCATTTCTCTTTCCTTTTTACCTCCTCTGTAACGCACATCTGATTCTGACAAACAGCCCAAATCCTCCTCCTCTCCATTCAGTCCATATCGTTGGTGGTAGTCAGGTTTTAGCTGCAAGGCTACAATCACCGTAGCTTCCAGTTCATCTGAAGAGAATGAGGGAAAAGCAAAGCCCTTTGAAAGAAATGCCCTCAACACTCAGATCTTTCCAGCCGTTTTGTGAGCTGGTTTGTTTTTTCTTTTGCAGTTACTTTATTTATTTTTGATGACTGATCTTTATTTTCACGAAGGTTGACTTAAAAGAGGGGAAAGAAGTGGTGAGCATTTCGCTAAGGGTTGTAAAAACAGGATTGGGTCCAGAGCTGTTTTCTGCCTGCAGTTTGCAGCCAGGTTCTCTCCTCCATGCCTGTCTGTTCTGATTTGCAGAGCTAAGTGCTATACTAACTCAAGCGACTGGGTTCTGACTGAGCTGGGCTTGATCCAACCCGCCTAGATCAGAAAAAACACTCGCCCTCTAGTGCGCTAGGGTCTGCATTCCAGCTCAGGCTCTGGCTCAAATCCTTGCCTGTATTGTTAAACATGGCAGAGCAGTCCACCATTGCTTGGATGCAGTGTTATTGAGTAGGTCTTTTTGCCTAATATCCTGTAAGATGTTCCACGGAGGCTATTTGAAGATGGTGCTGCAGGGAGCCCTCTTTAGGTCACTGTGTGGGAAAACATTTGGCTGCTTCTCACTGCTCAGCGAAATGAACTGAGGAATAGAGCAGGCAGCTTGAAGTTTGTGTTCTTTTGATATAGCTTTGCTCGGAGCTCTCCTGAGGCCAGGCGCTGCTGCTGCGGAGGAGATTGCCCATTGATGTTCTTCTCTGTGCCGAGCAGCTGCGCTGCTTAGTGTCTCTGATTGATTCAGCTGATTGCATGTATATTAATAAAGCATTTTTTCGCTACCAACTGTGGCTTGTAAGAGAATTTTCCAGTAAGGTTGAGGGTGACGTTCGTCAACAATAATATATTGAGATATTGTCTCAAGTCCAATTAGGGCTTCCCAATCATCATGAGGTTTTGTAAGAGTGGCAAACACTTACATCTGCATGGCAAGCATGCTTCCAAGACTTTTGCAAATATCTGAGATCAACTTTCACAATTGTTTACTATAGCATTGGACAGGAGCCACTGATCTGATGTCACATGTTCTAAAATCTTTTGTCTCTTCTCTTTTGCAGCTCTTCTGAAGCACTGGGGTTGTTGGTGTGGCCAAATTTTCCCTGGATTTGCTTGGTAAATTCAGAAGACTGAAGCCCAGGCTCACAGTCTACCTTTCACGGAGGCCCAGCCGTGAGAGGACAGAGGAAGGCACGTGGCGAATCATGACTGCCGACAAAGAGAAGGACAAAGAGAGGGAGAGGGACAGAGACCGGGATAGAGAGCGGGACAAGCGCGAGAAGGTGCGAGAGAGCGAGAGCTCGCGGCCTCGGCGAAGCTGCACGCTGGAGGGCGGAGCCAAAAACTACGCAGAGAGCGAACACAGCGAAGACGAGGAGAACGAGGCGGCTGGAGGTGCCACGGCCGAGGAGGCCACCAAGAAGAGCAAGAAGAAGCTGCCCAAGAAGAAGTCACGCTACGAGCGCACAGAGAACGGAGAGATCACCTCCTTCGTCACAGAGGACGATGTCATTTACAGACCTGGTGGTAAGCACCATTTTGAACCCTGCCCCACGCTTTACCTGTGATTGGGCTGTTGAAGTGTTCTGCCTCCTGTTTCTTCCTCCCTTTCTGGCTCAAGTCTGACATTTGGCTTAGTTGAACCTTGATCCGGGAGAGAATTCCACAGTAACATTCACTGAGTGCTCAACTTCATTAAGAATTTTCACACTTCATGCTAGACGGCACGTTTCCAGCTAATTACATGTCTGTCTGTTGTCAAGGTAACTTGCTGGCCTGGTAAATGCATTCCCATTTTGATTGTGAAGGAGGCTGAACAAAATGGTTTGTCTTGGCTCAGCATTGGGCAAGAGTGTATTCAATAATATTATGCTAACATAACTAATATCATTGCATTAGCATACCACAAGTGTATCGCCCTTGCGTCCTTGGACGTCAGTCTTATAGCAGTTGTTTAAAAGAAAAGGAATGCATTTGTATTGGCTACCAGCACAGACGAAATGAATTTATCGTAATAGATCTGTTGAAAGCGCAAAAGAAGTTGCTACAGGATGGTTGTGAGACTTTTTTTTCCCCTTTCTCTTGCCAGTGCATGCTGGAGTTATGGTCCTCTCTCTCGCTAGCATTTTCTCCCTTTTGTTTCATTTCTGAAATATAAAATGGGACCCATTAGGTCTTTATTAGACACTGTGATTTAGCCTAAAGTGCAATGCTAACCTTTTCCCTGCCTGTAAACATGACCTCTTTCTCACCTGCTGTTTGGAAATTGGCTGTACATGCGACTAAGGGGAAATGTCAACACTCTGGTGGATGGTGTGTGTGTGTGTGTCCATCCATCGGTACGCTAAAATCATCTCTGCCATGTCTTTCATTTATCTAGCAGCAACGAAAGGTCAAGTAGGAACGCGCTGGCACTGCATAGTTATTTAATGTGAAGACACTGAAAATTATAGCCAATGTGTAATTTTGGCCCTTCCCCCGCCTCCACCCTCTCCCCTGTGCTTAAGGGAATTGTATTACCAGAGAGGGAGAGAGCAGTGCATGCAGAGCGCTCCCCCCGCCCCTCCAGCATAATATACTCGGAGGCATTATCTGTGCAAGGTCCTTGAAAGCACTGTCTGCCCTAATGAAGCCTTGTTTCTGACAGTGACCCCACAGCCTGTCTCTTCTCTGTTTGCTAGACTAAACTAGAGTGGCTGCTTCTCTTCTGTCAAACAGACAAGTCTTTTAAAATTCACTCTGTTCACCCCGTGTGTTCTTATTGCTAGCAGGAGAATGTAAGAAGACACGATGTCATACGTTTGCGAACAGCGGCTCTCTTGTGGGGGTTTAACAGATGCTATTGGTTTTATCATTTATAGGCAAACAAGCCATGGCTGCTGAAAATAGCACCCATCTTGATTGTATAATGCAATTTACGGTTAAAGAATTAGCATTAAATTAAATTGGATTGAATGTGCTGCGCCGTCTCCCCTGTACGCCTGTCTTCCATTTTCACTCAAATTTCCTGCCCAGGAGATCCTCTCATCTCCAGCAGTCGCCACGTTTGAGGCGTTATAGTGTGTTTGTGTGGACGTGTGTTGCTGTAACAGGTATTCTGCAGTGCAGTGCTTCTAATCTGTATGTGGTCATTTGCTGCAGCCTTATTGCAATCAGATTTGATTCGGGTGGCTTAAGAAGGCACAAAGCCCGTGCTGGATTAAGCTCTGCTAAATGTTAAATCCTTTTATATTCGTCTGGTGACACACAATATGTAAAACTGACCACCCTTGGAGAGGGTATTAAGCAGGCAGAGAGGCAGACGAGGGTTTAGGAGATGGGGGGGGGGGGGGGGGGGGAGAATTACTGGCAGGGAG
>JBBIGC010000131.1:22322772-22335509 GCA_037576955.1 Lepidarchus adonis
GGGAGAGATACTGGCAGAGAGATACTGGCAGAGAGACAGCAAGAGCTGAACCACAACATTTAATTGCTTTTGTTGCTGGAGAGAGCCTAACAAGCATGCATGACTCTGTGTAGATAATAGGAAACAATATTGAAAGAGTTTCCTGTCTACTCACTCAGCTTTCTGTCTTTGCCTTCCAGCATTTTTATAGCGAGCTTAGAATACATTGACTAGGTCATCTGAAAACCCGAAGATGACTAATCTAGGCCGTTTGAGGTTTAACCCTTTCATGCTGAGGCGAAATGCAGCTGTTTTTTACCTTTTTTATTCACTCTCCTTTGATAACTTGATTTGTCTTATATATTTTTATATGAAATAGACATTTGCTTGTACAAGATCTGTTTTTTCAAACCATCAAGTTGTACTCCAATATTTGATGGTATGTGTGTTAAAGAGAATTTTTTAAAGGAGTCAGTGGGTCCTCAGTGTAAGTCTGTCAGGCCACTCTCCATATGCTCACTGCTCACCTCTCCCATGATGGTATAAAAAAAGATACTGCTCATCCATTACATGTTAAAATAAACATGATGACATCACTGCAAAGTTGAGTTGTTAAAAAATACTGAAGGAAAAAGGAAGAAAGTGCTGCTTTTTAAAATAATTTATTTAATTTATATAATATTTTTAATATATAATAATTTAATTTAAAATAATTAAGGTGGAAAGGCCAAGTCTTGCTGAGTGACACTTTCTTAAGCAGGTCCTCCAGAGCTTAAATGATCAGGAAGAGGATGGAGCTTTTATAACATGGTATTTAGAAATCTGTGTTGTTGGATCTAAATCTTGTGACTCCAAAATGGGAAATATTCATTACATTCGCTGTTTGAGTTTCATTACAAATAATCATCAACCACTTCTGTTAATTAAGTCACAATGTAGGGCAGTGGTGGACTAGTGGTTAGGACAACGCCCTTGGGATTTGAAGGCGTCAGGTTTAACTCATGGCCCAGGTACCACTGAGGTATCCTTGAGCAAGGTACCGTCCAGCTGTGCTGTTGATAGCTGCCTGCTGCTGTGCACGTGTGATAGGTTAAACGCAGAGGTCACGTTTCATTGTGGTGCACTTTGTGTGTGATTGTGTTCACAATGTCAAACGATCACTTCCACTTGACCTAATTGATTCTGATATTTTCAGATTGTCAAAAAATGGAAACATTAATAATATACTTAGCATTGAGCCACTCAGCCACTTACATTGAACCACTGTGTATTGTTACTCCGTTAGGACAAATCAGTATTAAGCCTTTATAGATCTTAATTCCATTATGTGACACGTGCAGCAGTACAGGGAGTAGCATATTCCTTTATGGTATATGGTAACAAACACAGCTCTAGGGAATTTTCTATACCAAGCATAGAAATGCATCTGTCCCACTTAAACTGGAGCCAGAATTTAAAAAGATTAAATGGGCAAAGTCTCTGAATGTATCGGCAGTGATACATTATGCAAGATGGGTTAATGAGCGAGATGAGTTAATTCCGCTTTTTTTTTTATTTCTGCATTATTCATTCAGAGTGGTTTTATGTAAAATGGTTTATTGTAGAGAAATGTACTGACTTTTCTCTGCAGTAGTGATGATAGGAAAAGTGGAAAAGATGTACATGAAATGAGATGTCTACAATGCATAGATGCTTATTTACCATCCAAAATAACACACCACATACGTGTATGCAGTTTTATATAAATTTTTTCCTCTTTTTTTGCGCCGTTACACCACTGCACCAACTGTTTGAAGCCAAATCTTTATTTTAAATGTTTCATTAAACAATTTCTCTTGAATCAGACCGTGTGTTCATTACCATTTCATACAATAACTTTCTTAGATGTAGCTTTTGGAGGCAGATGTCTGCTTCAAATCACCACGCTGTGAGCAATTCTGACTCCATCAGTGTCTCTAGAATGAAGCGTTTCACATCAAACCACCCTGAATAACTTGGTTTACATCTTAACCATTTGATTATTCAGCAGAATTGAAAATCTCTGGGATTCCCATTTAAATGGCTCCAGCAGAGATGTGGGGAGTGAGGGTGTATGTATGAAAGGGAGATGCGGTGGTGGTGGTGCAGGAAGCTATAAGAGCATTTGTATTGCAGAGAGTCTGGGTGGACTTGAGCAGGGCGGGCAGTGGAATCGATCAGCTCTTTGAGTGCTGTTCTTGTGTCCGGGCCCCCTGTAGCTTTGTGGATACTCGCTACACACAGGCAGCTTATGGATCCAGCCGGCACATTATACACACGCGAGATCAATAGCCCAGGCATATCTCGTCGGGCTCTGGCCATCTGCAGTCCCCTCTACAAACCCAGAGCTGCATGAGGATCCTTGCAGCGTGCAAGCGAAAGTGTGCTTCTCCAGGCCCTTTTTAAAATGGAGAATTCATTGAGCAGGCTGGGCTGTTTCCATTACCCCTCTTGCGCTCTGTAATGGAGCTCTGCAGCTTGAAGCAGTGGCCATTGCCATAGGCTGTGCTGTTGGTCATCACCCGGAGTGCCCGGCTTTACGGAGGTGTGCGAGAGGCCTGTAAGATGTGCGTATCATTTGGTTTTCTCTGGAGACGTGTGCATCTCTTAGAACACCCTTTCTAATGTCTTCTGCCTCTCTGTTTCTCTGCTCCCTTGGTCGCCTGTGGGTGTCTGGACAGCTGTCACCTAATTATGCAGCCACCCAAAGCCTGCAGTCCTGTCATCAGGGCAGGGCCTGGCGCCTCCATGAGCCTCTGGAGCCCAAACCTATGCTGCTCCTTTTTGGCTTATTGCTATTTCTTTTGTCCACTTGCTGGTTTGTGTTGTGTTTGTCAGTGAAAAGATCTGGGAGGGGTACAGAAGCTCTAGTCATAGCCTGCTTGGAGAAATGATGATTGGGAAGCTTCAGTGTGGAGGATGAATGCACATTGGAGTAGGGCTTCACAATGTTTTTATGGACCAATGTCAAAATTGAAGTTTAATTTGGTAATTTCCTTTCTCTGTCCATAAAATCCAAATGTTGTTTTTTTTTTTCTTCCACCCACTGACCCTGAATCCTTCGTTGTGCCAATCTTGATGGGTGACTGTAATCTTAAAGATTGTCGGGCAGACTGAGTCAACAGTTCAGTCAGTGTATATCTGAATCATTCCATTCATTTTTTTTTTTTTCTTCAAGCACATAATCGCTTCTGTATACTGGTCAGTAAAACTGGATATTGCCATCAACCTCACAATACCATACATATCCTATGTATGTTCTAAAAGGCTGAACTGTCCTTCATAATTTTGAGCACAACTTGGGCAAATTGGGCCCTTAAAATTTCATTAAAAGCCATGTTTGTGGTCACAATTTAAAGATTTATTGGTTCACCTTCATTGAAGAAATTGTGTAGATTTTATACTAGTTACGTAGTTGACATCCTACACCAAACAGATGTGAAAAACCTCTGTAGTCCAAAGTCAGTAGTGAGTTTCCACAGTGTCAAGGCAATGCTTTTTTATAGGGGTAGTTTGTTTGTTTTCTCCTGTTCTAATTTCAAACGGTAACAGAGATAGATAACAGTACAGTGTGACAAACTAAAGTTCTGTATCCACTGCCCCCCCCCCCCCTGTCCTGGTGTTCACTCAAGCAGGAAAAAACAACAATGTCTACAACACAAGCTGCTCCAACTTTCCTTTGGTTTTGGGTCTTGTCCATGTGTCCTTTTAGCGAATTCTCTACAGCGGCTGGAAATACATTTGTACCAGAATCGGCTAAACAATCGGCACGTCCTCCGTTGTTAGCCTTGTCAAGTTGTTAGCTAGATAAAATCTACCACATACGCAGGGTTTTAGCCTGTAAAAACTGCAATAATACGTTGAAAAGTTGGAAAGATATAGTATATGCACAACTTAACTATGCACCTAATGTTTTATCATGTACTGTAGTCTTTAAATGGATTGTAGTGTTCATGTGGTCTCATACTTTCAAAAATTCACTAATATGCTCATGTCACTCATATGTCTCTCATATGTAGTCTATGTAGACTGGAGTGTTCAGGGCACATATCGTAATATCTTGCAAAAAAGAAAATTCAAGTCTCATTCCTCAAATGACACTGTTTGTTCTCCATTTGTAAATAGGTGTTGGAGAGCAGGGGAGGAAAAAAAGGCTAAGTTTAGAGTCATTTATTATTCAGTGAGGCAAGACTGAGAGCTGTTGACCACCTGTGTGAGTCGTGGAGAGAGGTAGACGGTGCCTCCTTGCAGCTCCGCTGGAGACCGCTCAGCAGTGTTGGCTCACACGGATACGCTGCCTCTTTCCACCCATATCTGCTGCCTCTCACACCCACTGGGGTGTGTCCTCAGAACTGAGAGAAAGAGAATTAAAGATGTGGCTGCAGTCGAGTAGGACTCCATGCTTGCTTGTCTATGAACAGCCATCCCTTGTGTGTGCATCAGTGCTTCAGGCTTATATCTTTATTAGTTTACCAGGTTTGTGATATTCTGTATTACTGACAGTGATTAGTTTTCCCATCAGGCATTAGGGATCTTTGCTGCTGTTCATGTTTTTAGTATTGCTTTCCAATACTAAGTGTTTGGGCTTTTTTTCTTTTTTTTTTAAAGTGTTTCTGCTGAAATTGAAATACAGGCCACAGGAATCTGTACTAGGCTGATAGCCCAAAATAAAAGAGGCTGATCTATTTAGAAAAATCCCCCAGTGTGGCTTGGTATGACAGGGAGCCTGCAGAAGGCTTTTGTGCAAGTGAACCACCTGCCGATTACAAATTAGAAAGCTTCTATGTGCTAAAGTCTACTCCACACGTCAAAAGGGCGTCTGTTCCTGCCTGGGGGAGTCAGCTGTTTCAGGCTGCTATTAGGAGGGCAGCTCTTGCAAGGTTGATAGAATGTATCTGGAGGTTTTTTTATACTTTGGCTGTGAGAAATATGCACGCCAGCGTGAGGGTGAAAATGTGTGCTTGAGTAGCGGATGAGTGTTAGAGTGCGGTTATGCTGGGGCGAAGGCCGAGTGAATGGGAGTGAGTGCGAGAGAGAGAGCTTTTCGGATAGCAGTGAATTGGAGTGTGTGTGTGTTAGAGTGGGTTTCCAAAGGCCATGGCTGCCTGAGCAGCAGGCCAGAGGACGCGAGTGGCGGTGTAAATTGGATGCGCTGGGTTGGGCCAGGGCACTCACTTTTTTTTCCCCTTTTTTCCCCCCTTTTCTTACCCCCTCCCCCCATTTTTTTGACACAAGGCTCTGGCAGCGACCACAGTGAGACACACTTCCCTGCAGGAAATAACACAAGCGGCACAGGCCAACAGTTTGCTGCTTGTCGGTCCTGTGGGAGGAGAGGAGTGTTAAAGCAACCCCCTCTGACATTCGCACATGCGCTTCATTATTGCATCCCTCCTGTTCCTTTTAATTTGAGGAGCAACAGACTCCAGGTCCAATGCTACTGCTGCTTGCCAAACTAGCACTGACAGCACAGGTGCATCGTTTTACCATACACTCCCAACAAAAGTCCTTTTGCGCTTTTCTTTTTTAGAAGAATAGTGTGGTGGTAGCATTCGGAATCACTTAAAATGTTTTATTCACTTACGCTGTTTTTAGTTTGCGAGCTTAATTTAGCACTTTTACCCTAATAGGTGTTCGTTACAGTAGTTAATTTCTTTGAAATGTAAAAACTCATAATTTTTTCTGCTGTTACCCTTTTTAGCATCTTTGTTCACTTAAGATTTTTTTTCTTTGTTTGTAAATGAGTTTTTCAAAACCATAACATTCATGATTCATGTGCCTTGTTATGGAAAAGTTGTTGTTTTTTTTCTTCCAGTTTTGTTTGAGTCAACCCAGTATTAACGAAAATCTGCTATTTCTACTTGGGATTCACAAATCAATTCTGTTTCTCCATTAACTACAGTCAGTGTTGCTGTCTCTTTTAAAAATATATATAATAAAACTATAATCTTAAAGCAAGTGTGAAAAATGTAGTGTTTAAGGTTCTTTGACTCATAACAACAGCAGGGTTCCTTTTTGTGCTATGCAAGATGTCCTTTCAAGGTTCTTTTTAAAAATGGCTTACATCAGGTTTTTCATCATGAGGGCAAATCACTGTAGGATGTGTTTAACTTAAAGATAAAAATCTGATTTGTGCCTCATCAGGTCTTTAATTTGTGCACAGCTTTAGTCCTTGGATCTGCTTTACATGTCTCCTGCTGATGAAGCTGGATTGAATGAGAGAAATATAAATGGGTCACACTATGTTTTTATTTGTGCTTGCATATTTCTGCTTTCTACGTGCACCAGCTCATAAACCCAGAGTTAATGTTAGCCAAGCGCCGCCTGTCCGAGCTCGCCCCACCCCAAAGCCGTCTGCACTGAATTAACACTGCAACCCATTTGATAGAGAGAGCAAAGGAAAGGTTTTTTTTGTTCCCCCCTCCTTTTTTATTGGTGAAGGTGTGTTTTAAATTAGCCATGCTTCTCAGGCTGAACAGAACGCCTGAGTGAACAGTGAAACATAGCAGAGGAGGAGCACCCCTCTTATTTTCCTTCATGCATATGCATGTCACTAAGTGAAGAGTGACAACGCATTAAGAAATAATAGCTGCGAACAGATCGTGTTTAAGCTTTTGTTTTTTCTTCTTCTTCTTCTTCTTCATGTATGCGTGTGTGTGTGGGGGTGGGGGGTGATGGTGATGGTCTGTTTCTCCAGCTCAATAAATCTCAATCTAAGGATGAGGCCAGGCTGCTCCAGCAAAGTGGTCGATAATGGCTCTGTGGTGTTTGCAAAGCCCCCCCCCCCCCGACCGCCGAAAGAGGCAGAGGTGGAACCTGTAGCCTGGGTGGAAAGGGTGGGGGGCTTTGGGAAGTCTACACAAACCCTGGAACAGCTCACATCCCCACACTGCAGCCCCTCCCCCAACAGCCCCCTGTCTCCCTCTCCCCACTCACTCCTGCTCTGTAAAAGCACAAAATGGCTGGAACGCTGCTGAACAGATCGGAGTCTTGGAGGGCGGCTCTGGAAGAGCCTGGTGCAAGTTAGAGCTGCACAACTCCACATTGAACAAGCTATCGTTACTGTTGGAGTAAAAGCAAATGCATTTAATGACCTTTTGAATTGAACATTGATTTTTATTGGTTTATTTATCTTCATGTTTGGAAAATGCTGTGGAGGGGAGAGTATTTTTTTTCTTCATGCTTAATCAGACACATGAATTCACATCCTCATAACCTATTGTCTATGTCACTTTGTTTTATGTAAAATTAATGAGGAATTAACCAGATTAATGGTTAAAACTCTTGTTACATTACATGTATGGGGTTAAAGCTGGGACGGTCTGTTCATCACATTGAGCCTCAGTTCTCATTTTTAATCTACTCCCTCTAAATTTGTGTTGCCTTTCTGTG
Source organism: Lepidarchus adonis (assembly GCA_037576955.1). Lineage (NCBI taxonomy): Eukaryota > Metazoa > Chordata > Actinopteri > Characiformes > Lepidarchidae > Lepidarchus > Lepidarchus adonis. The sequence continues at coordinate 22,330,159 of JBBIGC010000131.1, forward strand.
CACCTCTATTGGCTTTTCAGTGGGCAGAGAATCCATCCCCTCTAAATGAATGTACTGGCTGGGTTAAGGGTCCATAAGCCGCAATTCTCTGCGGTAAATCCCCCTTGACGTGGCCCGGGACTTTAAGACATGTCATCTCATCTTCAGATTTGTCTCTTTTGTTCTCTCTCTCTCTCTCTCTCTCTCTCTCTTCCCCCTTCTTTGCTCCTCCCCTGTGTGAGCTCCCATGGGCCAGCTGAACCAGTGATGGAGATTTTCATTTATGTTCCCTTGTAAATGAGAGGTTGAGTCCAGGTGCAGCAGGAGCGGAGAAGCCGCAGCTTAGACTTCAGTCATATCTCCCACCCTGCTGACAATCATAAACCTAGAATGCATCATTCAGCCCCGGCCTGATAAGACCTCCATTCCTACCTCAGGATGCACCATGTGCATTCTTTACAGCTAGTGCTTTACGATCTTATTCTGTTGTGGTGTTGGTGTCCATTTTAGCTTGAAGTATTCCTAGATTTACATCGTTTGCTAAGTGCTCTATATTGTTTTAAGGAACAGTTCAAAACACACAAAGAACTAAATCAATAATACATTTCCTTTTTGGTAATTTGCATTGTGTATAGAAGGATGTACGGTTCCCTTGTGTAACAGCAGCAAAACAACAAATTACTCCAGTCAAAATGAGCTATTTTAGGTTTGCTTTCTTTTAGTACACAGTGCCAGTATCAGCACAGCTCATATTCAGTACCTTTTATTAATGCAGTCAAGTTTTATCTGACGGCATGAAATCAAATTCATATGATGATGTAGTCAATCTGCCTTGGGATGATTGGTGTCCAAATTTTGCTTTTTTAGATTGAGACAAGAGCTACAAGGCTAATGAGACTAACGAGCTCTACTCACCCTGATTATTTCTATAAAGACATCTCCACATATCTTTTCAGCTTGCTTGAATGCAGCTCTTTATTAAGGCTTGTTACTGTGATTTAGAACAGTGTGAACAATAAAATCAGATAGTCCATGTTTATGGCACCTTGAAATGAAGGGAAAGTGACCGTTTGTCATTGGGAACACACCATCACACACAGTGTAGTGTTCCTCTGCATTTAACCCATCACACGTGCACACCTGGAGCTATCAACAGCACCTGGGGAGCAGTGAAGTGGGTACCTCAGTGGTGCCCGGGTTGGGACTTAACCGTGCCACCTTTTGATTCCAGGGGCAAGTCCTAACCACTAGGCCACCACAGCCGTTGTAAGTCATACTTTGTCCTAAGTCTCTGCCATTTACATTGAAGTTATTGTAATATTCCTTATGGTATGAGATCTAAAAATATAGTGCTGAAAAAACAAACAGTGCAGCATAAAAAAAAAATCAAAATCTATAAATACAATTCAATACACTCCACTGAACACAATTCTATTGAATAGCATAATTATCCTGTCTGTACTGAAACATACAACGGTTATGATGCCTTTAAGAAATGCCAATTTCCATTGTGTTCTGCACGCATTTAGTGATGACATTTATGATGGAAAATATCATTTTGCCCACTACCTTATTGGAGTTTCCCCTCAACCAACCAGCATTATTTCCAACAGCTCTCTGTAATACAAATGCCACACATAATGCCAAGTCTGTTAAGTGTCTTTGTTCTGCCTGCCACTGAACAGATAAATGCAACAAGATCAATAACTGCGCACACAAAAACAAAGAAATTAAAGATGATGCAGACACACAAGCGTCGAGTGCATTGAAATGGACCTGATGTGCTTTGGTTAGTGATAGCTTTTAGCCTCCCTGGCCCGTGCTATGTTACTTCACCCCTGGAATGCTGAAGTGTTTGGTAAACACCGCCTCCATGTAGGCTTAGTGCTTCAGAGCGGTCTCCTGATAGCCGTACTCAAACGAGTTGTTTTGGAGCTCTTGTGCACTTTGTGTGCGAGTGTGTGCGTGTGCAAGTGTGTATCTGCTACGCTCCAAGGGCTTGTGCAGTCAGATGTGGCCTTTGCTGCTGGGTAAAGGTTGATCTCAATCCCGCCACTGCAGCACACACTGCCTGACCCCTTCACCAGCATTAGTTACAGATTGAAGGAGCTGGAGACAAGATAGTGGAGACACCTTGATGCTCAGTAATACATGGCTCTTCTCATTATGCATGTTTTACGAATCGGCAGTAGTGCACACAGTGTTTCTCGATTCAATAAAGATACAATCACAGTAGGGTGGCGAACTGTGCTACGACTCAAATGCAGAACAGCCCCTCCTCTTCATGTTTCATTAACTTTGACATTGTTATCCATTAGGATTACTGAGACACTGTTACGACTTGTCACAGTGTGGTGAAGTCACTGCTCATTGTGCTACTCAGACTGTTGGTATTTTACATTTATTTTTGTTTCTAAAGTGCTTTGATTTCGTTTTCATCAGAAATTGATTCGTTTTGATGGGCACCAATATGATTTCTGAAATGACAGACATACGTTACTGAATCTGCAATGTATGTAGTTTTTAGATTTGTAAAATTAATCATTCTGAAGTGAACAATCCTTTGTAATTTGCTGAGGTAAGGCCAGTAATATCTCTCTTGCAGTGCGCATTAATGTAATTTAATAACCTGCTTATAGATATAGTCATGTGCCATGTTGTTGTTGAGTTGCTACGTTTTATGATTTATCTTCTTTCAGAAGTGACACTCCTTTCATTTGACAATAATTATAGCTCCATTAGTGCTTTTGTCATAAATGTTACATTTTAATAACCAATATTAATTTGATATTGATGATAATCTGAGCATTTCTTTGTATCAACAGCACTTAAAGAACATTGAACAGCAACATGCCTCATTACAAAGAGCACAGTTACACTTGGTTTATTGGATTTTGTGCAGCGTAGTGTGTTAAGTGTCAAATATTTTCTGTATTGATATTTTCTTTTGAGGATTTTTTTTAAAACATGGCATCGTTTTTCCCTGAATGTAACTAACAAAAGACGAAAAGGAAATATTGTAATGCTTACTGTGTTTTGTGAAATTGGGCCCTAGTCTCATGGTCTTTGTGCTATATAGCGCACATGGTTGAAATTTAAGTAAAAAAAAAAAAAGTTAAACATGAGTTTACTATCAAACATTAATTCTCCTTAGGTCTTAAAATAGAATTATTTTTATAGTTTTTTTTTTTTTTTTTGCTAATTGGTGACTAATTGATTACTCAGCCTAAACTTGTCCTGTAAATGTGAAGACCTGTAACACGTTATAATAAATCAACAAAATGTTAACAAACGTATAATAAGAAGTCATGATTGATTGCTGCTGATATTTTTGTGAAATCTATCTTTATGAGCTAGCATGGGTTGTGACTGCCTAAAACTTTAACTTGTATGTACATTTGAGTGAATGTAATAATAATAATGTAACCTGACGACCTGTAGTGCTTTCTGTAATGGTATTGTTCGCTCACTGTCAAATCAATTGCAGTGTAAAGTGCCAGGTGTAGTTTGATTTTTAGTAAAAACCGCAATTTTCTGATCGTTCTGTGGAGGATGTTTTAAGCCGTTTTGTGTGACTGCGTTATCATTCGTTTTAGGAATATATTCTCAGGCTTCTTTTGAGAAGCCATGTTGTTCTTTCTCTTACTAAACACACACAGATCAGACCCTGTACGTGAACTGCTGCCCTCTCCAGGTTAATTCATTAACTCTGTCTGGATTGTACCAACATTTCTTAGTTGTAGAAATTATTGATTATATTTTTGACACCAAAATCTCTTACTAGTCTTTCTTTCTGTTTTCTGTACATTTTTGGCCTTGTTTAAAATCTGCTTTTTGGATGAATCTTTAATGATGTTTTAGGGGCAAAGTCCTAACCACTAGGCCCCAATGGTGGACTACACAAGGCTTCACGCTATTGTTTTATAGCATATTCTTTTAAACAACGTTATCATGCTCATAACGTTGCATTGTAACCATTTAGTGCGAATATTATTCATTATTAGGCTTCTTAGCCTGGCTGGTTTTTATGGCTGGAGTCAGCTAGTCCTGAATGAGAAGTAGGGTGGGAGTCTTGCTGTGCTCTTGGCAGCTTTAGTCCTGTTCACCCCTCATTGAGGGAGGTCTGGCTGGAACAAGCGACCCTACACACACACACACACACACACACACACACACACACAACCTCCCTCTCTCTCTCTCGCTCTCCCCTCTAACACAATCCCACCTACAAGTGCCGCTGAGAGGAACTAGTTAAAACATGTCTAGGTAGCGTAAATAGTGGAGTGCAGTGCCAGTCTGTAATGGATTTGCAGTGTGTGAAATAGCAGGGTAATGTAATGAGTGTTTTCAATGGATCTGTGGAAGAGCCATAGCCTGGCAGGCACCTCATGGTCTGAGAGAGCGAGTGAGAAGGAATGAGAGTGCCCCTCTTTTTTGGACTACCGGCTGTTTAATGTCCTCGACACATTTGAACTATCAAAGCCTGCTCGTCCTCATGCCATAGATAGACTCTCTTGTGTAAATAAGATTTTTATCTGCCTGGGAACACTGCTTTTTTTTTAGTTTTTTTTTTCAAACACACTCCATTTATTTATGTATTTATTTATTTATTTTTGGTCATGTGGATTCCTCAGTTGTAAGTTTGGATGTAAGCATTTGGAGAGAAAGAAATCCTGTCCTCTGCACTTTTACTAATGTTTGGCAGATTGGCCGCAAAGGAAGGAAGTGTGTGTGTGGGTGTGGGTGTGTGTGCACAAGAGAGAGCCGCTGTTGTCTGTTTTCGGTGCCTTGCCGCGTGAATGTTTTTGTTAAGGAGATGAGGGTTCATGACCTCGCCATACCACCAGTCACATTCGATTTAAGCACACAGGCGATCTGTGTTCTGCCAGGCAGAGAGCAGCTGGCCTTGCCGTCGGACAGACAGGCTTATGTAATTTGGCAGAGTTGGAAAATTAGAGGGGTTGAGGGTTGTATCGCTGGTCAACTGTTAAGCAGTTAAGGACCCAATGTACCAAGGTTGCATTGTCTTTTCTTTCTCTCTCTCTCTCTCATTCTCTCTCTATCTTTGTCCCTCTCTCTCATTCTCTCTCTCTCTATCTATCTCTCTATCTCTCTCTTTCTTTGTGTCTCTCTCTCTATCTCTCTTTCTTTGTGTCTCTCTCTCTTTCTCTATCTCTCTATCTTTGTGTCTCTCTTTCTCTATCTCTCTATCTTTGTGTCTCTCTCTCTTTCTCTATCACTCTATCTTTGTGTCTTTCTCTCTCTCGTTCTCTCTCTCTTTCTCTCTCTTTCTCTCTCTCTCTCTCTCTCTCTATTCGTGTCTCTCTCTCTCTCTCTCTCTCTCTCTCTTTATCCGTGTGTCTCTCTCTCTC
>JBBIGC010000131.1:22367805-22378384 GCA_037576955.1 Lepidarchus adonis
TCTTGTACGCTGTACAGCACTTTGGTCAGCCATTGGCTGTTTTTACAAGTGCTATATAAATAAAGTGGTATGGTATTGGGCTAATAGCAGCTAAGCTAACTCAAACAGCTGTTATATTAAGCAAATAATCTGGCATGTGTCTCTTTCAACAACTCAATGCAGTCAGTGAAACTCAAAACCACAACTTTTTAAACATTTTCTGTTGAGGAATCTTCCGTTTTTTGCATATGTTTATCTTGAGGCAGAGCATCATCTGATTTTGGTATTGAATATTAGTATTTTTATTGGATCAAAGTTTAAATTTAAGTGTTGTGACTTAAATGCCAATTCAATTTTATTGGATCAAAGTTTAAATGTAAGTGTGGCGACTTAAATACTAATTAAATGCAAAAAAAATACTTTTTTGACTGTCAAAAATACTATATACAGTACTTTACTGTGCGTATTGAGATTCCCAATGGTACAGTACACTACATGAGACATTGAGGCCAGCATTGTCTGTATTGCTGGACTGCACCATATCAGAAATAATTTCATGTCCCAGTGATGGAACATTTGAATGATGGTGGCAGAGGGAGAGAAACTAAAGAAGGCATAATGGTTAGATTAGTCATTTAATTGAATAATAGTTGATAGATTAATTGGTTATAGAAAGAATTAGCAGCTCTAGACTGTATTGCAGCTCTGTAACCCTCATTGCATTGAAACTCATAAGCCGTTTTTTATTCTCTTTCTCTCATGCTGGTAATTATGCTTAATAGGTGGAGAGCAAATGGGTGTCATTGTGTGCAGGCAGCACTGCTCTGCTAACTGCCCTCTAAAAGCACCCCCTGCTCCGCTGGCCCTGCAACACTGCATTCCCAGCCTGGCCTGTAAAAGCCCCGCTCTGCAGCCGAGCCTGTCCCAGCCTCCAGAGAGCACTAACCTCTCCTGCACTCTCACTGGACTTAGCATGGCTGTCCTGTAATTACTGCTCACTCTGCTTCTCCTGCTCACTCTCCCTCCCCCATGTGCTCATACTGTCCTCTTCTTCGCCCTGCTATGTTCTCTTCCTCTCTCTCATTAGGCTCTGCTTTGTCTTCTGGTGTTGTGGGTGAAATTTAGTTTTTATTTTAGCAGTGTTTAGTATATTTCATGGAAGAACGTGTCAAATTAAAGATACTTATTGACTGATTGTGACTTAATAATAATTACATTTTTAATACAGTTTAACCTCTTATCTTGATTATTTATTACTTATATTGATTGTGAACCTTCAGTAAAATCTCATTTTATGAATTTTAAGTATTTTTTATTTTTTTTTTTGTTATAAATGTACCTTGTTCTTGACTTGGACATGCAGTCTGAAGACAAATCTTCACATGACTCATAAAGGTGCCTTCAGGTGTTGCAATAGTTAATTTTAGCAACATCACTCACCCCTAGTTGTGTATTTGTGTGTGGGAGTGAAAGGGGGGATGGAGCAGATCGAATCAGTGTGTGAGAGGGTCAAGGGGGATAATTCCTCTCTGGCACCAGTGTGTGACTCCCTGGTTTGGAGCTCAATGCTCAGACAAAGAGGGCAGCACGGCCATTAGAGAGTGAAGGACTGTGTGCGCAGTGGGGTTGGAGGGGGTTCAGCCGGTTCCCAAAACCCCTTCAGCTCCTCTCAGGAATGCCTCCACTTTATAACACCCCCACCACCCCCCAGGTTACCACCAGGGCTCAGACGCCTTCCATTGTGCCCTTGCCGAAAGTATGAAGCTCAGATTTATTTCCTGAATGGGGATACTGAGGCAGATAGGGCGCAGGCCTGGCTGGATCCAAAAAAGGGGTAAAATTGCTCCTTTTTACAGAAGATCTGGCCCTGCACCTCAGTTTTGTAACCAGCCATGCATGTTCTGCAGCGAGTGTGTTGACGAGGGCAATCGGAGCCTAGTGCGTGAGGAGAATGAGCTGCAGCAGCGCATGCAGTTTGGAATGTCACTAATCAATTCAGCTTTGTAATTGTAATGGGCTGTTCGCTGCTGCTCCTATTCTCCTTCCTGTCTGGCTGAGGGTGCTTATCTTGATAATTTGATTCTGCACAGTGATCTGCTCTGTGTGCAACATGAAAGCGTAATTAGGGTTTAATAATGAAACAGTCATTTCCAGTGGAAGACGGACTAAAAGAAAGGTCAGGTTTCAGCTTCGTTTCGATTCGTTCACTGTTTTTGGTTTTATTTAGCCCCTTCCCCACAAGCTAGGGTTGTGCATGTGTGCATACTGTTCTTAAAAAGCAAATTCCTTTCAGAATAACTCGGAGGAAATGGCGTTACAATGCAATTTATTAAAATGTACTTCTGTTTCTGAGATATGGGAATTTGTAATGGCACCGATGTCCTAATGCAGAAGGAATTTGCCTGTGTGGGAGTTTGTGGATCTATGTATCTGTATTTGCCTCCTTAAGCAGCGGTTTCAGCTCCTCAGCTTGTGATGCTCTGCTTGTAACTGAAAAAGGAAGAGCCGCCTCCTCTTGTTATAAATCTGGGCTTTATCGCTGCTGATGTGTCTTTGAACTTCCTCAGACTGTTGATGGAAAAGCTCTACTCTGCGTCATGGTGGACGCTCTGCAGCACAGGTTGTCTCTATCTGCAGCATAACGAGCCCTGGCAGTGCCTTTGACAAAGAAGTGGCCCGTTTAGAGCCTAGACTAATAGAGAGCTGGCTTTAATCCCATCTGAATGAGATGCGTTTCCCAAAGATAGGAATTAAAAATGCCACAGTAGCTCTTTTCTGCCTGTACTTCTTTTGAACATGTTTTTTCTTTTCTCAGCCTATTGTTTTTTTTAGTAATTTGAAAAGATTACATTAGTTTCCACTGAAATATATATCCTATCTTGTGTTGTCGCATATGCTTAGAAGGTAATTTCGGCTGAATAGTGTTGTAGCTTCCCTCTGTGTGTTCAGCGTAGGCCCAGGTGGTGGAAATATACTGTTACATGCATGCAGTTCAACACCCGTTGAACACTGAACCCAATGAAAGGTACCAGAGGCCTTAGAATTTCTCAACAATGAGCTCACTCTGCTCTGCAGCGGTTAGCCTGTGCTGAGTGAGACGGCCCGGAAAAAAACCTGGCCCTTGGCTCTGTGATCCACCCAGGATGTATTTTTTTTTCACCAGGGTTGCTAGATGGCACGCTCAGCTTTTTGTGGGCAATGTGGTAATCTGTAGTCACGTTAAAGATGGCTGTGATTTCTGGCTGCCGCTCCTGAGCCCCCCCATCGCCGCCTTCCGCTGAGCTGCGGCTTCTTTAATGTTCTTTTAAACTGTTTGAATGGTCAGTTGGGTTTGTGTGAAGGGATAATAAATATTTCATGTCAGGGAATAAAAACAGTGATTTTGCCCTTTTCTTCCCTCATCCTGGCCCTTGCTTGGAAAGCACATCGCCTCTGGGAGGTCTCTGTGACTCAGTGCTGCCGCTTGCTGGTGCATTCCGGGAACTACAACAGAAGGCTCTGCATGCAGTCCCTCAAACAGACAGCGGGTGGCAGAGTTCAAAGTGCAGCAGGGAGAAAGAGGAAGCTGCATGTGACTCGCTTGGCCGGATGGAGCTGGGATTTATTTTTTGCAGATGTGTGTCTGGAGTTGTATTTAGGAGTTAATCGATCATACACTCGGAATAGAAATTGCATTTCTACTTACAGCATCTTTCTTCTCTGTTCCTGCATTTTTTCCTTCTCATCTTCTTGTCCAAAAACACACGTCTTTCTGTTTTCTTTATTTAAAAATAAAATGCTTTCAATCCTTTTGTAATTGACTTGGTTCTATTGATGGATTTTGGCACAGAATGAGAGACATGCAGCACATGCCTTTTTTTGCCAAGAGGCCAATTTGTGATGCTGTTAACAAACAAATGTCTGCTTATTTTATTGGATGCTTACTTTTTTCCTCCTTTTCTTTCTTTTTCTAGAGTAAACGAGACCATCTGTTAATGAGTGTGAAATGGTACTACCGTCAGTCTGAGGTACCGGACTCTGTCTACCAGCACTTAGTACAGGACCGCAACAACGAGAACGGTACGTGTGCTTGTGTCTTCCTTTCTACCCTGAGCAATAACTCATGTAAATTGTGAAGCAATAACTCGGAAATGCGTTGCAGTATACTCTACCATTTTATTCAGTCATGCCCAGTGATGTGTAAGCCACCCCGAAGACTGGCATCTCAAATAAAACGGGAGGCGGCTGCAAAAATGCTTCTCCGCCCTTGTTTCCCTGGTAACGCTCCTTCAAACAAGACAGCAGGACTGTGAAGTGCAAATAACTTTGAATGTCGTGCTCCTCACAATCTCCTGGTGACCTGGCACATCAGCCTCACAACTGGAGCCGGTGCCAACATCAAGCACTAATAACAGACTTGGGCTTCCACCGGCTCTGTTTTGGGAACACTTTTGATTTGAGGCGCACTTATAAAACAGTCAGGCGTTTCACATTCCTGCATGCCTTGCAGACACATTCTGACAAAACACACCCCTGAACCAGTGCCAATTTAAAGATATTGTGCTGTGGCCAGGTTAGAAAACACCCTTTACAGTCATTATGGATTTTATTTTTAATGACATTCTCCCCTGCAGGGTTTTTCAGTGTAGCCTGTCCAGAGACGAGCTGTAACATTTTCTGCGGAAGAGTAATAATACTTCTGTAATTCTCTAATAAGACTTCTGCATTACTGTGAGGCAGCCCATGCACAACAGTCACCTTTTTTGCGCCTATACTTTTTCCTATTACTGCAATATTTAATCATTTTAATATTTAATCTGTCTTTTTATTATTTAATATTAATTATCTTTTATTCAGTCTCATGTTCTCTGCATATGAATCCCCCGTAGCAAAACCCAAGTCACACTTGCCAGCTTGTTCCAGCCACTGGCAGCATGTTGTTGTGCAGCTAACAACCTCACCTTCAATGTTGAGTGTTGTCAGGACTTCAGGACGACTAAAAGCTGTGACCACTCCCTTGTCCACATTGACAGAGCTGATGTGGAGCATCTGTTTAGGTTTTTCTCAGTCCATATCATCGAGAACCTCACATCAATCCACAACCCTTCCAGCTTGGCACAGTAACGCTTGCAAACATCTACCACTGTACCTTTGAGAGCATTCGAAAAAACTGCATCCCCGTGCATAGCAGTAGCTGCTCTGACACGGACTGGAAGGCCCTGCAGCCCAATAATTGGTTGCCAGCTCCTCACCATTGATGCTCCTCACCAGCTGAGATGCCTGCAGAGGGTGAAATACATCAAGCACACTTATCAGCCCAACCACAGGCTGTTTTCCCTGTTAGAAAATATTGTAGTCTTTGCACTCAGACTAGAAAACTCTTCTCTGTAGCTGTGTCTACTGAGCTCTGTGGATATTAATGGGTAGATATAGGTTATTTACCCATATTTGCTCTCTGCCTGCAGTTCTGGAACATCTGCTTAGTCTTGCACTATATCTCATTTGCTCTATTAATGTGTACACATTTGTATTTACTGTTTTGTACATTTGTCTTAAATTAAATACAATGCGAATTTATGTCAGTGTGTCCACCTTACCCATTAGTATAACCTCTCTGCGCTGCTAATTTTACAAACACATACATTATATAGACATTATGCAGTGCTATTCGTAAGTTTAAGGTATTAATGAGTGTTTAATTCCTTTGCTCTTTCCCTTGCTGCAGACTCTGGTCGGGAGCTGGTCATTACTGACCCTGTGGTCAAAAGCAGAGAGCTCTTCATCTCAGACTATGTGGACACTTATCATACTGCGGCCCTCAGGTAACAGCCCTGCTGCGTTATTACACATGGAGTCATGTCTGTATTTGCCTGCTTAGTAATGCCCAGAGCATTTCAATGAATGTTTTCCATTGTACATTTTACAATGATTATGCGAACCATAACTGGCAGGTATCACACTTTTTTCCCAATTTTAATCCATGTGAATAGGAGGACAGTCATGCTTCCCTATCTTTTCATTTGGTTCGTCCACCCCTCTCTTTTCATTCCCCCTATGCTCCTCCTTTCCAGCCCCTAATTCAAACCATCTGGATGCAGCATAGGGAAGCATGCACAAAGCCACAGCTCTCAACCACTGATTTCAGGGCAAATTAGCTGCAACTTCTGCTGCACAGAGGGCCCTTTGATTTGACTTATTACAGGGCTTTCGATAAACTCCACGAATTCCGAGAGCATGGTGTAATGCCTGCTCTGAGCCCTTTGTTCCTTTCATCTTCTGAGAAAGGTATTGTGTCTGTGTAGAGCACCCAAAACCACAGCAATGCCTTTTATTTTGATAGGCCCAGGCTGGAAATGTGATGCATAGTCATGGGACAGAATGTGAGTTGATGTCAAGATGCGGTTTGTAGGAGACGCTTGCTCTGGTTAGCACTTCAAAGCGCGAGTGTGTGTGGGTGGGTGGGTCCTTTGTGGTTATTGTTGCCACTTGTTTGACTCTCAGGATGAAACGATGTATGTAGTGTCTGCAACAATGGCTTTGTATGTAGAGTTCCCCAGTCGCTGCCGCTCAGCCCGTCTCATACACAGGGAAGGATGTTTGCTCAGCAGTGAATGATTGTAGCATGTCCATACAGATGCTTGCTCTCAGGCATGCTTAATGTAGTAGCAGAAATGTTGGTGCACATTTAAGGCGAGACTCATGTGTATTTGCCTGTTTTTGTGTTTTGCAGGGGGAAATGTAACATCGCCCACTTCTCTGACATTTTTGCTGCCAGGGAGTTCAAGCCTCGAATTGACTCCTTTTTCTACATTTTAGGATATAACCCAGAGACTAGGTAAGTCATACTGGATCTGCTCATATGCTGTTTTTTAAACCTTCATCACATGTCTTATGACAGCACTGCACTGTCTGGGGTTTTTGTTAATGGGCTCATATCTGGGGTATATTTTTCTGCTGGTGTTCATTTTTTACCCTGAGGCCCACTTATGACATTTCTATGGGTAACAAGCCATAATAAACAGCCATATTTTTTCCTAGGCTGTTTCTAACCTCTATGTCTATTAGAATTCAACAGGCTGTGTTAGTTTCCATGCTTTTAAGAATATTTAAATGTCATCTGCTCTGATTGGCTGCGTCATCCAGAAAGCAGGGTTGTTAGGTTATGCTGACCCTCATGCGTGGGTTGGTATTTGACTTGCATGTAGGCAGTCAACATTTGTCGTAGAAACAAGTCAGCAGAAAAAGAGTGCTTCACTTTCAATGCGTGCCTTGAATCTGTTAGTCTCCATATATGGTGTTGTTTTTCTTTATTTTGTACTAAAACTGATGGGAAAGTTTTGGATGTACCCCAAGCACAAATGTTGGTGCAACCTAACAATAAAAGGACTTTTGCTAATACACGGTGTGTGTTTTCTCAAGTCCTTGAGATCGTCTCTGCTGAGAAGCTTCCTGGTGAAGGTATTGAGGGTCCTAGAGGTTCTCGAAGGACAAAGCCTCACAACTTGGGGAATATTTTCTTATACCTTTTTTAATTTATTTTTTTATTACTAATTTGCTCATCAAGAGTAAAAAAAATCAAGCTTTTGTCCCTAGTTTGCTTGCTGGAATCCTGTAGCATGAAGTTTGTTTCATACCTTCTATTTAAACTCCTCCCTGTTGTCTTATTTTCCTATTTAAGATTTACATTTGTTGCAGATAAACGTTTTTGAAATTTTCTGTGGACACAAGCATTTCACTGTTCCATGCTTAGTTGTATTCTGCTGGGAAGTGGCTGGTTAGTGTTTGTGTGCAAAGCAGTTTAAGCTGTTTATCACTGTTTATGACTGAATGAAAGGTCAGAAAACTATATTAGTGGTGTAAAGTAAAATTCCCTTGTGGCTTAACAGCAAGCATGCAAATCTTTGGATGATATAAGTTCTTTATATGATATGAGCTTTTATTTTCTAGAGAAAGCAGACTTTAAGCATATTCATTCCAAAAGATATTGGCTAAACTTGCAGTAAAGTGGAGTGTGATGAGCTGCCAGCACTTGGATTAAAGTTCTTTCATCACTATCTTATCTCTATTCCATCCATTTTCATGATGAATGGACCAATAGGCAAGATCCAGAAATGCTTTGAATAAAATCTTTCTTATATTACGAGTAAAAGGTTTTTCCCCCTTTTTTACATGAAGTTGCTGTATGAAGATAAGGTTGCACAGTAATTGTTGCATAGCCCATTGGCAATAGTTATTTTTCAATATGTAACTATATAACTATTTTTTACATTGACATTAATAAAACTTTGCCTTGGTTTTATGTTGATTTTTCACACAGGTTCTGTAATTTCAGCTCATTTAGCTGTAACAGTGTAACACTGGGTGTAACAGGTTTTTATTGATAGTTTTCTATTTAGGTTTCTTTGCATTTGATTTCTTTTTTTTTTGTATTCTAATGATCTGAAAAATGCCAAAAAAACATTAATTCTTAAGTCAAGTATGATCTAGAAGTATTTAAGTATTTTAAAACTGAGTTCAATCCAAAAACCCATTCCATTCATTACGACTGAGCCATAAGCTGTGGTAATTGTCCTGCTGAATCATATTTCTGCTGTGGTCGATGGTGGTCATAAATCATTGCATTTGTTGTGTCTGGGTGTTTCAGAAGCAATAGGATGTGGTTGTGGAAGTTAATTGCTTTGTATCATCTTACTGGTGATGGAGGTTGTAATCCACTCATCGATTCTTGACGGTGAAGACTTGTGGGCCAAGACCATCTTGAAGGTTTCTTACCTTTAAATCCGTAAGGGGGACAAATCCCGAACAGTGGCACAATTGTTTGGTATTGTGATTTAGTCTCAATCATGTTAAACTTGAGTTTAACAATGTCATTCATTTTTAAAGGGAATTTGTCAATTAGTTTGCAAGCTCAGACCCCTTAATGTGGAGAGGGGTGGAGGCCATTTGATGGGGCTCGCAGAGATAGTCTAGCTAATGCACTGTGCTAGCTTTTAAGTTTAATAAGCACAAAGCTCAGATAAATTGGAAAATGGTAGGAAAAACATTGTTTTAGGGATAAAGAATGATGATGCTCATGTTTTGGCTTTGACCTGTTGACTTTTAGTAGCTGTATTTGTGAAGGAGTCTGAATTATATATGTATGTTCAATGATGTGGGATCTCCTTGGGCAGTGGTGGTGATACAGCTATTTCTTTTTTTTTACAGAACTTTTATAAAGGTTCTTAAAAAGGAAGGTGCTCTGGCAATAACTGCAGAAGCTAATGAGCTCTCGCCTTGTGTGTAGGTGTTATATTCATGTGTATTCATATTAATTACATACCAAGTGCTTTACAAGGTGAAGTTCCAAGGTAAGCTTGCTAAGTTTGTGTGTGCAGTTTTAACACTGTTTGGATACTGTTTTAAAACACCTTTGCTTTTATTGTACTTGATACCTTGCTGTTATATTCAGAACAAAGTGACAGACTACATGTGTATGCAAATCTGTATAGCAGACATGGTATTTGAAAATGTTGAATTATTGGTGGACTTATTAAATTATACTGCTGCTGTAAGCGGGGGCATACTTCATATACTAAATGCTGGATTTATTTCAGATTGTCATTCTGTACCATAATTGTCTATCATGTCTTCCCTATTAAAATAAATGTATTTATCGGGTTTAGAATGGAAAGTAACTTCATCAAAATGTCATGTTTTATTTCAGGTTTGAATATTGTGAATTTTTGCTTGTCTTTGGGTGTTGTTGTTGAATTGTGTTAAATATCTTAACAAAAATGTAACTAATAACTTGTTAAAATGTTATCCTTCACATCTTTAAGGTTATAACTTTGTTTGATTTGCTGATTTATTTGCAAATGTGGGTTTTTCCAACTTCATTGAAACCACATACAATAATGAACCAGGTCGGAGTAAAGCTTTGTCAAATAAGAAATATCTTAAACATATTGAAATATTAACAGGGCGATTTTATGTCTTTGAATCTTATTTTTTACTTTATATAAAAAAAAGTTTGCTTTGTGAAGATAAAGATCTCTTGTGCATGCCATACCATCAGTGACATTTCTTTCACTCTACTGAAGTGCTGCTGTTGTCTGTTTTGGAGGTTGTGTTGAGGATTAAAGCTATTTTGCGTGAACTCTGCGAGGGAAGATTAGCTTTACCTCTGCCTGTGTGTTTATGTGCAGATGCAGCGTAGTGTCAGCATTTGTATTCTAGTGGGTTTTTGTCGACTCTGGTTTAGTGTATGTTGTTGAACCTGTACGGTGTTGTCAGGTACATGTAAAATATGCATGAACCACTGCATAGTGCAGGTGTGGCATTTGAGGTCACTGTAACTTAAAATCACAATGGGTACAAACTGAAAAACTACTGTTTAGCTATTGAGCTTGCATGCTTTAATTTTCAGCATTTGTTTAATGCAGTGAAATCAGAATTTTGGTCAATTTAATAAACTTTAACATTCACCTTGTTTAAAACTGACTTACAAAAAGATTCAATGTTATTCCTTCCATTAAAGTTTGAGCTAAAATATGTACTGTGCTTTTAATAATATATATGAGGTATTCAAATATGCCAAATGTTTTTCTTTTAAGCACATTTTATATAAAACCAATTTACCAGG
>JBBIGC010000131.1:22392536-22403904 GCA_037576955.1 Lepidarchus adonis
TTGGCTGTACTGTATGTCAATCAACTGCCAAACGCTACAGTGGGGATGGATGATTGGCTCCATCTGTACTGCAGTGTTTTCTGTGGCTCATGGATCACTCGTTTTTACGTGGTGTGGTCTCGCATGTGCTGTAGTTTCTGTTGAATTGCAGGGATCCGTGATCGACTAGCGATGCCTTCGCGATCGACCGGTAGCTCACGATCGACGTATTTAGCATCCCTGCTATAAATTGTTAACATATGTTTCATGCTTTTTCTTATCTCTTTAGCAATTGTCAGCAGTAATCATATCTTGTTTTTTGTTTTTTTAAAATTACATTTTAACATGCTAGCAAGCTAATACTCTTGATTTAACCAGTTTCCTCTGCCTTTATCAGACCTGGTGTCATATTACACGTGTATGTGAAGTGTTAGTATTCAGACATACCAGCACATGGGACTGTGGCTTCAAAGCCACTTGGGTTGCAAAACTAATCAACAGAGAAGCTGCCAAGAGGAGCTGTATCACTTTACAAGGCACCATCATGGGCTCTTGTCTCGTTAAAATGTTGTCACAGAGTTCTTCACGGAGGTCTGTGCTAGTTCAACACTATTAAGAGCAAACTGGGTTTCAGTCACAGGGCACACAGCATAATATAGATGTGTACTACATTTTATGTGTGTGCAAAATAAACAATGCTGTGGCATAATTAGTGCCTTATATAAGAAAACTTTCCTTCAGTAACTTGGTGAAATAAATAAATGCGACAGAAGAGCTGCTAGATGAAGATAACTGTAAAGGAATTAAGTTGTGTGTATGTGAAAGTTACTTTGGAAGATGTGGATGTACAGTGTAGGTGAGGAGGCCACTAATTCAGGTTTTACTTAGGGGCCTGGGATGATGACTTCTTGTTTATGAAGGTATTTAGCACTGGTATTAGAAAAGACCCACATGGTAGCCTCACCTAGTGAGCAAAACATCTGCAAGAACATCACCAGAACAAAACTACAAATAAAAAGTACTGTGGATATAACAGGTAAAGGAAAGAACAAGTGATCTCTACTTGTTTTTGATGTAACTTGCTGGAAAAGCATTGGTACACAAACATAAAAGTAAAAATATAGTTCCTTTTAAAAAGACGAGTCAGGGGGTAGTTATTAATTACTCTGGTGGTGTTTTTTTTTGACATTGTACCTTGTGTAGTTGACTGGTTGGAAAATAATTTTCAGTTCTATAGCCTTTGGCAGATTTACCAGAAAGTACCTTTTGGCCACGATGAATATTCAAAAACTGACTGCAGTTTATCGCCTTGCTGTTTATACTGAATAAAATGTGTTGACCTAATCACAATTCCCTCTTCTTTTCTGCAGCTACATGAAAGCAGTTACGATGCAGGGAAGGCTCTGCAGCGACTGGTGAAGAAACCTGTTCCCAAGCTGATTGAGAAGTGCTGGTCCGAGGACGAAGTGGTAAGAGAAGAGTTAATTTGCTCATTAAACTGACCATGTGTGAGCTGTGGTCTCTGCGGTTTTTAAGTCTACTGAAACGCATTCAACTGGGTAAAGTCCTCCAGTGCAAGGCAGCTGCATCCTGTTTATGGCCTGTAGTATAAATCTCCACTGTGCTAGAGACAGAAACGGGAGCGAAAATAGTGCTAATGACAAAGATGCTGGGACTGACTTTGTTGACTTTGTGTTTAATCTTTTTTTGAATTAACTTCCTGCTGTGAAACCTGAAATCATGAACTGTGTGGTATAGATGGGTAACATTAATGGTTATCAGCTGTGAGATGGGTTTTTTTGAAAAGTGGTAATGATTTCTTAATTGCTTGAAGCCTTTTCTGTTTTTTTAAGCTACTTTCAGGTGTAAATTTTGAGTCCACACCCTGTGTTACTGACTCAGTCCATTCATAAAGAAAGTCATGAAATACCCATAGGCTTCCCTGCTTTTTCTGAAAGTCAGAGTATCTTGTAAAAATGCTATTTTCCATTTACAAACTGGAAAGTACCTAAAATCTTCAATGTCAATGTGTTGTAGCAGCAAGTTACTGGCTCTTTTTTATAACCAGGGTGGAATAGCCTGAAGGAGAGAGCATTAGTTTGTTGATTAAACATAATGGAGTGATTTGAATGAAACCAAAGCCAGAGTCACAACCGCTATTTCCCAAACGCATTATTTACTGGATATGTTTATGCATGTTATCTAAGGGCAGACTCCAGCGTTGGCCATGGGCATGTTCCTGCTTACAGGTATCACCAGCAGAGCTTGCACTAAGCCTCTTTAGGAAAGTGCTTTCTTTTAGATAATGGCTATCGACTTTGTCAATACTCTCAATAATTCTTCCGTCCTCTCTGGAGGCAATGTGGAAAAATGTGGGTAGTAATAATGGTGCCAGCAAGCCCATTAAAAAGAATCAATTACTTTGCGTTGTTATTTATTGATTGAGAACTGGGTGTTTTGAGTATGTGGTAAACAGTATTTTGAATGTATGTAGTGTAGAGTTTGTGTGAAGTGAAGTGTGTAACAGTCTGTCTCAGATGAATAATAGAGGGGCCGGATAAATAGTGTATGAGAGACGGCCTCGATTACATCTCTGTTGGTCTTTCTTTTCTTTTTTTCTTTCTTTTTTTGCGTGTGCACACTGCTGGAGGGGGTTGCAGGCAGGAGGCTGAAGCCACCCCCCTCCCTTTCCGTCTGTGAGGCGGCCAGGCCGCTGCCGCAAAGCCAAGGACACCACTCCCACTGATCTGATTTCAAGTTGTGCCTTTGCAGCTTCGCAGCCTGGAGGGACAGGTGTAAATGTACCCCTGACCTTGGTGCTCATACCAGCTCTGCCTGCTGCTCCTCATTTATTTATCATCATTGCCTTCTCTCTCTCTCTCTCTCTCTCGCTCTCTCTCTCGCTCTTTCTCTCGCTCTTTCTCTCACTCACTCGCTCATACACTCGCTCTGTCTTTCTCTTTCGCTCTATTGCTTGTTCTCTATCTTTCTCTCTCGCTTTCTTGCTTGTTCTCTATCTCTCTCTCTCTCTCTCTCTCTCTCTCTCTCTCTCTCTCACTCTGCTGGTTTAGCCCTCAGGACCAAGGCCTCATTATTCCTGCTCTTTTTCCACTGGTCCTTTTTGAAATGTGAATAAAAGTGACAGTGACTGCCTCTGAAATGACAGAATCATCCCCTCTTCAGGGTCACTTGTCACCCTTCTCTCCCTTCACTGCTTCAACCCCCTCAGTGCCTCTCTCCTGCTCCACCGCCTGCAACTGTTAACATGGAGAGAGAGAGAGAGAGCGAGCTATGGCCATTTCTTTTAAGCTCAGTTTCTTTTACATGCAACCACTGAGTTACTGTAGGTGTAATATTGTGTCGCAAAATGTTGTAAACAACCTGTATCAGAGAAAAACATTTTTTTCCTCACTTTGAAACGGAGCACTCACCCAGTCCAAACAGTTTATATATTTAGCTACGAAACAATCCTTTTCTTTATCTTAGTTTTTTTCTAATGCATTTACATTTGTTTACTTATTCCACCTATATCGTCTCGTTCTTTCGTTCGTGTTGAAGTTATAACTAGTGTATCCTTTCTAAATAAGGTAATACAGGAAAGCCCGTCAAAATGTAGGTCATACATCAGTCTTAAAGGAACGGTAACCAACCCTCTGTGTATGTAATGAAGTATGACTGTTTATATAAATCCACAAACATCATAAACAAAGTATGAGGAGGAAATACCAATGTTAGTCTTTTGTTCACCGCCAATCTGTCTTTTTCCACGTATGCCCACATTTGCCCCGGAGTTATTTAGCTTTATTCCAGACATTATTTATCCCAACAAACATCATTTTCTGGCGGTACCTGGCATGGTGGAGTGGCAGGCCCGCCTTTTTGCACTCAGTCTGATATACGAGCAGAGTGAGGGCTGCTATCTGCTCCGCAGTCCTGCTGTGTATTATCACAGGGCTTGTCACGCAGTGATGAATGATGGTGTGAAGCCTCAGATAGCTCGAGTGCCCTGCAAGGCGTCAGGCAGCCAGTGCAGCACCAGCAGCTCTGTGGCCCCCCAGTGGCCAGATTAAGGGTCTGCACGTTATGCCCAACAAAACCCTATCACATTGCCAAGGGTCCTAAAAAACAGCATGCAGCAGAGAGGGCGCCATAGAGCAGAAGGAGTATGCATATTTAAATATATTCTTGCACAAATGTCGGCTCACAACCTTTCCCGCTGTACTGGGATGTGTCCACCCACTTTGAAGTTAATGGTTTATTAAGATTTCTGTCTCTCTCACAGCTACCTAAAGTCAGGGTTCTGTGTATAGGGTGTAATTGCCAGTCTTAATAGCCAGATTTAGAAGGTTTTTAATAGCAGCTTGAGTTGAGCAGGCAGGAAAGGGCGTGCTACAGAGTTTCCTGTCACCTTTGCTTTTACGGTACGCCTCAGAGGAAACTGGTTTTGCGGAGTTGTTCCATATTTAGAGCCTAAGTGCAAGTGTGTGTACAGTGTAGCTCCTAGTCAGTTATAGCATTCCCTTGCCTGTAACCCTTGTTAATATTTTTGCCTAGGCCTGATTGCTTGTTTTTTTCTGTTGTGGTTTTCGTATTATATAAGGTTCAAGTAGACAGGATGTGGGGTGTCTTACATTTGCTTTTGTGGTTGTATTGTGTGTATGCTCGTCACTGCTTTCTTGGCAGTTTGTTTGTGTGATATTGTCAGTGTCTACAATTATTCTCCGATAAACGTAGTAGGTCAGCCTTACAAAAGGTCAAGTAGACCGATTTCACAAGCCTGCTGTGAATGTATGTCTGCGTTAAACAGCGCCAACTGTAGCCGATCGCCTGTTACAGACGTCTCTTTGAAAGCTTTTGTGGGTTTGTTACAGCTGGCGTGTGTTTGAAGTGCCCTAAGCTTTATCTGCAAGATGTGACATCATCTTTTGTGTAAACACTTGTATGATCTTGAGCAGTTTTTCAGTTTCCAACAGTTATTGTTTAAGCAGGAAGTATGCTGGAATCACAATGGCCTTTTCTGTTATTCTTTAGTGGTTACCCCCCTCCCTCCCCCCCACAATAGTGTACTGTTGAGTGTGGAGAGAAAGGGAGGGAGTGTGAAGCAGAAAGCAGGGAAAAGGGCCAGCTCTCTGGAACAATTTCTGACAGAAAGAAGCCTGTTGTTTCAGCAGTGTGCGCGCCTGGCGATTTGGTAACCCTCTCCCCTCCTCCCGCTTCGCTCTTCCTCCCTCTAGCTTCTCAACCCCACCTCCCCTCTGCCTGGTCGCCTAGCAACGCAGGGCTGGAGCAATCGTGGCAGGGCCAGTGCGATTCAGGGAGCAGATTGGTGGATGATTTATTAGCTGGGCTCAGAGAGCAGCGAGCCCAGGCAGCTGAAATGGAGCCTTAAAGTGGAGCCGACATACACAGCGCAGAGCACAAGAGGGGGAGAAAATGACAGAGCGAGTGGAGCACGTAGCCTCCCGCCTGTAGTGCAGACAGGCAAGCAGTGTAAATATTACAGGAGGGGAAACATAATTAGTGTGACACAATCAGGGCAGCAACACGCGCGGCTCTGGCAGGTGTAATTGATTTTTGGCCCAACGGTCAGGATCCCAGACCCTAGATAATGATGCAGGGTCTGATCCACCCTGGAGTCAGAGTCAGTCATGTGTTTGTGTAAAGCAATATTCTGAGGGAAGCACTTGTGACTCATTACCAGATAACCTCAGATCCACACACACTTGGATATGCTATTTGTCCCGCGCTGATGGGTGCTTGTTTTGATCAGGACCACCGCAGTCTCTCTTTTTCTCTCTCTCTCACACACACACACACACACACACACATGCACAACGCAGTTTGTTACTGACTTGTCCTCATTTACATGGTGCCTGTTTTGACTGTTAAATTGTTCGCAGAATTGCCAACAAGTCTGATAAACACAATGTTCTGTTTGTCATCACGTTACTTATAATTCTCTTATATCGGCGTATTGCATAAACAAAAAAATCCACTGCTCCACCTACTGGTTAATACACCATATACCAACTTTACCCATATTTAGTGTTTTTTGTCATAATTGAAAACATGAGCTCAAATAAAAGCCCAAGTGAGGAAAAATACAAATTTGCTAGCTCTCATATTTTTTATTTGGTGATTCAGATTTCATGTTCCTTCAGAGATTGACGTTTTCAGAAGAAGAAATCTTATAAAGAATGCCATTTGGAGCAAAAAAATGTCCCTCCCGTCTCTACCACAGATTGTTCTTTTAAAAGCCATGTGTAAACACTACCCTGGTTATGTAACCAGCATGGGCTGCATGCGTTACAGGGGAACATGAACTCCAGGTCTGGTTTTACCAGCGGCTTGTTTGCTTTTACTCATTGCCGAGTCCTTTCTCCTCACAAACTTTTCAGCCGTTCTACCCTCTTGTGCTTTCTGGTGTACGTTTTAAATGCACTAATTACATTTAATGAAACTGTAGTCACCTTCTATAAAGGTTTCGCTAGAACGGTTGGTGCACTAATGTGAACGGCAAGCTTTAAGGTGGTGTGTGTGTGTTGGTGTGGGGTTAAACCCCACACAGACACACACATGAAAGCAGCGCTGGCAGGCTGAATGTGTTCAGAGCACGCTTCAGTGACAGAGGTGCCACGAGCCACCATGCAGCACCGAACTCCACTCCAGGTTTTCCACTCTGCTGCAGACCAGAGGCTCTCTAGCAGAAAGATCACATGTAAAGCCTTCCCCTTTGTAGTGGAGGAGCAGAGAGTGACAAGCTATTTCTTGCTTGTAAAAAAGCGCTGCACCTTTGGAGACCTTGTGGATTTACCTCCGAAAATTTCCTGTACCTGCGAGTGGACCTAGTGTTTTGGACTGTGGTCGCAGTGGACTTCCCTGGGTTTTCGGTGGAGTTACTTGGTTGAAGCTGTTGGTTGAAGATTACAGTGGAGCGGGGCTCGCCTCTGGAGCAAGAAAGTAAATCTGCTGGTTGTCTGGTTCGTTGGTTATGAATGTTTTCTGCCTCCGCTTTTTATGGCTCACAGTCTGGGGCTCTTAAAGGAATAGAAAGGCATTTAAAGCGCAATGAATATTCTTTGATATTTATCTAGTCTTTGTAAATACAACAGCTGTAGTTTACGTAGCTGTTAGAGCCCCCGTTGAAAGTTATTTTCCATCAAGTCAACATCTTATAAGAATGTGTTCGTATTCTTAAACATTTTTTCTCCTGCATGTCTACATTTGAAGCCCTATGTGGGTTCAGCGTTAGTGACTTTATGTAACGGAAAGGTTTTGTAATTCTAGCATTTTTCACAGGAATTAGGCTCCTGTTTGAAGTGTAAGCATAAGAAATGCAAGATCAGGAGAGGCGTGTTGTGATTCTCCGTAACTTATTGAAGTTCAGTCTCTGCTTTGAACTCTAGTTTTATATGACTCCACTATGCAGATTGTGCAGTTGAACTCATTTATAGATGAAACCGTGTCCGTGGTCGCACTTTTCAGTGAATTAATCTCAGCCGTGCCTCCTGCTTTTGTGGCTTTTTTTCTTACTTTCTGCCAGTATCGTAGCAGTGCTAATATTCAGGATTCAAACCAGTCACAGCAGCAATAGATAGCTATCGAAACATTTTCTTCCTCTTTTTTTCTGTGGCTTACAGCACCGGGCATTTAAAAAGCTTTGTGTTAATGTGGTGAGATTTGGTAACTGATGAAAAATTCTTATATCTGATCTGTTTTTTTTGTGTGTTTTTTAAATAACAGAAACGGTTCATTAAAGGGCTCCGACAATACGGCAAGAACTTCTTCAGGATTCGAAAAGAG
The DNA here is from genome assembly GCA_037576955.1 of Lepidarchus adonis. Lineage (NCBI taxonomy): Eukaryota > Metazoa > Chordata > Actinopteri > Characiformes > Lepidarchidae > Lepidarchus > Lepidarchus adonis. Next base: position 22,400,319 of record JBBIGC010000131.1, read on the forward strand.
CTGCTACCAAACAAGGAAACGGTAAGTAAATATTTTTTTCTTCGCAGTCCTCTGCATATAAGATTCCTGTATCTGTAGAATAAACAGTGTGTGAAAGTACATCTTAGCTGTGTGCACTCAAACGTGGGGCAGTGAAAGAGATGGTAGACACAAGTAGCTCACAGATGGACATGGTGCATGGATATTAGATTTAACAGTAAGCATATTAGGCTCTTGGATAGCTTCCCGAGGACACTGAACACACTGTTTTAAACCAAAACAGTGCACAGATTGTTTATGCAGTGCTGTTGAAGTAAGCTCTCTTAATCGTTGTGCCTCTGAACTGACATCATCAAGAATGTAACCTTTAACTTCCACTTTTTTGGTTTTTATCAAGTTCCCCTCATAGAATCAGTGATCTAGAGAGCAGTAAAATAATGTCAGAAATAGTTTAAAATAATCTCTTGTTTACAAACGCTTTTATTTAACAGAATTTTGCTCATTTTATTTTTTTTACCAGTCTTTACCAGCATCGCTATCATTTTTATCCCAATATTAATGTACTACCTCCTGTATATGTCATTGAAGTTAGTGTCCCCTTGTACATGTGCTCATACAAGTTGGATGTAGAAGAAAGTTTCTCTGCATCAGTGTTTTTTTCCCCATTTTAAAGAATGCAACACAACACATTATCCTAAATGTAGCAGATTACAGTGGATTTAGTAGTGCCATTGTTCAAGTTCAGGAGTGTGTGCACTTGACTGACAGCATGCATGATTAGCATTAACCCCTCTGATCTCTATCATAGCTTACCATTGTTGGCAAACCATTATTAAGCATTCCTGAGCAATATACATAATTCTAAAGTCTCAAGTCTGATTATACTACATTGGTAGGTTTAAGCTGCTGTGGTACAAGTAAATATTTTAGTTTGAAGTATAGGGCTTGTGCAGTATACCATCATACTGCGGTATGTAGAAATACAGGTGGTATGACTTTCCATACCATGAGGATTTTGTGTGGATGGTATGGAAAGAATGGATGCTGCTTAAGCCTTCATGGTATATTCAGTTAGTTCTTTTTAGTCATTTCATAATCATGTACAGTCTTGTAATCTGATTTTCTGGTCACTCCCAGTAACTGTTGACACAGAATTCCGGTCACACACACTGGATTTTATGTGAAATATTTAAAAGAAAAGTTCAATTTATTGCCACTGATGCCTGTGGCATAGTTTGAAAGAAATCTATATTGGCTGTGACTTAAAACATGTTTGTCATTTAAAGGTCAGCTCTATGCAATGTCTGTCTCAGTATCTATTCGATCTATTTTACCATGAGCAACGACTAAAAGCTCACTTATAATATGCTTCTTAATGTATTTATTCAACAGGAAGTTTGAATCTTGGGAACAAAAAGAGGCAGTGCTGAGTCTCACCTCCTACCACATTTTGTTAGCTGTCTCATTCATTTACATACTATTCCTCATTAAATCTTATTCTGTGTGTTTTTTTTAATGTTAATATGTGAACTGCTGCCGAATCTCTAACATGAACTTGCTGGGTCAAATTCAGAGCAAATAAAGATTAACCAAGCCAGTATTTACACAACCAAATATGTTTGACTAGAGTAGCAGTTCACCTTCATGATCAGATTCATTACTCATTAGTCTTGTGTTTACACATTTTGTGGCAGAAAGAAAGAGATTGCCTAAAGACACAAATAATCAGTTTTTTTTAAATTCAGAAAGTCATTTAGCAAATATGCAGTGTTGATATTAGGTTCCAAATGTCCCTAAACCTGACCTGTTCCCACTGCACTAATGCACATGGTGGACTGAAGCAAATATTTCATACTTGTACTTTTTCTCATTGTTATTTAACTTAAAAACCAAAGATAAATTAGCCTGCAATAATAAAAGGCAAGAAAGAATAGTTTAGCATATTAGAGCGAGTCTCTGCAGTCTTATTGAATTGGAGGGTTGTGGTGTTAGTTCAATATAGACACTGGAGAAACAGCCTGTGTTCTCTCGCAGCTTAAAAGCCCTTCTTTCCTTAAGCTTGTGCATGCTTTGGTGCTGAAAGCCATTCCTCTGTGTGTGTGCCAGTCAATACCCTGAGGAAAGCTTGATTTATTTTTCCAACAATCTTTCTCCATCTCCTTAGCTTGCTTTTCTTTGCTCTCCCTCCATTTGTCCATCTTTATGATTCATGGACGGGTCTTCAGATTTTAAAATCTTAGGATGAGAATACATTTTCCTCTATCTCAGATTTTTGCATGTTATGACTTTGTTGAAGACTATTCAACTTTGCACAGTCTGACCTGGTTACCTAGGCCACACTCTCGTACGTCTGCTGTGTTAACTTGCCGAGCTCGTTAAAGTCTCGGGCTTACAGCCAAAGCCATAGAGGGCGATACAGTGCAGTTTGTCTGTGTCTGCCTCTCTAGTCAGCTCTTATTAGCAGGGTTTCTCATAAATAACCAGTGCCAAGGGTAAGCACCCACCACTGTGCAAACACACTAGGCCTGACTGGCTCTCCGGAATGCTTTATATAAAGGCAAATAAAAGGGGAAGCTGGGGAAGTGGGTGTGTTGCCTGACCGTCTCTGCTCTTTTCACTGCCACCATTTCCTCCACTTGAAAGACAACGTCATGGAATAATTTGTTTACCGGCCCTAGAAATGTTCCTAAACATCCCCAGCATGCTTAGTCTACTGATAGTAGATAATTCCTTTTGCATTTTCCTTGCATAGTCTTGCCTTGCAGGGAATGGACTCTGAGACACGGCACTACTCAACTTCCACTGAGCTGTTATTGATTCAGTTCTTTCCAAATTATGAATGAGGAATGGAGTATAAGTTTTTTTTTAATCATATTTATTTAATGATCCTTTTCCTGTTGCTCATTATGAAACTTTTGACTTCCAGTTGACAAGTTAACTGTAAATCACTCGCTGCTTCAGACGCTGAGAATGGGCACCTTGCCCATGGTGAAAATTTGAAGTGGATACGAATCCACAAAATCGTTTTAGGATTTAGTACTTTTTTGCCCGCAGCCACCCACTCGAAACTCCTTGAGCCCTAGCCTCGCTTTTGATTGTGCTTAGATACCTGCTGTTAAGAAGAAAGAGTGCAGCCTAATTGGTTCAGTCAAATCCAAGGTTGTTAAGGTACACCTGCAGGAGGAGAGAGAGAAGCTGAGCGAGGAGTAGCAGGCGAGGCTGCAGAGCTTTCAGTAGCACAAGCAGGCAGTCCTTGCCCTCAGGCACTCTAATTTTCAAGATGGTCAATGTGATAGAAGTGTTTTCAGCTCAACCTTGTAGCAGATGTTTGCCCTGGTGCGATCTGTACACACGTCAACATGAATTCATTGTAGCGATGTCACCCCTGCAGCCAGGACCATGAAAAAGCTTGTGATTATGAGTACTAGGGGCTAGGCACTAATTAAAATGGCTGAACTGGAGGCCTGCTCACTTGGCAGCAGCTCTATAGGGCTTGACAGAATAGCTTGCTTGTTTTGGTAAATGATGTCACTGTTTATGGAAACACTGAAAATGTAATTAGTCTTGAGATCATTGGCCATTTTTACAGTTATCAATTGTATCCAAT
>JBBIGC010000131.1:22404004-22418490 GCA_037576955.1 Lepidarchus adonis
TCATTGTTAACGGAAACATTGAACATGTTATTCGTCTTTGTCCATTTTTATAGTGTTTCATTTTATCTAATAGGCTATAACTAATGTTATAATGTTAACTATTTTCTTTTTCATTTCCCTTCCCACCACCCCTTTCCTGAATTTCACAGACTAAATACATGATATATGGGACTGACTGTCCTCTTTGTATTCGTCTTTTGAACTTCCTGTATATATGTTTTTTTTTATGTGGTTTTGTGAACAAAGCTGTGGTTGTTCAGGTTGATCTTTGGGATTAGACTGATCAACCCCCACCGAAAAGTTATGCTGTAGCTGTACATTTGCCTCCTTTGGCAAAACCGCTTACAACAGGGAAACACAACTGCTGATTCTTGTGCTTGGGCATCTTTGACCTGTGAAAGCAAAGCTTATTCATTCTTTTCCAACAGAAACCGACAGCACAGCAGGGATTCGCTGTCTATTTAACATCCTTTCACTCCCCGCTCTATTGGCCAAGGCCATTGTGGCGCTCATTTTTCTTGTGCCTTTGCTTGGTTTAACCACAAAGGTGGGTGTCCATATTTCAGTGGAACCAGTTTTCACAGTGTGGTACTGAGTTTTGCTTTGTTGACTTTGGGGCAAGGTTAGAGTAATACATGCCCTGTCTGGAAATGCCTACTCATTGTAATTTTCATAGCTTTTTAAAGATTTGCACAATACTGTTCTGTTTGCTGTTAATAGGCGCCTGTGTAATTTTCACCTGCAGTTTTAGTTTATGCTGAAGATTTGAAGAAAAGTTTTAAGTCTTTTAAGCAGTTAGAGAAGATTTAAAAGTGGAAGACAGACTAAATAAAAGGACTTTTGTATAAAACTTGGTTAGTACTGCTGGTGGGTTGGTTTGCGCTACTGACTTTTCCCCCTCAGTAGCAAACTAGATGTTTTATTTAAATAGTGGAAGTATTTTTATCAGGCTCCATTTTGGGGGGTACATATGTTTTTTGTAGTTTAGTATACCAGTGTAGGAGTCTTGACCGTGTAGCAGTGCAAGTGATGTTTTTTTCTAGCTTATTCCACCATCAAGGCTAGAATTACATTCCATCTACTGTCTCCTCCTTTTTCTACCCTTCTTTTGCATGGGCACGCTTTGCCCTGCATAGAGACAGAAAACACTCCAAACTAATCTAATGGATGTTTACAGCTGCAGATCAACTGCTTGCATGACCACATGTTCTTTTAGCCTCAAACACATTTGGCTTAACTGCACAAACGCTCTGGAGACATTTTCTCTGTGCAAGGTTGATTGTCCATTGTTATCTTCCATTTTCTCTTTCTCACTCCCTTTGGTGCTCTCCCCCTCGCTGCCCTCCCCTTGCATTCTCTCCTGCTCTCCTTGCCTTGCGTTTGCCAGCTACAGCCTTAACCGTTTGGCGCCCTGTCAAAGCAGCGGCCTTTTGTGGCTTCATCACAAATCTGCCAGGAAAAACAGAAACCATCTGTTCAAGCCTGGGCCTGAGCACAGATGAGTATATAAATACAGGAGTTTAGCTTTCACGCCCATGTTATACATACAAACACACACACACGCATGTATGCACACACACACACACACACACACACACACACACACACACACCGAGACAACTAGATTGTCCAGCAAATATCCCAGTTCCCTCAAATCATCTACCAGTAACATGTAATGAAATTGTACTTTACACATACACAGCCATGCACTCCTGTACACTCATCACTACACATCAACAGTTTCTTGAGGCGAAAACAGGATTCGGGGGGAGATGGTGGGGGGTAGGGTCTTAGTGAAGTGATAGGATGTAAGCCCCTTCCTTGTCAGATAATCCACCCCCAAGAAATATAGTGTAAATGCAAGCATTCTGAAAAGTCCTGTAATTCTAAGCTTATGTTGTCAACATCTCTTGCTCACTAGCATATTTTATGTTTTAATGTTTCATTCTCCATGGAGCAATGGAAAAAGTGGCACAAGTTGCAACCAATTACTGTATTAGTCCACACTTGTGACTCTATTAATTTTATACTGAGGTTTAAAACACTCAATTTTTAATTGTTATTGCAGATTTCTTGACAGACAATAAACCCGGTCTGGTATTAAATTTTGTAGCCAAAGATATGCACTGTATCGCCTATATCAATATTAATATCATTATTTTGGACTTGTGGCCAAGCTAGAGTTTTTAATCTGCGAATGAAAAATCAGTTGTTATTCAGCAGTTCAAGTTGGTTCAGGTTTAGGAGCAGCGCTCAAGCACTCTTACCTGCTTCATGTTTTTTTTAATATGGCCTTTTAATTAATTGGATGATTGCTAATCAATTGGATGATTTCTTTGATTTAAGCAACTTTTATTAATATTTAAATGTAAATTTTGCTTCATTAGTAATGTAAGTTTCTCTTATTAATATAAAAATATTTTTTCGAAATTGAATTAAGCCTTATACTCATCAGTAAGGTGCCAGGATGTGCCATGCCAAGAGCCTCAAACACTATTAATGTGGACAGCCTTGGAAAATGCTTTAAATTCACCAGAGCCTTTTATATTGTCATTTTCAAACAATTATTAAAGTTATCTTGAGGTTTGATCTGTTCGCCTTTGCTCATGGTTTCTAAGGAACCAAACAGAATTGTAAGCTGCAAACGTTTAAGTGGCCACTATTGAACTGTATTTCAGAGCTGGACTGTAAAAGAGCATAATTTCTTGAGAATTGTACTTGTGTACATCTTACAAGTACCAGTACTTCATTATGAATTATTTTGGAAGCTTATCACATATATTACATTTGAAAGACAAATTCTTTGGAGCCCTTGATTGACCTTGTTGTGTTCGCAACAGGAGAAAAAATCACATTAAACTACTCCGTAGCAGTGAACCAAGTTGGGTGCTTTTATTTTTTTTAGACAGTGAATGTAATGTATGTAATGATTGCTGCTGCTGCTACTACATCTGCATTAAAAAGAATCAAGTGTTTTAAAGACAAATTGTTCAGTATATTCTATCAAGTTAACATTTGACTTTCACTTGTAGTGGAATAATATTTAACCAGGTGTAATTACATTGACTCTAGTAATGGGGTTGTGTACTTTGCCCAACTCTATAATCCTGGAAAACGTTTTTTGAGGCCCTCCTCTACCATTTTGATGCCATCTTTGTGTTTTCAAATGTTCACCCACTAATGAAATGATAAGCAAGTAATGTAACTAAATTTCTTTCCAGCATTTAATGAGCTCAATAAGCACACACTATTTAATATACATGTTTAGATTAAACAATTGGTAAGCATAACGTTTTAAAATATGTACGTTCAGTTTAAATGTAAAATCAAGGTCAATCACCAAAAGAAAGAAGAATCGGCATAACATCCTTGAGCATTCTTTACATTGTATCCATGTAAGAAAATATGACTTTTTGATGCTCATGAATGTTAGAGGTGGGTTGCAAAAATCTGTTTCGCTCCCAACAAACCTTTTCTGGCGCAGACAGGTCGGCTTTGTAATTCTCCGTCAATCTGTCTCTTTGACACTAACTCACAATGTGAGCCCAGCTTCAGAGAGCTCACTGCAAACAGGAACTCGTGGGAGACATTTCCTCCTTCAGGTGTCATCTTTTATTTCGCTTCACAGTAGGACATCTTTTCTAAAAGACTAATAACGTTTTCGTTCGCTCCTCCTACGTTTCGATGCTGTGCCAGGAGAAATGTTGTATTTTTCTATCTGTGCTGAACAGATCAGGCTGGGCCTTGTGGAAATTAATGGACAACAGCAAAGAGTGAGAAAGATGAGCAGAGCAGAGCTGGGGACTGCAGCTTAGCACAGCCTCTCCACGCTTCCACTTAAATCATGTTTCCTCTCTCATTTCCACTCCTAGGCTGGAAAGGGGATTTTCTATAGGTCTCCATCGTGCTGTTATCACCCAAGAAAATTTGTCATCACCACAGATGATCCCCCTCAAAACAGTTCATCTGTCTATTCAGCCTCATCCACACTCCTCCGTCCACAGCCCAAGCATATTGTATTAAATGAAGCGTTTTTACTGTCTGTTCTCTCAAGACTGTCCCTTGTTTTGATAGCCTACAAACTAAATTACTTTTGAATGACCATAGTGATTTCTTTTATTCCAGAGCATTCCTTTTGTTATTGAACTGAACTTTGGAGAATTTTATCTACCTTCTACCAGAGCAAATGTTTTAGGACCATAAAATGCTCCTTTTGTAAATGGCTAACATGATTTAGAGCTAAATTGACCTTTCTCCCTTCATATTAAGTCTGGGCTTCATGGCTCAAAGCCCACTGCAGAAAAGAAGAGGGAGAGCTGAAGAGTGGTGCTGTGAACAGTCATTAGGCTGTAAAGAAAGCCTGTCCTCTGTCCTGCTGAACAGTTTGATCTGCACATTTCAATTAGATTTCACATCAGGACGCCTGCCGTCCCTTGGTCCACACCTGCGCCCTGTTCGGCTCCACCAAAGTCTTTCCAATAGCCTTGCACCCCTTGCGGTCATCCAGCGCATTATTATTTTTCCCCACATTACGCTGAAATTATTCTGGAGCTTTGCTAATTGCACCTTGTCGTGGGTTATCATTGTGGAGCACTAACATTAACCTGTTTTCATAGTGGAAACAGCCCTGACACGGTAGCCACTTTGCATGGTGTTGTTTTTAAAATGTGGTGAGAAGCTGAGGTGGGTGGAAATCTCAGTCAAAGCTGAGGATTTGTCACACTTATGTTTCTCATTTGGCTAATGTCAAAACCACCCACAAGTAATTGATGTAATTGTGATAATTGATATTTCGCCTACTCATGTCCACCAGAGAGTTCAAAGGGAGGGGGATGGGCCACTGTTCCTGGGATTGGGTGTTGATTCGGAAGCAGTTGCTAAAAACAGATGTGCTCCAAGGAAGTCTTTACTTCTAGCGAACAGCAACAAAAAGGCACCGATGATTTTCTGTTGTGCATGAGTGCTTTTAATCTTTATCAACACAGCAGGAGAAAGCTCATTCCTTTTCCATAATATTCTAAATCTTAGAAAAGTTTAATGTAATGCAGGCTTTTAGATTTAAGGGAAACCCTTGTCTTTAAACGCATTCATAATTTGTAATTGCTTTTAAAAAGACGGCTGAAGTCGTTAAGAACCTGCTTTGCTCCTTAGCCATGCAAATGATATATTCTTATGACAGACATTCATACTGATAACAGACCCACCTTTCAATAGCTTCTTGCTAATGTTGCTCATTAGGTGTGTGTGTGTGTGTGTGTCCATACATAATTTTATATTTTTTTTATTTATACACTGGGGGCAGTGTATTGTGCTTAATATGACGGCAGCTGTGATTGGAGAAGTGGGTTCGATTCCCAGAACCACCCACAAGGTTGAAGTGCTTTTGAGCAAGGCATCTAACCCCCACCTGCATGTCTGTCTGGTGAGAGTGTCTGCCATATTCTGTAAATTCAAATGCAAGAGAATTAATCAGGTATTTAATTCAGATGTGGTTGAATACTGTAGTGGTTTAAAGTACATGCAGAAGATTTGTCTCCTTGTAAAGCATAAAATTAAATGAAGCTCCTGGATAATCTTAAGAAACTTGCATGTTTTTCTACTGCTGCCCAGTGCAGTTTTAAGTGTTAGTTGCAAAGCTGTTAAAGTGTTGGTGAGAGCAGAATTTTAATGACCAATTTATGTCAAGAAAAAAAGCTAAAGCTAAGAGTGAAAGCAATCAATGCACATTAAAGACAAGCAAACTCAATTCAGCCTGAGTTTAACAGACCCTGTCGTACTGAATAGCTGACCTTCCCTATCAATCCCTTAAACATTTAAAGCATGTTAAAAGCTCTGTGACTGGCATGTTCTGAAATTAAAAAAACAGAAAGATAGAAGGAGAAACGAGTAGAATCACCACAGGGAAACGACATAATTGCTCCCTCTGCCAGATGACAGTTTTGGAGTACGTGTATTATTTTGAGTGTGGCCGGAAAGCACCGTTTAATTTGTGCAAGCTGCCTCAGCAAAGCGTTTTCTGATCCATGATTGCATGTGTTAATGTTTCAGTAGGGTATTGATTTCCTGGCTGACTTTTGTGTGCTGGATTTATATGCTCTGCTCCCTGGCAAGCGCACCCTGAATGTTTGATTAAAGTTCAATTGACTCTTCCAGCGAAGGGGCTCGGAGCCGTTTCACTCCCTATTTGTAGCGCCAAAGCTCTCCCCGACATGTTCTTTTGTTCCCATTCAAGCGCCTGCCACCCAGGCAGCCACCAATGTACTGATCCTAATATCCCAGCATTCAGTGAGCTTCACTGCCTAATCCTGGTACTGACACGGCCGCAGCACAACAAGCTGGCCCGCCACAAATCCTGGCATGGAGTCTCTCTCAGACCCTGTGCTGTCTCTCACTTGCTAGCTGACCTCAGCACTGCACCTTTTGTTAGCCACTCTTTGAATATAAGCTCCCGTTTGTGTGCTCTTATCAGTTTGACATTTGAAGGCTTAGTACAAATAATGCAGGAGCAAAAATGCAGCTAAGAGTCTTGTTTGTTTTGGACCAGTGGATCAGCACAAATCTGTTAACCCCTGATTTGTAACAGCAGTTCAGCATTGGGTCATTGTTTGATGAAAACATGAACTGATCAAGAAATGTTGAATTATAAATACAGAACTAAATGGAAATCAATTTGTATATTTCATGCTTTTCTGCTTGCAGGGCGAATTGATAACTTTTTACTATTACTGGAAGAAAACCCCAGAGGCTGCTAGCTCCAGAGCACACCGCAGACATCGCAGACAACCAGTCTTCCGCCGAATCAAGACTCGCACCGCCTCCACGCCTGTCAGCACTCCCTCCCGCCCTCCTTCCAGCGAGTTCTGTAAGTATAATCTACCTCGATACTTAGTTAAACAGAATATCTTAACCCCTCTGAACTAATTCTGCTATTTAAACCTTTTATAAAATAAAAATGTCCCCTCTGATAAAAAGTACCACTAAGGCGAGGTATAGTACTGCTGTTGGCAAAGACTTGCTGAAGTTATATTCATTTGTGCAGCCATTAGTGGAGAGTGTTTAGTATTTGTGTTGTGTTTAGCTCAGCTGTCACTCTACACTAACTCTTTCTTTCCCCTCCAGTGGACCTGAGTTCAGCCAGTGAGGATGACTTTGACAGTGAGGACAGTGAGCAAGAGCTGAAGGGCTACGCCTGCCGCCACTGCTTCACCACTAGTAAGAGCTGCTCTCATTTCCAGTGGCTGCATTACTGCATTCTGATTAAGCCAAGCTTTCATATGTGCTCCTATTTTTGTTTCCTCCTTTTACGTTTCAGCAGTAATGAATATGCTTTATTTACACAGTAAATAAACTCTGTTTGCACTATGGTCACCCACCCCCCCGCTGAAACGATATCAAACTGACTTCAGTGAAATATGAGCTTTCCACTGTCAGCAGTCAGCCAGTCCCCAGGTGCAGCGATCATGGTATTAGGCTTTGGTAGTAACGCAGAGAGACAGGTGGAGGCCCTACAACAGTGCTAGCATCATAGGCGCGTCAGGGCCATAATAATCCCCACAGCAGGCCTGTAATTACTCTCCGTTTGAGGGAGCCATGCTACTCACCCACTCGCTCCACTGCCAGATGGACCTCTAAGGATGTCACTGCTAATTTCATCCAACCTGACAGTTACTCATTTGTTCTTTGCCTCATTAAACCCTCTGACTTGTTGGGCGCAGTTGGCACTTGCAGAGCTCCCATATGGCGCAGGCTACGAGTGCCACTGCTTAATGTGGCACGAAGGGGCCAAGTGCACATGCGCCGACGTCAGAGGGTTTGATGTTGTGATGTGAGTCAGGGGCCAGGCTACACTTGCCCCCTCATGGTGCCTGCGCAGTCAGGAAAAGCAGAGCTCATCTTAAGCTGGAAATGTGTTTGCAGCCTCCAAGGACTGGCACCACGGGGGCCGTGAGAATATCCTGCTGTGCACCGACTGCCGCATCCATTTCAAGAAGTACGGTGAACTGCCCCCCATTGAGAAGCCTGTGGACCCGCCGCCGTTCATGTTCAAACCTGTCAAAGAGGAAGAGGATGGACTCGGTGGGAAGCATAGCATGAGGACTCGACGGAACCGTGGGCCGGTGAGTTTGCATCCAAGTGTTTGTGTATTTCTTGCACATTTTCAGTACACAGATAATTAAACAAGGCTTTGGCTAGATATTACATTAAAGGGTTTTGTTTGGTGCAGATGTCAACGCTACGAAGTGGCCGGAAAAAGCAGACAGCCAGTCCCGATGGCAGAGCCTCTCCAACCAATGAGGACCTGCGGTCAAGTGGCCGTACCTCCCCTAGTGCAGCCAGCACCTCCAGCACTGATAGCAAGACGGACTCAATGAAGAAACCTAGCAAGGTAAAGCTGAACTCCTTACCCCTTACACAGCATTAGCTGTGATTAAATTCTGCTTTAGCCATTGCGTCATGTCATGTTTGACTTCTGTCATTACAGAAGATAAAAGAGGAGGCGCCATCACCTATGAAGAGTGCCAAACGCCAGCGAGAGAAGGGATCCTCTGACACAGAGGAGCCAGAGAGAGCCAATGCTAAGAAGTCAAAGACTCAGGTAAGATTTCATTCGTAGTGTCTCAAAAGGTTTATCTTTTATCTATCAGTTGTACTTGGCTCTGGTAGCCAATGAGACCTCCTTATTATTTTTTTTTTTTTTATTATTATTACAGAAGTTGGTGGCTTAAGAGCTGATCATTAGAACCAGGCCTGTGTCCAGTTTACTAACCACACTCCACCTTCTCTTTCAGGAGCTGAGCCGACCAGACTCACCGTCAGAGTGTGAGGGAGAGGGTGAGGGTGAGAGCTCGGATGGCCGCAGTGTAAATGATGAGGGCAGCAGTGACCCTAAAGATATTGACCAGGACAACCGCAGCTCCTCTCCTAGCATCCCCAGCCCGCGGGACAATGAAAGTGACTCAGACTCATCTGCGCAGCAGCAGGTTCTTCAAGGCCAGCACCCTCCTGTCATCCAGTGTCAGCCAGGCTCTCTGCCTGCAGCCGCTTCTTCCACAACACCCACTGCACCCACACCACCAACATCAGGGGCTCCTGCGCTCCCCTCCCAGGTCTCCCCGTCCATCCCCCCCACCTCTATGCCTCCTCAGCAGTTACCTCCAGCAGGCCCGCTCTCTCATATCCAGTCCGGAGCAGCCCTGCACCCTCAGAGGCTTCCCTCGCCTCACTCGCCAATGCAGGGCATGCCTCAGCCCCCAGCGACATCCCAAACTGGACCCCAGCCTTTACAGCCTCCACTTCATGGCCCAATGCCTCCAATGGGCCATCCTCTACAGACAGGGCCACACATGCCTCATTCTCATCCCTTACCCCCACAGTCTTTCCCTCACACTCAGTCTCAGGTCACTCCATCTCCATTATCGGGCCAACCACAAGCATCATCCTTGTCCCAGCAACAGCAGCCTCACACTCCTCCATCACAGTCACAGCAGTCCTCTTCACAGAGCAGTGTCCAGCCTCCTCGAGAGCAGCCTCTTCCTCCAGCACCCATGTCAATGCCACATATCAAACCTCCACCCACCACTCCTATCCCACAGATGCAAAACCCTCAATCACACAAGCACCTCCCACACCTCTCTGCGCCTCCTTTCCCACAGATGCCTTCCAATTTGCCCCCACCTCCTGCCTTGAAGCCCCTCAGCTCCTTGTCTACGCACCACCCACCCTCAGCCCACCCGCCTCCACTGCAGCCCATGCCTCAGCAGCTGCAGCCTCCACCTGCACAGCCACCAGTGCTTACCCAGTCCCAAAGCTTGCCTGCCTCAAGCAGTCACGCACCTCCTCCAGCCCCACCTCTGCCCTCCTCTGCCACCTCCTCACACTCGACGCCTTCCCAAAGCACCTTTCCTCCTCATCCTTACATCCCAGGTGGCTCAGCTGCTATTGCACCCTCTTCGGTTCCATCTTCTGCAGCAGGTCCCCTGGCTGGACTGCAGCAACCTCCTTCCTCCATTTCCATGCCTCTGCCTGCCTCAGTAAGCACTCCCTGCCCAGGACCCTCCACTGTGCCCCCTGTACAGATTAAAGAGGAGCCTCTGGATGAAGCTGAGGAGCCAGAAAGTCCTCCTCCTCCACAGAGGAGCCCTTCACCAGAACCCACCATCGTCAATACACCTAGCCACGCCAGTCAGTCCGCAAGGTATGACACGCTCTTTTTATTATCAGCTCTTAGACCTATATCAAAGCTATAGAATTGACCAATAGGATAATATTCTGTGAGTTTACGTTAAAAAGCCACACTGATGCCACTTGCATACATATTTCAAGGTCTCTCTTCTGAGCCTATATTAGCTTGGCCATCACCTCATAGCTGCTTTGCAGTGATCAAGGCCAGGACAGGCCTGAGATTAATGGCTGCATCATTAGAGTGAAAGGCTCCATCAGAACATGTATAAGTCTTGTTAGGCCTGTTGTGGAGCTGTCTCCTAAGTGCTGCAAACACACTGCCAGTGAATAGCAATGAGGCTGCTAATGCACCCAGGGTGCAGCTCATTATGTTCCAGGCAGTGAAGAGACTGATTGAGTGGATTTACCATAGAATAATGAGCTGATGTGCCAGAGGTTATTTATTTGTCATGAAGTAATTGCATCCCTTTTTAAATGCCCCCCCAATGGGGAAACAGGACTTACAGATTTAGACTAGCTTAATTATTTAACTTAGTGGTTGCTAGCTTAGTAAACCATGATCATGAATTCCTTATTGTATTGTACATGCTGAAACATTTTAGTTCATTTCTAAGGTATGCTCTCCTGCTGTTCCAGGTTCTATAAGTACTTGGACAGAGGCTACAACACATGTGCGAGAACAGACTTCTACTTCACCCCACTGCCATCGTCCAAGTTGGCCAAGAAGCGAGAAGAGGCCCTGGAGAAGGCGAAGAGGGAAGCCGAACAGCGAGCACGGGAAGAGAAAGAGAAGGAGAGAGAACGAGAAAAAGAGAGAGAAAGGGAACGGGAACGAGAGAAAGAGGCTGAGAGAGCTGCTGTAGGTTTCCTTTTAGAGACTTTAAGATATCTATGTACAGTTTTATTTTACTTTATATTCCTAAAATGATGTACTCTTACTTCCCTTTACAGAAAGCTTCCAGTTCTTCTCATGAGGGTAGGATGGGAGATCCTCAGATGGCAGGACCGGCTCATATGCGACCACCCTTCGACCCACCTCCTACCACCATCGCTGCAGTACCACCTTACATTGGGCCAGACACACCTGCCCTACGCACTCTCAGCGAGTATGCCCGACCCCATGTTATGTCGCCCACCAACCGCAACCACCCGTTCTTCATGTCCCTCAACCCCGCAGACCCCTTGCTGGCCTACCACATGCCTGGGTTATACAATGCAGACCCCGGCATGCGAGAGCGTGAACTGCGAGAACGAGAGATGCGTGAGCGGGAGATCCGTGAGAGGGAGCTGAGGGAGAGAATGAAGCCTGGGTTTGAGGTCAAACCCCCTGAGCTTGACGGCCTACACCCCTCTACAAATCCTATGGAGCACTTTGCCCGGCACGGGCCCATCGGTTTACCGCCCATAGCTGGTCACCCTTTTGCTTCCTTCCACCCTGGCCTGAACCCACTGGAGAGGGAGCGACTGGCACTGGCTGGGCCCCAGCTGCGCCCAGAAATGACTTACCCTGAACGTCTGGCAGCTGAGAGACTGCATGCTGAGAGGATGGCCTCAGTGGCCAACGACCCAATCGCCAGGTTACAGATGTTCAATGTGACGCCTCACCATCACCAGCACTCGCACATCCACTCACACCTCCATCTGCATCAGCAAGATCCACTGCACCAAGGTGAGGGAAAACCTCTGATTATTACTACAATTCAAAACAAATTCTATATTGATATATGATCATTTGAGTAAAATTACACTTTTTATATAGCATGTGAATAGAATAAAAGAATGCATACAGCAATGTTGTATAATCTGTGATGATGCTTGTTTTTTGAATGTAAGTTATGCATGTTTTTGTGACTGTACTGTAATAATGACTATGTACCCTGACAAAAAACCTGCTGACACGGAGAAGGTGGTGGTGAATGTCTTGTGTGTCCCCCAGGTTCTGGGGCACATCCGCTAGTTGACCCGCTGGCTGCAGGACCACACCTGGCCCGGTTTCCCTACCCGCCTGGAGCCATCCCCAACCCCCTGCTTGGACAACCTCCACACGAACACGAAATGCTCCGACACCCTGTGTTTGGTAAGTATGTGTTGCAACCAAAACTTCCAGCACTTTTTAATCCATTTTTTTTATTGGCTATAATACTGATGGATCTCAAACTTACACATTGATTCTGTTGATGTAGGTACTCCATACCCTAGAGATTTGCCAGCAGGTTTACCACCTCCCATGTCAGCTGCGCACCAACTACAGGCCATGCATGCACAGTCAGCAGAGCTGCAGAGACTGGCTATGGAGCAGCAGTGGCTGCATGGACACCACCACATGCACGGGGGCCCTCTGCCTGGACAGGAGGACTACTACAGGTCAGTCAGCCCCACTGCCTTTGTGGAAAACCATTTGAACATTTCTAACGCATGCTAAAAGCCCTCTATGCTGATAAAAGTAGTTACATGTATTACATTTTATTTTTAACCATAACCCCTTAATGGTTTTAGTGTGTCACTCACGTCTGTGCATGAATATATCTTTTATTTTATCGACCCTCAAAGCTGAGGGTTTTAATGCACATTATTGATCGGTACTGTTGTCTGCTCAT
The DNA here is from genome assembly GCA_037576955.1 of Lepidarchus adonis. Lineage (NCBI taxonomy): Eukaryota > Metazoa > Chordata > Actinopteri > Characiformes > Lepidarchidae > Lepidarchus > Lepidarchus adonis. Next base: position 22,416,784 of record JBBIGC010000131.1, read on the forward strand.
CCTGCAGCCGGTTGAAGAAGGAGAGCGATAAGCAGCTGTGATCATTAGAGGGATGTGGCATCGCAGAGGTCAGCAGGACACAGGAGGTCGCACCAGAACTGTCACAGAAAGAAACTTGTTTCCATGGAACTTTTTTCATTTGCTGAAAAGCAGAAAAGTGGCAAGGATTGTCTGAAGACTGTTTTTTTTTCTTTTGTCAGCTTTCTTTACTATTATGGACATTTTTATTTTCTAAAGACATTGACTTCATTTTTGGTATATAGCGTTCAAGTAGTGACAACGTCCTCAAGACTGATTGTGACTTTCCTGCATGAACATCCTCTGAGAAGCTTCCCTGATGTTTTTGTAGGTGCTAGAATACCAGACACTTTGTCACTGTGCTTATAAAAAAGAGGAAGAGAACAGTCGGGCCATTATATCTGAAAAGTGCTATCTTAAATTCAATGTTTATTTTAATACATTGTAGGAGGTTTTCATAATTTTAAGAAAAGCTGCAGCATGGCGTTTTTTTGAGTCTGTAAATAGTATATATATATACATATATATATATATACATATGATTATTATTATAATTATTATTATTATTAGGTGTGGATTCCTAACCAAGGTGTTAGACCTCCGATATAATAGTTCTGAAGCATCATCCCTTGTTTCAGAGGGGAATGAGATGGCATTATTTGAGCAGGTAGCCATGTCAGGTGGTTTGCGGTCCATAAAACGGGGTCGCTGAGAGAATGGTACCAGATTTTTATCCACACACACTTAAGATGAAAGCTCAAGTTGAGCCATTTTTGTCTTGTAGACTTGTCAGCAACAAACACACAGACCCATGCTCAGACCCATTCGTGATACGGCCATCTTCATGTCTTTTTATTGTTTTCAATTAAAGACACAAGGGTTAAAACAGTAAGTAAAGGCTGCACACAAAGACTTGCACCCAGATTCTTCTGAATGGCCAAAATTGCACTGAAAAGCATTGGAAAGATGAAACTCTTAATTGGTTTTAAGTGAACTGACATGATGAATGAGTGAATTTTAACAGATTTCTGTCCTTATTCTATGTAACCAAAGTGAAGAAGCTGAAAAAAATAGTAAATGTGAATTGGGTTCATGTAACTTTGTGGATGAAGTATAAACAAAACCAATTTTTTTTTTTTTTTTTCAATTTTGAGTTTTCTGTTTCCATGGAAGTTTTTTTGATTTCACTTTTTTTTCGTGTTTAAAGTCAATGGGTGCTAAAAAGAAAAAAAAAAACATTGGCAGTGCAGCCTAGCCCACCTCCACTACTAGTGTCACTTTGCCTCCAGCTTGTAAGGCTCCTTACTCAGTCATTCTCACTGTGATAACTCTAAAAACATGCTTTTCAGCAGGAGGTGGAGAAAGAGCTTTGAACAAGAGTATGTGTGTTTGTGTGCATGTTTGCAGTAGTGGAGATCAACATGTTACCACTGCGACTTCTCTCTGCATTCCTGACATTGCATTTTCCCCATGATGCATGGCCTCCCTGGTCTCTCTCTCCCTGTCGTGATGAGGCTGAGTGATAGCCATTGTGGACTGTTACATGCAGTATTCACTCTTTCTATGTCTGCCCAGTCTGAATCACACACAACCACCATGGCCTTTTTTAATATCCATGAAGAATTAATTTTATGTCCATTAATATCGTCATTGCTGCAAGGTGGTTTTGTTATTTTAATACTTGATACA
>JBBIGC010000131.1:22488748-22499368 GCA_037576955.1 Lepidarchus adonis
TTAGCTAGTTGTAGTTAGCTACAGAGACTTAGCTAGTTGTAGTTAGCTACAGAGACTTAGCTAGTTGTAGTTAGCTACAGAGACTTAGCTAGTTGTAGTTAGCTAGCAACGTTATGAAGAGGCTGAATCAAAAAAACAACAACAAAGCAGCATAGGTTTGCCTTGTGTCATTTATTGTCCTCATGAATGATCACAACTCTTGTTTATCTTTATACATTCTCATATAAACTCCTACATTTTTGCAAATGAGCCATAACATTATGACCAACAAGAGGTAAATTAATAATTAGCTGTTAAGTTATTTCATAGCAATGCACCTGGCATTAGGGATATATTAGGCAGCAAGTAAACAGTCATTTCTTGAGGATGTAGAAGCAGGAAAAAAGGATGAGTGCAAGCAACTGAGCCACTTTGACATGGGCCTGACTCTGCTGGATAGACTGAGTTAGAGCAACAGCAGGGCTGAATGAAGGCTAAAGAAAGAGAAAGGCTAAAGATAAGCTCCTGTTGCACAAAATGTTAATGCTGTCTCTGATAGAAAGGTGTCAGAACACATGGGGTCAAACACACAAAAGTCATTAAGGCCCTTGCGGTCGTCATTTTTTCTCGCTTCCATCACATAAACTTCAAGAACTGATTGTTTATTTGCCAGCTAATATACCCCATCTCCTTGACAGGTGCCACTATAACGAGAAAAAGAGATAATGAATGCTGTTCACTTCACCTGTCAATGATTTTAAAGTAGTGAGTGGACCAGGATGTATGTTTCAAGGCAAAGTTGCTCTGGGAAGCCATGGGAGTCATGGGTAGTGTATGTAACAGTAGTGGACTCCCCACAGCTGATTGGTTGTGTCCCAAATGACGCAACTATTTCCAGAGTGAAAGTCATCATTGGAATATGTAGAGGAAACCTTCCAAAACTACCAAAGTCATGGCCTTTATGTCCTCATACGAGGATAAGACCACATTTTTGCTTGGATATTGATTCCAGGTCTGAAGTCTCTCTGTTGTTTGTTTTTTTGTCGACAAAAATTCATACAATGTAAAGAGCAGCTGCTGTGTTCAAATGCTGTAGATACAAACGGAAATGTTATTTTTGCAAAGCAAAACATGGATAATTAATTTTACATTCACTACACCGACATTCTTCCCTTTTTTAAGGTTCTTAATGTTCTTTCTTCTTCCCATTACTATTGAAATAAAATATATTTAATTAGATGTGGTAACTACCTGCAACAAACTCATTATATTTGGCCTTGATTTACCAAAAATGCATCTCGGCAATTAGACAGAAAAGAAGAAAAAAAACAAGTCTGTGGAAGCAGTTTAGATTTCCTGCAAAACCAATGTTGAAATGAAAAGCGAATGTGTTGCTTACACCGTGTGGGTGGCTGGCACTCTCATTTCTGAACGCAAGAGCGATAATACATGAGAGCGCAGAAGTGTTTGAGGCAGGAACCGAAAAGTTCAGGGGAACCCTTTCCTGAACCTCGTCCGTGGGACGTGCACCACTATCATCTGTAAGTTCAGGGGAATACCTCTTTTGTAAATGTTACTCTTTGAGTAAGCTGCATGTAGGTTGCAGGAAATTATGACTCACTCTCATGATTCTGATTAAGACAGTGGGTGTGAGTGGGGAGGGGTATCCCCCATGGGGGATCCTCACACTTAAGGTTTCAGGGATCTCCTACATATACACAATAAACGTTCAGCACCTTCTGACCTTTGCATGATTTTCCAGTCTTCTATTGATGTGTGTTTGTGGAGGCAATGCTGACTTTCTGACTTTTGGTGAGTGCATTTCAGACTGGGATCTCTGAGAAGAATCGATACGCTTGATACAGTGGTGGGACAAAACAGGTAGCAACTGAAAACTAGAACCCCAAGACCCCAAGTCTGAATTTGTTCTAAATTTCCAGTAAAAGCAGCTGTTGTTGCAGTTCCATTCAAAACCCAGAGTAACCTTGAGTAACACTGACCTTTTCTACTGAAACACTGTAAATGCAAATGAACTACAGTTTTTACTCAGAGTACGGTGTGGTTGTATATTAGTATGTTGATGCTGATGTTCAAATTCAGAATGGAGTGTTATAATTGGTTGGATATGGTTGACGTCACTAACGTCTTAACAAAAATAAAACATAGCACAATGTGTTGTTCTATTGTCCACGTTACAACAAACATAATTTCAAACTGCTGCAGTAATGCTAAACTACAGAATGCTAAGCTACAGAATGCTAAACTACAGAATACTAAATTACAGAAATCTGAATGTGACCAAATGTGCACTCAAGACCCCAAAGTAATTCTTGTGAATGTCAGACCATATTCAACAACTATAGCCATATTCATCTGCCTTCTTATTCGATGGAATCTGAACACTGTATTACTGTAATGATTTTGTAAAATGCTTTGGATTACTTTTTAAAAAATTTACATTTCTAAATATCAATAGTCTACCCTATAATTTTATTTTTATTATTTTTAAACTTTCAATTAAATTAGTTAACATTAGATGTTAGAAACATTGCTGTAAGGATTTAATAGCTTTAGAACACAAGAATATTAGAGAGGTCAGATACTAATATTGGGCGACTATTTCTCAGTTAGGGTTGTCACAATTCTTAAACTTTCAACTTTAAGACCAATATAACATAACATTTTCTATACCAAAGGCAGAAATTCAAGAACTATTCTCCCCAAAATATAGAAAACAAACAAACAAACAAAAATGATATTCCTCTTTAGCAGCATGTTAATTTTATAAATTTACTGTAGTGTGAATATCATCAAGAAAAGGAGAAAGATGCATAATTGTATAATAATTCAGCACTGCCATTTTAGCAAAAACAAATCTCATTGAGGACATCTTGGGAAAACAGTATATAGTATGGGAGCATATTGTGTCAAACAAACACATAAACCAGAAAGCACATTTTATGTGTATAGTATCAATACTGCTGGAAATGAGTATTATTCTGCTTTAACATATTATGTATTTGTTATGTATTGATACAGCAATTTTTGACAACCCTATTCTGAATCACAAACGACACTTGAGATCCTAAAACATCTTAAAACACCCCATTTCTCCAGAGGTACTATGGTTGAAATGAACTGGACAAAAGGTGGAAGCAAAGCTCTCAAACGTTGGCACACCTATAGCAATTGTTTGCATTAACTTTTCAGGCTCTGCTTATTTCCCACCCATCAGGAAAACTTAAGGTTAACTATTTAAATTTACAGTATTTTAAGTTTTGTTTGTTTGTTTTTACCATTTGTCATTTAAAGTTTACTCACAGCTGTCTTAATATCAATACAGAAACTAGAACATTTTGGGATGTTCTAAAATATTTGACTAGCGGCGTAAAACACATAGACACAGACATTAGTTTCTGTTGGAAAATGCCACACAAACACATACTGAACTTAAAGATATATTGAATAAATGTACTTTGCTGCCTAATCTACATGAGGGATGAGTCAGCGAGTTGAGGATGGACTGCAGGAATGTTAATTACAGATAGTTAACTAGCAACAGTTGCTAACAGCTAACAGATACATAATGATTGAAACACTGAGGTACACAAACAAAAATATGCTGTTTCATTTTCTACTGTCAAAACTGTCAAAATAAATGGACTTTGCTGCCTAATCTACATGAGGGACGAGTCAGCGAGTTGAGGATGGACTGCAGGAATGTTAATTACAGATAGTTAGCAATCATGGCTAACATTGACAAGTAACGTTAGCTAACTAGCAACAGTTGCTAACAGATACATAATGATTGAAACACTGAGCTACACAAACAAAAACATGCTGTTTCATTTTCTACTGTCAAAACTGTCAAAATAAATGGACTTTGCTGCCTAATCTACATGAGGGACGAGTCAGCGAGTTGAGGATGGACTGCAGGAATGTTAATTACAGCTAGTTAGCAATCATGGCTAACATTGACAAGTAATGTTAGCTAACTAGCAACAGTTGCTAACAGCTAACAGATACATAATGATTGAAACACTGAGGTACACAAACAAAAACATGCTGGTTCATTTTCTACTGTCAAAACACTCTCTGTGAAAAACGTTGCTTTTGAAACTGGACCTTGTTATGTTAGCGCATGTGATTTTGACTGGACAGCTTCACTTCCACATAAAGCTGTGCTGCTAACTCAGCGTTCCCTCTCCCAAATGCTGAGATCAGGGTCTCTCTGCTGCTCACTCAGCGTTCCCTCAGCTAGAAGCTGAGTTTAGGGTCTCTCCACTGCTCACTCTGTGTTTCCTCAGCCAGACACCAAGATCAGGGTCACTCTGATGCTCACTCTGTGTTCCCTCAGCCAGACACCAAGATCAGGGTCACTCTGATGCTCACTCTGTGTTTCCTCAGCCAGACACCAAGATGAGGGTCACTCTGATGCTCACTCTGTGTTCCCTCAGCCAGAATCTGAGCTCCAATTCATTCCACTGTTCACTCTGTGTTCCCTCAGCCAAGAGATGAGATCAGGGATGTGAGAAGAGAGAGAGAGAGAGAGCCCTGCACACAGCATAGCAAAAACAATGCAGAAACATAGCTCTCAAGAATACAGTCCTGCTACTCTACAGCATAGTGCTGGGGGGCTGTTTAGCCCTCAGTCTGATGCTGGGTGTTCTGGATGGTCATATGCAGCAGCTCTAGAACATTCTGTCCTGTTGCTTCTTTCTTGGTGTCACTGACCACAATTAAACACCAGTCTATTCTGGGTTTTGAGTTTTAAAATGTGGAAATAACTGCAAATATCAGTCAGAAGCTCAGTCCAACAGCTCCCAGCATCTCCCTCTTCACCCAAAGGAGTCATTTATGTTGGGGTGCTGTGAACATACCCCCACAACACGCCTCATTTTGTTGCTTGTGTAGCTGATCAGAACCCTCCCTGCTCCATATGGCTTCTAAATGGTGTTTAAAGGGTGTTTTAGATCTTTTAGTGATCTCCAGGTACTTGTGCAAGCACTGATTACCTGTTCACCACGCCATCACCCTCGCTCGTACAAAGCTTTGCTGACCTGTGAGTAAAGGTAGCATTTGTTCAATACATTAGGAGTTTTGTCAGTAAATGGAGCTGCTAAATTTGCTCCTTTTATAAAATGTTGTTGTGAGGCGTTTTACTGTAATAAACCTCAAGCTTGGGCCTATCATTTTGCCTAACCGACATCCGAGTCACTTTAAAGTAGATGAATTTTCTTATTTGTGTGTCCGGATACTTTTGGATATCTGCTGTAACTTATTTACACGTGGTGATTGCAGTGATTGGTTAAAAAAAAACAGCTTTTCTGTGGCGCAGAAGTGAGCGCTGTGGACGCGTAGGCTGTTCTATGTTCTTCGCATGTTCACAGCGGCGGCTGGAAATTGTTACGCAACTCCGTCCGTCGCGAGCCCCCTTTGCTTTTCCGCGCTCGCGCTGCCTCCGCTGTTTAAATGGGCCAAGTTAGAGAAGCGGCGGAGAGTGCAAATCTTGTTTGGTCTGGGTCTAACTAAAGCGTGACTTTAACGGTATACACGGGGTTAAAAGAGAGAGGGGGCAAGCGAACGTCCTCTTAGCTCCAGACGTTCTGTTGCACGCAAATAGTTAAAATAAGGGACTGAAGAGGGACAAGTGTTGTTCTTCAGCCCTGTCAAATATTAGAACTTTTTTTTTTTATTTGTCAGCATTTCTGTGTGTTTTTAACTCTCATAACCTCTGTGGTCTACGTTACAAGGCACAAACATTAGCGTAGATCATCAGCAGGCAGTGGCGTAGTTGCGCGGCAGTTCAAACTTAGCAGCTGTGTGGTGAGGAGCGCCGCTGACTTGGAGCAGGAGCTCTGAATCAAAGTTGCCGGCGCGCGCTCGGAGGACAAGCGCGCGGAGTGAGCGAGCGGCAGCATCGGGAGCCGTCCGTCGTGGGGGATCCAATGAGCCGTCCGCAATGTCCGCGCCGCCGCCGACATGGCCGGTACTAGCCGCGCGAGTCCGACGGACCAGGAGGAGCGCGCGAGCGGCGCAGTGAGAGCGGACGTCGCCCGCGCAAGCTCTAGCTCCAGCCCCAGCTCCAGCTCCAGCTCCAGCCCTAGCTACAGCTCTAGCTCTAGCTCGAGCCCCGGCTCGCTGGGCGCTGCTGCTGAGTGGTGGCGCGTGCGCGAGCGTGCACCCGCAGCTTCGAGCCCGAGTGCCAACCAGGGACACGCGGACATGCCCGCCGTGAAGAGGGAGCGCGCGGACGGCGATGACATGACGCTGGCCGCCTTCCACCGGCAGTCCGGCTACGCAGCACCGCTGAACGCCGCCGCGCTGCCCGTGGTCACCCCGCATCCGCCGCCCTACGAGCGCGTGTTGGCGCAACAGCGCGCTTACTTGGGACTGCACGACGCCGCCGCGGCCGCCGCTGCCGCGCACGCTGCCGCCGCGGCAGCCGCCGCCGCTGCGCTCCACCGGCCTCACGCCGACGACCTCATGCTTGAGAGGTTCTCGTCGGTGCCGGACTTCCAGCCGTTCTTCGACAGCGGTGAGCCGTGCATCGAGGTGGAGTGCGGCGAGAACAAGGCGCTGCTGTACATCAGTAAACTGTGCCAGGGCAGCAAGGGACCCTCCATCAAGTACAGGGGCGAGTGGCTCACCCCCAACGAGTTCCAGTTCGTCAGCGGCAGGGAGACCGCCAAGGACTGGAAGAGGAGCATCAGGCACAAAGGTGAAAGAAGCGCGCGGCAGCGGGTACAGTGAAGCCCCACGATCGCGCGTAATTGGCGGTAGTTTTGAGAGTTCTGCTCTGGAGCGAGCCACTGCGAGAGTGGGGGCACTTTCTTTGGTAATGAAACAGTTTGCAGTGTTTAGTCGCTCTTTTCAGACTCTGGCTTTGCCTTTGAGCTTCAGCTCGGTGGGGTGATGGCGTTGGGCTTGAATTTTGGGCTCTTTAGATGGCACCGGTGCTGGAAGTGGGCATCGTAAACAGGATGTGCTCATAAAGGGTTACTGGGCATCACCGCAGATGCGCTGGGCAGCTTTTTGGGGTTGGGGTGGGGGTGGAGGGGTGGCGGGGACGCCGTGGAGAAGAGAAGAACACTTCTTTCTGCTCCACTAACTCACCGGAGCGCAGAGGCTGAGCTGTTGGTGCTGTGTGGTGAGCTGATTTGCAGTGGGCATGAGCATGGAGCACAATGGGTTCGGCGCAGGTTGGTACGCATGTCATAGGGGCTTGAAAAGTTGAGGGGAGTGTGAGCAGTGGGCTGGAGGCACAGCTGTGTCTCAGCAGGCAGAAGGTAGGACCGATTTAGTTGTAAGTGTAGATGTTGGGTGTGATGCTGGTGCTGGTGTCAGTGGTGCTTTGGTGAGCAAGTGGTTTCTGATTGATTTCTGTGTGCGTCTCTGGTTTGGTTTTAGTCTTGCTTGGTCCTGGTAGCAACAAGGCTTGGGAGGAATGGGCTTCCGGGGAGGTACAAGTAAACTTTACACTGTAAAAAAAGTCTACAGAACTGTCAAGGTGGAGGAAATTAGTTGTAAAGGACACAGACTATAGAGCATCTTCAGTGAAGGTGTTTAAGGTGTCCTGCCTCTTTTTATGGTCAGCAGCAGTCAGTATCCTTCCCATGCATTTTCTTTTTTCTTTTTTTATTACATTGTGCATTTGAGAAAATTCAGAATCGCTTTTTATTACTTGGTTTATTGTGTTTATTTTCTTGCACTGAGCAAAGGCCATTTTGTTGACCTCTCAGAAGAGGTGCCAGTGTGAATACACCCTTCTATATGCAAGTTAGAAAGAGCAGAATTGAAAGAAACATATGCAGAAATCCATTAACAGGCATGTAATCCTTACTGTGTGTGTAAGAACATCACATCACACATTGTTTTATTTTCTTTGTCGTAGATGTTGCACTAACAGTGACAAAGGCTCTGTAACTGCCTCTGTGCTTCAGTTTGAAAATGTTTTTGTATTTGTTGCAGGGAAAAGTTTGAAGACACTTATGTCCAAAGGAATCTTACAGGTGCATCCTCCAATTTGTGACTGCCCTGGGTGTCGGATTTCCTCTCCTGTGGTAAGGTTCTTCTTCAGGGTTTCATTACTCATTTTGCAATTGTGTTTTTTTATGATTTTGTATGGAACACTTGCTTTCACGAGGGCACAATAGTAGCCACCACCTGATAAAAAATGGCATAAATACATCTCAAAAGTGATGAACCTCATGTCGTTCATAGTGTTTTTGGCAGGATGAAGACCTGTCATCAGCATCATCAGGGTTAAGTCCTGTAAGATAAATTATAGCTGGTGCAGTGAAAGGTAAAGCATCTGGAGCTGTGGCTTTGCTAAACTCTGGTTAGAACTTTTGCAGTGGATATCACCCTTCTTTACATGCTGCCATGTTTACTGTCTTCGCATGGACCTTGTATGACACTGAGCAGTGAGAGAGAACACTGTAGACCTCTATCATACTTGTTGAAACTTCAAACAGTGAATGGTTGCTTGGTTAAGTTGGTAAGTAAGACAGACTAGGTCTAGGTGATGCTACAGCTAATCTGGGACAGCTTCAATGCTAACTTGCTAACGAAGTAACAAGGTAGATACTGTTTTATGACTGAACATTCAGGGGAAACTCCATCATACTAAAAACAGAGGTGGGCTAGATGTGATGTAGTACTCACACGAATGTCTCACGGTGATTAAACAGGCACATATCATATCCTGCAGTTAATCAGTAATGTGAATGGCTAACTAGCCGGTTAGCTTTGAGGCTACTTCCATATCTCTCTGTGCTTGTTGCCTAAAAAGTCAGCTTGCCCTTCTGCCTCTGTGTGAAGTAGGAGCCTGTGTGAATGTGTGTGTGTGTTTGTGAAAGAGTGGGTGTGCCAGGACGTGTAGGTGTGGGTATGGGTGTGGGTGTGGATGTGTGGGCGACTGCCTGGTTCTAAGGCGGCTGAATCTGTCCACACAGGTGCTGTGTTTTTATCTGAAGTGAGCGCATCTGTCGTCGCCTCTAACGGTTAATCTGCAGGCAAGGGTGTAAGAGGCTTACTGAGCTACTGAGCGTGGCTACTGGTGATTACTGGGTGTGCGGCACGCAAGGCAAAGGCGGTTTAGATAAGCTGGAGGTGTTTGAGTGATACAGGTAAACTTGTGATGAGCGCTACAGCCAGAACTGGAGATAAACTCTTATGGCTTAGTTGTATGAAACCAGGATATTATCTAAGGGCATTGGTGGCTCATAGATAGTGATTTTAAAAGCAACCTTGAGTAGTCTGTCTGATCACTGTCTGATTGGTCTCTCTCTCAGACTTTGCAACTTTGATCTAGTGTTGCTGTTCTAATTTGTATAAATAATGATCAGATCAATGAGCATGAATTTTACAAATCATTGTAAGTGTGAACTTATGGGGGCAGTCTGTCAGATACAGATTAGACCCACTCTGGAAAAAAGATTGCACTGTATACCGTGGTTACTCCTGGATGCTCTATCTATTTCTTTTAAGTAGTTCTAATATGATTAAAGCCTTTAAACTAAACCAGAAGGTGACACTAATATGGTGATATGGCCAAAATAGGCACAGAATTCAATTTTGAGTGTATATGGAACAATGTTTTTCTTTGATTTGTATGTGTATTCTTTTAAAAATGAATGCAGTGGGGAGCTCTCATGGCTTTCAGAGAAGGTCTTTAGACTTTTTAAAATGATATGTAATTATATTTGTATTAAAGTTCTGCAAGTTAAATAGTAAAACTCTCATTTCACAATTTCTGGCTGGAAACAAGTGGGTAAAGTGCTTGAAAGGCCTTTTAGAATATGAACTATTCATATTTTTCCCTGTGGAATCTAGGTAGGCAACTAAAATATCTCTCCTTTTGGTTAGATCTTCAAGAGCTGGACTGAAGGCCTAACACATGAGATCAAATGTGAAAATAATATGAAAGTTACAGTGAAATTTTTTTGATTTACAATGGGCGAGACAAATTTAGCTCATGCCTGTTAGAAGCCTGTTGTTTACAACTTTCAGACGTCCATGTTTACTTGTATTTGTGTCTAGCATTAGCATAATGCTAACATAGCATTAGAAATCCTACAGAGGCTGTCAGAACAGCAGAAATTAGCATCTTGTATTTGATATAAGTTCGAACTGACATTTTTGGACCAAACCAAAGACCTGGCTCATATAGTTAAGCTTCACTAAAGCCTAAGTGGTTCTTGGCTTCGAAGTATGACCGAAAACCCCTGACTTGGCACAGAGCTTTTAGATTTTGTGGACTTTCTTCAAACTCACAGTTTTTCACACTCATGCTACGTCTTTTAGAGCATTTCTCCAAGGATTCTTTTTAAAAAACATTTATTTTTAAGCGTACTTCCCTATGTTACTCTTTTCTTACTGTGTTTTTCATGGCCACAGTGTTCGTAGGTTATGCGATAACCTGCTTTGCTGGCATTGGTGTGTGTTGTGGAGCTGTGGAAGGCTCCTCAGAGCATTTGTTCACCCCTCACTCCTCCTCTTTCCCGTAAGCGTGACTCCGGTTTGTGAGAGGGAGAGGTGTGGACACAGAGGGCAGGCTGCCGAGCTTCACACACACACACACACACACACACACACACACACACACACACACACACACACACACACACACACACACAC
>JBBIGC010000131.1:22510254-22524230 GCA_037576955.1 Lepidarchus adonis
TATCTATCTATCTATCTATCTATCTATCTATCTATCTATCTATCTATCTATCTATCTAGATAGATAGATAGATAGATAGATAGATAGATAGATGCATAAATATAAAAGTAAATATAAGTAACTATAAGTAAATATATATATGTTTTTATGTTTTTAACTTATTTGTTTTTACTTATAAGTTGGTTTCTTTGTAATTTTCTCTTCATTTAATGTTAATATAGAAATAATAAAGTGAGTACACCTATCACATTTTTCTAAACATTTCATGTTATCTTTTCATGGGACAACACTTTGTTACAATGAAGATATGGCACTTTGACACCGTGACACAGTGTACAGCTCTTATAACAGTGTAGATTTGCTGTTCCCTCAAACAAACTCAACACAGCCATTAATGTCTAAACTGCTGTCAACAAAATTGAGTACACCCAGAGGTGAAAATCTCCAAATTGTGCCCATTTAGCCATTTTCCCTCTATTAGTCTTGCAAGGTCTCAGGTGTGAATAAGGAAATTTGGTGTTATCACTCTCTCATACTGGTCTCAAGGATCTGAAAAAATATTCTTGCTCTACATAAAGATGGTCTGCGCTATAAGATTACCCTGAAACTGAGCTGCAGCACAGTGGCCAAGACCATACAGCGGTTTTACAGGACAGGTTCCAGTCAGAGCAGGCCACATGGTTGGCCATAGAAGTATTTTGAAAATGGAAGTATGAGAGCATTGCTGCAGAGGTTGTAGAGGTGGGGGATCAGACTGTCAGTACTCAGACCATACACCACACACTGCATCAAATTGGTCTGCATGGCTGTTGTCCCAGAAGGAAGCTTCTTCTAAAGATGATGCACAAGAAAACCTGCAAATAGTTTGCTGAACACAAAGTACAGAGACAGTACAAAGACAAGTGTGTCTTGCCTACAGTCAAGCATTGTGGTGGAAGTGTCATGAAGTTCTGCTGGAGTTAGAGTTAATTGAGGGAACTATGAATGCCAACATGTACTGTGACATACTGAAGCAGAGCATGATCCCCTCCATTGGGCCACAGGGCAGTATTCTAACATGATAACCACCCCAAATACACCTCCAGGATGACCACTGCCTTGCTAAAGTAACTAAGGTCTCTAAAATCCATCTATCCATTTATGTTTTCATGGAGCAGTGGAAGACGATTCCAGTAGCAACCTGTGAAGCTCTAGTGCCCAAGACAGTTAAGGCAGTGCTGGAAAATGATGGTGGCCACAGAAAATATTGACACTTTGGTCACAATTTGGACATGTTCACTTATTTTGTCTTTTTCCGTTTGTTGCCAGTGGTTTAGACATTAATGTCTGCGTGTTGAATTGTCTTGAAGGGGACAGCAAATTCACATTGTAGTGCAATCTGTACACTGACGATGCTACATTGTATCATAGTTTCTTCAGTGTATATATAATTAAATGTATTATTACATTTACAAAAGTCATTTATCATACATGTGCATATAGTCATGCTTGCGTCTATGAATGTCACACACTGCTGGAAGTCATTTATGCTGTCAGCATCAGCTGGTCTTCTGCTTGTTGCACGTGTCTGGGTCTATGCAGCGATGCAGGTGGTGCGAGAGGAAACAGAAGTGTAGCGAGAGGTCCATGCTAAGCTAAACAGTTTGGCAGTTACTATCATTTCACCCTCTTATGCAGTACCTCAGACTTCAGCTGACCACAGGAAGAGCTTGAGGAACATTCCATTAGATGTTGTGATGTATGCATGCTTTGCATTGTTTTACACTGTGCTTTAGTGATCTACCAGTGTCATTACAAAACAAAGAGATGGAAGAGTCTTAACCAGGTCAATCGATTTTAACTAGACGAAGAATTATCACCCACTGATACTGCCAGGTAATGAAGGTTTCTACTTTATCAGACAGGATCATAAGTAATAATAACTGCAAAAAGTTAAAACTGTAAAAAATTGTAGCATTACTACCTGTGAGACCTGAAGTTTGCCTCTTGTTATAGACAATTGATCTAATTATGCTCTACCCACAAATGTGTTCCAAGATTGGACCACATTTTTATTAGTCTGTAAAAAGATGCTGAGCTACTGTAAATTACATTTCAGTTTAAAATACTGTCCTACTGACTTGGACTATTACAATTTTCCATAATACTCATTCTAGCTTGATTATTTCTTATCTTTTCTAATTGATTTTAGAAAATGTGACCTTTCACATGCATAAGAATAAGTGTAATGAATAAATAATTACTCTTAAATAAATGTTAAAAGTCAAATAAAATCAGATTTTCAAGATAAATTCAATCAATGTTCCATAGTATTCTAAAAGATTTGTCCAATCTCACTATGGCTTATAATGTTATAATGACAGTTAAGAACACCTCCCATCTCTTGTCTCTTTATCAGTGGTTTTAAAGTGTCTTGTTTTTTGTATATATGCAGGACATTGTTGGGTGAGGTGTCAGAGCAGGGAAAACACTTTAATGCTCAGGGCCGGGATCCTCCATGACCACGACTGCAATCCACTGCTCTATATGTTTCCTGGTTTATTGACTTTGAGCTCTCATGACTGTTCTGAAGAGTGTGACCTGAGGGCAGAATTTGAAATTGGCTGTTTGCAGGACACTGAGTGAGGTGAAAGCATGGTGTTACCCTATACCGGTTGGGTGGCTTTTTTTGGCTCTTGGCTAAATACAGTGAATGTGAGAATGTGACGGGTGCCTGGGCCTGTCCTCAGCTTCTTAGCGTGTGCTCTGTCTCCCCTGTTCTCCTGCAGAACCGTGGGCGTTTGGCAGAGAAGCGCACCATCCCGCTGCCTCCAACCCGTGTGCCCAAGAAGGAGCTGGCCTCCGTTTTCAGCAGCGATGACAGCGAGGGGAGCGAGAGGGTCAACGGAGACCATGCTGATATCAAGCAGGAGGAAGATCTCCACTACACCATGATGAGAAAGAGGTGTGTATGCGCGTATGTATGTACAGTATATGTACATATTAAGGACACATATGTCCTGACTGTACTGAAGAAACAGCATAATGGTTCTAAAGGTAAAAAGAAAACTGAGGTCACTCTGAAAACTGGTCACTGAGGTGAAGTTGGAGGATACACACCCCCTGCCTTACATATCACATATCAGTGCCTGTATCTATACATAGATATGGAGCATACCTCATGACCTGGCTTTAAATAAAAACAAATGATGTGTTCAAAATATTGTACCAGGTCACATCAGAGGTCCACAATTTGCAGAAATTGAATTAAATTTTTTTGTCCATGGAGCCCTAGTGTATGTGAGGTCCTCTTACCCTAGTGGACGTACCCTCTGTCATCTCCTCTGTGACCTGTGCTGTCGCAGCTGGTGAGAGGATGTGGAATTGTACAGAAAGGATGAAACCTCTAAACCACGCCCGGCCTTCAGTAAAGGGTCAGCTAGTCCAGCTGGGTCCTGCCCCACCACACATCAGAGCATTGTTAAAAAGGAGTTATAGGCCCCTTTGGCCTCTACCCCTGCAGCCCACACTATGTGCATACATTCCTTTCCACCCTCATCACACATATTCCCAAGACCTGCAAACTGGTGCCGATGCTAGAAACCCTCAAAATATAGTGTTTCTTTCTTTTTTATTTATTTTTTAAAAGTTAAACTTGTCTACAGTGTCTACAAGGCCTTTGACTTTTTTGGATAGAGAAACACATGGAAAAATATTACAAGCACAGTTGAACCTATTGAAGTGAATATCAGTGTAATGCATTGCGTTACTCACTATGTTGAAAAACGAAAGAATTAGATCATTCCTTATGAATTGTATAGCAGAACAAAAGCAATTCTCAACTTTTACTGAAGACGACTAGAGATATGAGGTAATAACAGCACATGGAATGCATACATTCAGACACACACGTTTACACTTATAGACATGAGCCTGTAGACCCAAGCACATGGACTTCTCACCTCATGTATGGCTATAGTCATTAGACAGTTGGCTCACTTAACTGCTCTCTGAAGAGCTCGCTAGTAGAGTGGGCTGCTGCAGCGTGGATGTTTTTTCAGGTGGTCGATGTTAAGTCTGTGTTTTCTTGCCACTCTTATGGGTCACATTGATGATCATCTGCTTAAAAGTGAGGAGAAAAATGAGCAGAAAAATCCTGCTTTATTTAGTGCAAAAGTGTAAAGTTGTCACATAATGATGTTTTCAGTTTAAAACGCTATGAAATTTGAGCTGAACTATGTTGTTGTAGCTAATCTAAACTAGCCTGGTTGAAAACAATATGACAAAAAAAACCTGACCAACCATAACAATCTGACTTTTCATATGTGTGAATATGGAATGACTAAAACACTGAATTTTTGTTATTTGGTCACAGGTTGTTATAGAAATAATTATTAAATAACTATTATTGAGGTTTTGTAAAGCTTTTCCAATGTTGCAACACTTACCGATGAAAATATACACACGTTTCAATGGCCTTATGAATAAGAACATTTCTGCCGGTTCAGCTCCCTTTATAATTGCCTATAATTGTGGAACACCAGTTAGAATAAGTTGCAATGCCAAACATTCACATTTGCAAGATTACAGAATCAGCTCTGGCGCTGTGCTAAAATTCCACGTCTAGTATTCATTTAGTATCTGTTATCTCCTCAGCCCCTCTAATCAGGGTGAGGGAAATTAAAGATTTCTGCACTCATTAAATTTCCATGAGTAGTTTGCTTTCCTTCCTCTTGGACACAGGAGCTGAAGGAAGCCTATTACAGCGTGGTCAGGGCTGCGGTAGTTTAAGAGCCACGGCTAAAACGCTCTGGTTTCCCCGCCAGCGATTTCAGTCTGCCTAAACGCATTACAGGTGATGACCAGCCAGCAGATGTCAGTTGTGGCAGGTGAGTCTGGGGAACCACGCTTTTGTCAAATCGTCTTATCTCATATCCTTAAAAACATGCCGGAAGGATTGGCCTTGAGGTTATGATCTATTATTGAAATCATTCTAATCACTGGCGCAGAGCTAGCGCTGCTAGTTTAAGACTCTACTACTCCTGGTAATAATGGATGCAGGTGTAAATTCTCTGTGATTTTATGAGTATCTTCATTCTGCATTTGACATGACATGTCAGTAGCTATTCGGATAGCGCTGGTTGTAGCGTGCGCACTTCTTGAAGTTGTTCAGGCTTTCTATCTCTCCAGGAACACTCTGTCTATCATTGACAGCTTTGCTTTTGTTGAAAAGCTTATCCTAGAAATTCTCCAGTGTTTCTGACAGCTACACCTTTCAAATGCATGAGTTGTATAAGCTTGTTTGGTTGCATAGAATCAATAATCCAGATTTTTTAACAATAAGAAAATATTTTGCTCATTATTTTTATATATACTGCCAAGGTCTAGTTCAGGGTCAGCAGATGAGCTGCCAAAATTAGAGTGTTTTATTGATTTTCCTCATTTTTCCTAAATATTTGCCTGTAGAAATATGGTGGGTGGTTAGAATGCTAGCTTTTCTCAAGCCATTTTTGGGTTTTTAACAATATTTTAAAAGTAGAAGTATACTTTTTCTACGTTTTAACTAGGCTTCTTTTAGAACAAGTGCAAGAAATTGATCAATCATCACAAATGTCATACAACACTTGATTCCAAACATCACCAATCCCAAAAAAT
Organism: Lepidarchus adonis; assembly: GCA_037576955.1. Classification (NCBI taxonomy): domain Eukaryota; kingdom Metazoa; phylum Chordata; class Actinopteri; order Characiformes; family Lepidarchidae; genus Lepidarchus; species Lepidarchus adonis. The sequence goes on from JBBIGC010000131.1 coordinate 22,515,889, forward strand.
CCCAACAATGCCATGCTGTAGGTATGTTTTTTAGTGTTTAAGGTGAAGTTTATATAGGAAAAAAACAAAGCATACACAAACACATGCAAGAGTGTATCTCTGGGTCGACAAACCAAAAGAGCTGAGATGTTGTACAAGCCTCTATCCTGATGACAGTCTATTATCTATAGACTTTTTGAAATGGAATCGCATGGAAATTACGTTTTAGATTGAAGCAAACCCACAAACAACCAAACTGTCATGCATGGAAGACTAGTGGGAGGGGAGACCACTGCATGTGACCCTGTGAACCACAGCAATGACTCAAGCACGGTTTTAATGCGTGGAATATGTGAAGGATACAGTCCTTATCTACGTCAAGCTAAGTGAAAAAATGCCCGTCCACTGAATGTAAGCTTTATTCTCTCACTCCTTCGCTACGCCCCCCTCCCTTTAGTGAGTTCCAGCATGCAGCCTGTCTGCGACGCCGAGGACAACATTGGAACAATAACGCATTACGGGGTTCCGTCTAACCTTGTTAAAGAGAGCCTCCCCCACCGGCACTTCTTCCGCCAGCGGCTGAGGATTCTAATGAATTTAAAGAACACTTATGACGAATATGGAGGGCTTTTACCCTGTTAAAGGCGGCGGACTGCGAGGAGCCACGTCTCTTCTGTTCCGGGCCTCCTCACCTCACCTCCCCCCACTTCACTCAGATGAGGATCTGACCCAAACAGATAATGGGATGTTCAATCTATGCAATTTGATTTCCATTGAACAGGGCTTGGCTAAGTGAGTTGTGGAGGGGTCTTAACAAATTGGATTTGGACAATGGGTGAAAAATGGAGAATTCGTTTTTATGTGTGAGTGTATTTATGCCCCATCAACACGCAATTGAGGTTATTGTGGTATTGTGTTGGGTGACATTCTACATGGGATCTGGATTCCACACTGTATCAGCCCAACTCCACTGCAACAGGACCTACTCTCTCCGATTGACACTTTGTATTTGCGGGACTTTTGCGAGGACATCCCAACAGAACAGGGCATGAAGTTGCCATAATTAAGAAGACTTTATATCTTTTAACCAGCTTAATGTTAATGGCTAGCAGCTTTACAGGTGATTAGCGCTCAGGTCCTCCTGAACAGTGTGTGGGGACAGAGAGCCTCGTCGCTGAGAAAGCAGCCATCGCACAAGTGTGGCGCACTGCGAAAAAGTCTGCACTGACGCACAATAGACCGGCTACACCTCCACCATCAGATCTTATGTCTGGAGGTACGACTGGGAGTCTTCCTCGCGTGAAACACCCGTTGTCTATGCTTTGGGAAAGAAATAAACCAGGTAGTGTAAATGCGCATTGGCGAAATTGGCTCAGACGTTCCTGGTCACCTGCAGTCACCTCCTGGTCTCAGTCGATCATGCTTAACGTCATGCAAATCATTTCCTCAAGCCTTCCTATGCACTCTGTCACAAGTGTCAACTCCAGGGCTGATTGAGAAGTGCTGACTGGTTGTCTGGGTAATTACTGACTAACCACCATGGATTATATAAGACACTATACCTGGATAGACGACAGTATCTCTGAGTCAGAAAAGCTTCTAAAAACAGCTCCCATCTCATATGCTTTGGCGCATTTACATTCGTTTCTAATGCGACCGTCGTAATCTTTTGTGGCAAATGGAGTATCTGGTCTTTAATCTTTACGTTTGAATTCCTTGATATATTTTTTTCAGCACTTACATTATTTCCATGCAATAGAGCGTAAGTGGATTAGAGTGGTGACAAGGGAGGAGGGAGGTTGACTCCAGCCTCATGGACCCTCCCATTGAGGAAGAGGGAGAGGTCAAGGAAATTAAACAGACCTGTGCTGCACCTGTCTAGGCGCACATACCGCCTCTCTTCCCCTTTTGGGTGGTCTCTTTTGCGCGGCGCTTTTGAGGAAAACCTGGGCCTGTCTGCATTCATGCATCAGAAGGGTTTGGCCATCGCAGCGTGCTGTCGTCTCCTCTGGTGGCTATCTGGACCTGACCATAAGAAGTCAGCCAGCCAGGAAAGGCCAAGCCACCAAGCCAGGGGACCATAACCAGCTCAGACCGCGGCGTCTGGCCAGGCCTTTAGAATGCTGGTATGTACCCAGGCAAAAGCATTTGTCATGTTACATATTCATCTGCTTTTAGAGCTGCTGAACTGTTTGTATGCAATGTTTTAAGGCTGGTACTGGTGTCCACAAAGTTTGTTTTATTCTATATTTGCATGCTCTTGGGCAGGTGCCTCTGTCTGTCAAATTGTGAATCGTTCTATCCTCTGGTTACTTCTGATGGAGCCTCTCAGAAAGAGGATCCATATTAAAAAAACTGTCATTGTATCAAATGTATTTTTTATGGTCAGCAGTGGAAGGTCCCCAGAATGGTTATTGTTTGATCGGACAGTCTCATTGGTGAGCCTCCTGCTGTATGATTGGTAATCTCCTCCTTTTGCTATAAGGGAAATGATGTATCTGTAAAAGTTGACCACAGAAGATGTGGCCATGTGTTCCTTCATCTTTGTTTTGTGAAGGCATGCTCCCTGGGCAACATTGGAGAAATTAACAGCACACTGCTGGGAAGGGGGAAATGGCGCTGTAGGATTCCTGGAAAGATCTTTCTCTTAGAGTAGTAATTAGTGGCCACAGCTCCTCTGGAACTTTTATGTGTCCAAAGCTCTACCCAAGGACCAACTGCATGTTGTTCTCATTTACTTGCTGCAAGAAGGTAATGGTGAAGTCCTCTTATCTATCTCGAGCAATTTACTTGCAGAATTTTTGCTTTTTGGCTGTTTAGCACCCATATTCAGAGAATTCCCCACTTCAGCAATGTCTTAGTGAGTTCATTTTATATTTCCCGTTCTTATGTTTCTGGAGGAAACATTTGAGGAAATCACATTTTGTCCCAAACTTTGTCTACACGTGAAAACATGGGTTCTACTCAGAACAGCGCAAACCTCTAATAGGGTTTCATAGAGCCACTCTGTGAGATGCTTATTTGCACTGTATAGCACTTTGATTCCCATTGCATCAACTTCAACAGACAATCAATGTCATTAATGTCACACTCACTCAAGGCAAACGTCTTCAACTGGGTATTTTCACTAATCTGCAAGCACTCACGATTTTACCTTGCTGTGCGTTTTCCTTCATTATCCCACACAGCAAAGCATAGGTACCGCAAACATGGTGAAATAATATATTATTTTACTTTGACTTTTTTCCTGTGGTGCTGCAGGCTTATCGACCTCCCATCATCTTTTAGAAGGTAGGAACAACAGGAAAGCCCAAGAGGACGAGCTATGCTCTTTTTTATTTATGTATCTATTTCTGTATTTATTTATTACTCCCTTTGCTAACACAGGCCTGCGATGCGTGCCGCCATTCCATCTGGATGTGAGCTGCATAATAACGGAATCTTTTGTTTAAAAAGAAGGGAAAGAAAAGAAAAAAGAAATAGACGATTGCATTTCAAAGCTTACCTTTTCAACAGTTTTATTTCCTAATGTTTGAACCTAAATAGCACATCCTGCGGGTAATACGTCACAGTAGCGGTGTTTTGTAACAGCGTTAATTGTAGGGTGAGCATTTTGTTTGGCTCTGTAGGCAGGCGGCAGCATCTCCACACCTTTCTACCTCCTGCTGTGCCCACAAGTGTGTGGGTGTGTTTGTGCGCATGCGTGGCTGTTGAGGGTGGGAATGTCCTCCATGTTGTTCAATGTCAAAGAAACTGCGTCAGATCTGGCGTTGGTACGGCCAGTCCAAGGGTTCTCGTGGTGACGTCCATGAACGGCCCCTTTACTTTCTGTCCTGGGACAGAACTGGCCAAGCCTGCAATAATGAACCAATATCATTTAAGACAATGTCATTTACACACCTATTATCATTCACTTTCATAGTCATTGTTAGCAACATTAGCCTAGTCAGCTGAACTGTTCATTTAAACTGTAGTTGTTCTTCAACAAGGCCCTTGGCCACATTTCCAGTTGGTCTGAAGGCCTAAGCCGGCCCAGCAGCATTTGAATTTTAAGGTCCGGGCTGAGCCAGGCAAAGCTCTGCACAGGTGGGCTGCAGGTTTCCCCACATAGAGCCTCAAAGCCCTTCTCCAGAAACCCACTTCACTGTATGCTGCCAGCTGGGTCTGCTTGCAGCTGCATACATGAGTGATGTGGGGGGAAATATCTCAGCTACTGGTAAAAGCGCTAATACAAGAAACCATATTGTTTTGGCACCATAGACCGGCTGAGTTTTCAGGTACTAAAAGATGCACATTCATCAGTCACCACAGTGACCCTGACAGTGGATGCAAGAGGGTGATGAGCTGTACTGGGTCTGTTGCGTCACCAGTTTCACACTGGCTCTAGAAGTGCCACCCACTGCCCGCATGCCCCACCCACTTACAGGGAATTTATTCTTGGCAATTTCCATCGAGCATATTTGCAGGTAATCTGTTTTACTCAGAATAATTGACAGTTTAGCTCATTTAATTATAATCAAACAGCTTTCATTTTGTAAAATAATTTTTGGTCACTTGTGTGTGGTAGCTGGTCAGACAATTACCAAACCTTTCATAAGCTAATCTTGAAGTATTATGAAGGAAAATCAAAAAGGAGCATTGCATGGAGGTTTATATGTTGAGATGAGCAGATCTGATGGTCAGAGAGAATAAAAAAAAACGTAAAAATAATTCAATTGAATTGCAATTATTTGTCATTTAAAAAAAACAATCATTTGATTTGAGTAGTTTAATTAATGTTTGATTTAGTTGATTTAAATTTAGGTCATGCATTCTTTTCAGTGTATTAACTATCAACTGGTTTGCTCAAATCCGGGCTGAATTATTTGCCGTCTCTCCGCAGCTCCAAGCACAGATGGCAAAGGAGTGTCAGCGTCGGATTGGTGTGGGCACGTGGCCCAAATATCTGGGTCATTGTGTTGGTTATAGGGATGAGAAGTATCGAGTGGTTTAAGGTGCGATTATGCTGATAGTCTCCTCTGCGTGATAAGCAGCCACTGATGTCCTTAGCGGAGCTGTCAGGTCCAACCTGTGTGCCTCTGCTTGGGATAGCTGACTCAGGCGGCCGGGTGTTAGCTTGAGCCCTGACGCAGATTATGACCTTGGCCGGCAGTCGAGGGAGGCCTCATTAGCGGCCCTCGTTGGGACAGCCCAGGAAAAAGTGTGCTAATTACCTCGCTAACAATGTCCTTGCTCAGTGGACTTACAGCAGAGCCTCTGCCCGAGGATAATAACCTGCCTGAACTGCCAGGGCGAAGGCTACAGCGCGGATCTTCTGGGTGGATTAATGCACCGCTGAAGGCGGAGGGGGATATGGGGGCCGAGGAGACTTAAGTTGCCAGAGCCGAGTAGCCCTTTAATGTAAAGGTTAAGTATCCATGTCCATCATTTGCAAGATAGAATGTCTCTCACAGTTACATTTCAGTGTTAAAATGTGATAAAAATGAGAAAAAAAAGAGGAAAATATGCACACTGGTATTCCTATTATTTTAAATATTGTTTCTGCATTTTAATGAGGTTTTCCCAGTCTGCGTATGAACTGAAATCAATGCAATAGTCAGGAGATGTATTGAAGGATTGGATTTTTCCTTCAGTGAAACTTCTTGCCTAGGTCATCAGAATAATAAGTTGAGTACATGCCAGGCTCGAAAATGAGCTTTTTCACAATAGATATTCTGACTGTTAAAACAGCCCTCGAGAAATCATATTAAATCTATTAAAATTTCTAAAAAAAACTAAAATTTTTGATCCAATTAATGTAATCCATTTTAACAGAAGTGAGAACTACTGACAAGTTCTTTCTAGCTGTTTTTTTAAATATATATATATACATATATGTATTCCTTTATGGCTCATTTAATCTCAATGTTAAAATGTTAAATATGTACATTGACACAGACAGAGCCTTCTGTCTGTACATTGTGTTCATTGTGTCTGTATTGTGCATGTTTCAGCTATAGATTATTACCACCAGAAGGTGTGGGGACAGTATAGGTAATATTGCACATTTAAAACGTGATGGTGCATTTAAGGGAGGGTTTGTTCCAGTTTTAGTGAGGGATTTTTAATTTTGGATATAAAGGGAAAATAAATAAGGCTTTATCAGTAAAATGTAATGATTGACCTCATAGCTACAGTAGAAGATCCTGGGTTTAACCCCTGGAACCCTCTGTATGGAGTTTGTGTGGATTTTCTTGTTGTGCACAATTTTCCTCCCATTGTCCAAAGGCTACGATTTAGGTGATTGTTTACTCTAAAGTGTCCACAGGTGTGAGTGTGTGCATGAATGTATGTCTGTCTCTGTGTTGCCCTGCTATTGGTTGGCGTTCTGTCCAGGGTGTACCCACTTTGTGCCCATATGAATGAAAGAATGTTTTTTTTCCTGGTTGTCGATGGTAATGTGCTACTGTGTTTTAAGAAAATGCTCCCAGTCTTTACTTCTTTTTGAGTTTTCACTCATAACTTTCTATTTCTGTCACTAAATGCACATATAGCTATGAATTTCTGCCTTCTTCAGGTTAAATCGTGAACTCACTCTAGTCATGCTGAAAATGTAATTCAGATTTAAACAAATATGGGTCATTTTTTTATTGTTGGCATTGTTAAAAATATTGACAATATTAAAAAAAAAAGAAAAAAAAAAAGATAAATTTTAAAGTACTTTTGCTGCGTCATCACAATTTGCGGGTAAACCACTACAGCTTAAACTGTGAATTCTAAAGCGCCAAGCTCAGTTGTGAAGCTTCTCTGTGCAGTAATTGTACATAAGAACAGTAAAGTAGTTTAATGTACATAAACATACTTGAATGATTGGAATGATTCATGCAAAAAAGCTGGAAAACCGATGCTATTTTAACACATAATCAAGTCGTCATTACTGTCCCATGAATACCTTCATGTCATAAATAGCACCTGTTTAGCTTTATGCTAATGGGATTTCCAGAGACGTTGCTTTTTGTTAAAAAAATGAGCAGCGGAGCCCAGCACACAGTGTCTGGCATATGTGACCACAAGGACCCTTATGCCAAGGTTCTAAGCTCAAACTGAAAGATGAATTGTCAGGCCGGCTTGGTGTGGGAGAAAAAAATTCCTTCGCCTGTGCCATACTGTCTGTAGCCTCGCTGAAAGTGTGACAGGCTGACATTACGGAGGCGCAGCCTGTAATCTGAGTGCTGTAAAACCAGCATTTCAGCTGCCACAAACAGCGGGGCCACTGGCCTGCCATGGCAAAATGGTGGCGGGCGAGACGAGCTGCCGTAGCCAGCGACAGCCTGTTAAAAAAAATTGCAACCGAGACCTCCCTCATGGCGAACTTGGACCACGGAGAGGGGTACATGTCTGATGTTGGCTGAATGCTAATCGGGTATTCCACATCGTTATGCTGCATAAGGAGATCAGAGCTTTAATCAGATTGCTTTGAAATACGTTCATGACATACTTCTCCCCACCCTCCCCGTCAGCTTTCCACAGGTCTATCAGTGGCCCAGGCACAGCTAATGATGCCCTAGGTTAATGATGGGGATGAGAGAGGGAGGACGGGTGAATGGAAAGATGGACGTGTCCGGTCCTAATCTGTATGCCCGTACACTTTGGCCTTGAGGAATGTACTGGGCAGAGGTGCATCATGGGTGGTGGAATGAGACATGGGACTGAACCAGGGTCAGTTGGGTGTCCATATACTGCCATTCACCTCGCCAGTAATGAAGGTCTGGCAACTTACACTCATTACAAAATGACTTACAGACCCTTATGTGGATGTTCTCTAAACTCTATTATACAAACACGAGTTCCTCTAAGAGAACCCTTCTCAAAAGAACCCTCTTTGGCCCTATTGATATCCAAAATCACATTTGCACATATTTGCACAAGTATGATCCTTTAGTAAACCAAACCTGGTTCTAAACCATAGCTATCACTACAGAGAACCTGTAGGAAAAAGTCTTTCATTGGTTCTAATGTTTTGTTTCTTTATACATTCTTCACCCTCACATTTAGGTTCCACACGTTGGGGCTCTTCATCTTCTGAAATGTCACATTCCTAAACAATTATTTTACACAAAATCAGCACTCAAGTGTGTGTAAGTGTGCTTTTGAGTGTGTGTAGCTACTGTTTATGTGTAAGGATTAAGAAAGTCGATCATGAACTTTCCTCCTAAGAATGATTTGTGAAGAACAAAGGCCCATTGTTTTTTAATATGGAACCACCTTAGGTTAAAGTTGGTCCCTTAAGGCACTTGTATATACATTTCGAGGGCTGAGAGCCAAAAGGGCGTAAGTGACATTTCACCAACTTTACAGGAGAGCCAAAACAAAAAATGACTTTC
>JBBIGC010000131.1:22627694-22660540 GCA_037576955.1 Lepidarchus adonis
TGTTCCCTTCAAACAAAACAATATTAAACATGAATACTTGTTTTTTAACCACCATTAGGATTGTGAAAAATGTAACATAAGGACACAATCTAATGTTATACCCAGAAAAACATTTTGATGAATATATTGATGAACCCAATATATTACCGACATTTAAAAAAAATAGAGGAAAATAATGGAGAAAATTCAGAAGTGCTCTGAAACTTTTGACAGGTTGTGTATAGGAGAGGTCTAGTTAGGCTTGTTATTAGAAAAATGTAAGTAAATCTGGACTAATCCCTTTGTCACGCTCAGGTGGTGGCAGCCTGTTTGCCATTCATGGAGACTGTGAGGCCTATGACACCAGGACAGATCGCTGGCACATGGTGGCCTCCATGTCAACACGACGGGCAAGAGTTGGTGTTGCTGCTATTGGTAACAAGCTCTATGCCGTGGGAGGGTAAGGAACCTTTTCCCCTCACTTTAGTGATCAAATTTGCAGAACTGATCCCAAATTTAATTGATCCACCAAAACATGTTTGACAGAAGATTACTGGAACTGCAATGTAATGCAACACAGTTGATGGAAGCCTAAATCTATAAACCATCATTATTTTAACAGCACATCACCCATATTATTATCTAAACTAATTGACAAGTACATGGGGCTTATAGAAAAGAATCCCCCCATTCGAAATATTTTTTCCAGCTTTACTTAAAGATATCACAGCTACAGTTCAGGGAAAAAATAAATACTGAGATTAATAAAGGATCAACCCCCTCCTAAACTATATTTGTTTATCCAAACTCAATCACATGCAAGTAAACACCATTTCATTTGCAGACCATGGTTACTGACTTTCACCTTTTGATCAATTGTATAATGTAATCAGTGTGATTAGTGAAACATCAAATAGCTGTTGCATGGTTCGCCAGTGTAACTGACAGCGAGCAACTGACTATGGGTGGCAAGCCACTTTCAAAAGATCTCAGGGATAGAGTTGTGGACAGACATAAGGCAGGAGATGGATACAAAAAAAAATCTCAAAGGCTTTATTAATCCCAAGGACCACAGTAATCCCAAGGAGCATATTAAAGAAGTGACAAGTGTTTGTTGCTACTAGGACCCTCTCTGGCTCCAGCTGTCCATCCAAACTGGATGAAAGAGCAAGAAGGAAATTGGTAAGAGAGGCTACCAAGAGGCCAATGGCCACGTTGAAGGAGTTACAGGATTTTGTGGAAAGAGGGATTATTATGTGTGACAACAAGATCATAAGCGCTCCACAACTGTGGCCTTTTTGGGAGGGTCGCAAGGAAAAAAGCCACATTAGAATGCACCTTGAAGACTTTGATGCCAAATCGAAACAGGTCTTCTGGTCAGATGAGACCAAACTATTTTCTTTTGTTGGGGTAGAAGGAAAAATGGATGGGACAAAATACCATCAAATTCTTGAGGAAATCCTGCTACCCTCTGCCAGAAAGTTGAAGATGGGTAGAATGTTAACCTTTCAACATGACAACAATCCAAAGCACAAAATTCACCACACAGTGGATGAATTAGTCAAAAGTGGCCCCCCCTTTTTTCCCCACCTGAAACCCAAATTGAGTTCATATCAGTCTGTGTAAAATTCTGTTGAACTTGCACAACATAACCTGAAGCATGCTTCCTTGTCAGGTATGATGGTACCTCTGATTTGGCTACTGTGGAATCATATGACCCAGTGACAAATGGCTGGCAGCCAGAGGTATCTATGGGAACCAGGAGGAGCTGTCTTGGAGTGGCAGTACTCCATGGCCTACTGTATGCTGCTGGAGGCTACGATGGAGCTTCTTGTCTCAACAGGTAGGACATCCTCAGGGGCTAGGAAGGAAAACAGTAGGAAGGAAAACTCATACATTTCTAATTCATAATAAGCATAAATGCTGCATTTTGTACTAAAAGGAGATACAAACTTGGTGCCCTGTACTGTTGCACAGTAATTTTTTGTCTCAACATATCCTAACCAGAGCAAAAAATAAACTACACAGGCCCTGAGAGCAAGAAATGCTAATCTAAAATAATCCATTATTATTTTCTATTTCTTTTCATAGTCCACTGTTACAACCTATCTAGGGCTTGGCAGGTCATGTTATGATTTCAATGAGACAATTTAAGCACAATCTTTTTTGTATTTCATGCAACTATGCTGTTTTTATCCTCCTGAAGCGCTGAGAGGTATGATCCGCTAACCAGCACTTGGACGTCTATTGCTGCCATGAGCACCAGAAGAAGATATGTTCGAGTCGCCACACTCGGTGAGTTTAAGCCACTTTAAGCTACATTTTGTGCTCATTTTGATGTAAATATAACCTAGTATTTACTACCACTCTCATTTCAGATGGCAGTCTGTATGCAGTTGGTGGATATGACAGCTCCTCCCATTTAGCCACAGTAGAGAAGTATGATCCACAGGTACTAGACACACTTTTTAAAAATTTGAACAGTTCATGTTCTTAAATTAACTTGACAGTGTGAAATTGGCATCCTTGGCCTGAGATCCTTTGTCTCCATATAAACAATTTATGCAACTAATACCATATTTCAGAACATACAGTCTTGCAAATGTTTGGCCACCCTTTGATAAATAATATTTAGGTGATTTTGTAATTGAAAAGATGTAAACACAGCCTCTCTAGGACATGGAAACAATATGCATCAGTGTTTGGTGAAAATATTGTGTAGTTACTTTTATGCCATATATTGAACAAAAAAACAAAAGCATTATTAACATATGGCACTGTGTTTGGACACCCTAAGAGTTCCGAAGTCTCAGATTCTTTTTACAAGGTTTCAGACCTTAATCAGTTCATTAGATCTGATGCATAGCAAAAGCTGTCATTAGTAAATGTCAGCTGGTGCCAATTTCAAAGCTTTACAAATACTCTGACTCTTCAAACATTTTGCAAAAGAAAACTCTTAGAGAGAACTGCTCGTATGCTTGTCAGGAAGCCAAATCAAAATCCCCATTTGACTGCAACAAACCTGCAGGAAGATTTAGCAGAAGAAAACCTTACCTGCATCCCCATCATAAAATCCAACATCAGAAGTATGCAATAGAATTTTTCTAAACAAATGCTGTGAACTGATGAAGTTAAAATAAAACTATTTGGCCACAATCAGTAAAGGCATGTTTGGAGAAAAAAGGAGCAGCATTTCATGAAAAGAACCCCCTGCCAACCATTAAGCATGGGGGTGGATCTATCATGTTGTAGCCAGTGACACAGGAATCATTGCACGGGTGGATGGAAGAATGGATTCCACTAAATACCAGCAAATTCTGGAATCAAACATCACAACATCTGTAAAAAAGCTGAAGCTGAAAAGATGATGAGCTTCTACAACAGGACAATGATCCTAAACAAACCTCGAAATCCACCATAGACGACCTCAAGAGATGCAAGCTGAAGGTTTTGGAATGGCCATCACAGTCCCCTGATTTAAACATCATTGAAAATATGTGGGTAGATCTTAAAATAGCTGTTCATGCAAGACGACCAAAGAACATTACAGAACTAGAAGCCTATTGCAAGGAAGAATGGGAGAAAATCCCAAGTACAAGAATTAAAGGACTTTTAATGCTAAAAAGTGTTTGCAAATTGTGATATCTGCCAAAGGAGGTGTTACTAAGTACTGATTATGTGGGGTGCCCATTTTATTATAATTATTATAATTATAATAATTATAATTATAATTATAATTTTTTTTTCTTTGTTCAATTTATGACATTAAAAGTAACTATGCATCAATGTTTGCTGAAAATATTTTCTACAGAGACTGTGTTTACATCTTTCCAATTAAGAAATGACCAAAATATGTTGTTTATTGAGTGGTGGCCAAACTTTTGCATGCTTTTGACTGTAAATGATTATTGGAATGAAATGTACTATCTCAGGATTCATAAGCTAGAAGCTTTTGGCAAATTTGAGGACAAAACTTAAAAATGATAATGTGACCTTGCTGTGTCCCCTCTGTCTTTTAGAGTAATGCATGGACTGCCATAGCCAACATGCTGAGCCGAAGGAGCAGTGCTGGAGTGGCTGTGCTGGAGGGAATGCTCTATGTTGCTGGAGGCAATGACGGAACCAGTTGCCTCAACTCTGTGGAGAGGTACAACCCAAAAACCAACACCTGGGAAGGAGTGGCCCCTATGAATATCCGCAGGTAAAACACAGGTGCTCGCTCCAGGGTTGTTAGTTCTCCTTCAGATGCAGGAGAACTGTAACACATGAGGGGACAGACTATTAATAATCTATTACTATAATCAGAAGCCTCTGACACACTAGCCAATCAGCAGCCAATGTAGTTGTTAAGGGGTTTCTTATTACAGAACAAGTCGGTCTTAGCCTCACTGTTGTTAGCCTCACCCTATTTCATTCAGTTATTAAATACACCAATTTCTCTTCCTGCGTAGGAGCACCCATGACTTGGTTGCGATGGATGGCTGGCTGTATGCTGTTGGGGGTAATGATGGCAGCTCCAGTCTAAACTCCATTGAGAAGTACAACCCACGCAGCAACAAGTGGGTGGCAGCGTCATGCATGTTCACACGACGCAGCAGCGTAGGGGTGGCCGTCCTGGAGCTGCTTAACTTCCCCCCACCTTCCTCACCCACCCTCTCCGTCTCCTCCACCAGCCTTTGACAAAGGGTGAAGACCCGTCTGAGCTCAAGCGGCCTGCCCTGCGTGGCCAAGAGACGCAACTGCTCTGTATGAGCTCTTAAAGATGACATGCACTCCACTGGCCACAGTGGCCTCTCTCTGCTGGAATCGAACCACACCATTCGTCAGATAAGGAGAGGTAATTGATAAAAAAAAATTGAATAAAATAGAAAAAGAAAATCCACATTCATCACTTGCACCTTGCACCCAAGCGCTTGAAAGTGCAGAATACTGTCACTCTGCCACTTTGCAGTCACTTGTATATGATGTATACTGTAATTTATTTTTGTTTTAGGAAAAAAAATGCAATAATATATATAAAAAAAGTATGATTTCCTTAGGAATGTAGTTAACGATTGGTTCTGCCATGCATGTTTACTGAAATTTCGTCTCGGCGGAATAAAAACCATAGTTCTGCTGTGCCACGCTAGGTGGCAGTAATGCGCAATGCTGACCAGTTTCACCCTTGTGCATGAACGCACATAAGCCACAGAAGCAGAAACCGTTGCTGAATACTTTGGACGACTACGGTTAAATGGGGTCAGAAAAGAATGACCACAGAATACATGTTTAAATGTATTTTCTTATTTATTTATTTAATGTATTCTATAAACATGACACTATTTCAGAGATGTTTTATGAACTGCAGATGGACCACAGAAATACAATTTTAACTTATTACATATCAGTGATGGTAGAGGATGTGTAAGTTATGAAACTAGAAAATGTGTGAGTTCTGAATAAATGTGCTGTTTTCAGTGCAGGGATTAGTGCTTTAAAAATATTGTTCATTGATGTTCCGTTTCTATAGCCATGTGTTCTCTAAAACTTAAACGTCTATACAGATGGATATTGAAAATCTGAGTGCAGCGTACAACAGTCAGCCATGGCATTTAAAGCCACTGACCGGTGAAATGGAACCTGTTAAATGGTGGGGAATTTTAGGCTGCAAGACTGCAACAGTCAGTTCTGGAAGTTTATGTGCTGGAAGCAGGAAAAATGGACAAGCATCTTAAAGAACGTTCATATTTTAGGGGCTTGAAAACTTTGTTAAGAGCATCTCCAAAACAACAGGTCTTGTGGAGTGTATTTACTGGTTAGTACTTACTAAAAGTGGTCCAAGGAAGAACAGCTGACCAATATGCATGGTAAGCAAAGACTAGGGGATGAATGGGTCATCTGCTTTGATTCCACAAAAGAGCTACTGGGTCATAAGCTGCTAGAACATTTTAAATTTGTGTAGATCTTACTTTGACACCTACTCAAACATTGTTTTAGACCAAGTATACCGCTTCACGACCACAGTACTCCATAACGGCAGTGGCGTCTTTCAGCAACATTATGTGCCAAACTGTCGTGTTCCTCAAACAATTCCTGAACATTTTTTTTTTTACAAAGAATCCCAAAATTCCCCAAAACCAATCCTATCCAGCATCTGTGTGATGTACTGTGCAAACTAGTCTGACCCATGGAAGCACCAAATTGCAACTTACAGAACTGAAAGGATCTGCTGCTCATGCCTTGTTGCCAGATACAACAGCACATCTCCAAAGGTCTTGTGGGGTCCATCAAACTGTGTAACCAACGCAGTGATAGAAAGGTGGTTTTAATGCTATGGCTGATCAGTGTATGACTGTCATAGGTTTTGGTGACTAACAAAGAACGATATTGTAAAGTTTTAACTGTGAAAGGCCTCTATAAAAGTTTAGCCATAATGAAAGTAGACCTACAACAACATATTCACACTGTCATGCACTGTTCTCATGTTTGCCTTGAGAAAGACTAATAAGGAGCCAGTACTCAGTAATTAGTCGAATTTGTGGTAACACATGAAACGACGTACAAGTCAAATTTCTGTACCTCATTTGTGTAGGTGAACACTCAATACACACGCAGGGGTTAAAGATGGTGTATTGTCTAGTCTATGTAAAGTATGTGTTGCATTTCAGACCATTCAGAACAATGTTGGGAAGTTTAAATCTGGTCAGGAGTGTGTGTATATCTGGCACTGGGACGTCTTTGGTATTAGAGTGTTGACCATCGGAATTAAATGTGTTCGAATCTTTGGGATCATGCATTGAGGGGAAAGGTTTCAGAGATGAGCTTTTACAACCAGTAAACCAGTTCCGACCCAAGTCATTTCACTTTAATCACAAAAATGTAGCATAACTTCTAAGAAGTTAAGATTTTTTTTCCTTTTTTTGAAGGATTCTGTTGATTCTGAACAAACCTAGTCTAGGCCAGAAGATGCTTGTGCACAGTACTTCATCCATCTGGAGGCTTTCAGCCTTTTTCTGTGGCTGGGATTGTGTCCTGCTGGCTTGAACGTAAATGAATTTTGCACAACCTTCCTAACAGATATGGAAATGTACATAACCAAATATTCTGATCTATGTGTGTAATGTGTATGTAAACATGGCTTTTTTGATTGTTTTTTGGGCTACTGTTGTTCAAATGTGTTGTGGTCATTTATTTATAATGCGAGTCATGTTTTATTATATTTATGAAGGAAATTTCAAACATATTTTTTGCACTTTGTCAGGTGGAGCAATACACTACTGTACACAAAAGGAAATAAAGATGTTTTCAAGTGTGATGTGGTGTCTATTTGAAGAAGTTTATGATTCAGACTTTTACCATTTCATTTGATATTTTAGAAAACCTATATCTAATATCTGGCTAATCAGCGTTCTCAAAACCACCCACAAGTATTTTAAGAGTTTAAATTTTATTTGAAATACTTAGTTTGTATATCCTCTTAACATTTATACATAATTTTGTTTAATAAGTACAAAGTCAAATGATGAATTCCTACACACAAAGATGTGTTTAAATAGCTATTATCTAATATATCAACTATTTTTTTTATCTCTCACTTTTTTTTAGAACTTAATCTGAAGTGTTTGTATGTATTCTCTAAATAAATTCTATGTATTCTCTATAAATTATTTTGAGAAATTTTATTAAATATATTCTGGTACATCACACTAATTTTGAGGCAAAACATTTTAAGCATTACTGTGTTTCTTTTTAGCAGTGGAGATTTTACAGGCCTTTCAGAGGACTGCAGGCTTCTCCTTTACCTTCCTTATCAGTAATCTGAGAGAAATCTAAGGAGGATCATCTGTCTGTATTTTTGATCATTTTCTAACTTTGTGTACTGACAGGACACTATGTGCATAACATTATTTTTGTTTTTCAGCATTAATAAGAAATGTATCCTTTATGGAACTGTTTGCCAGCATATTTAAACAATTAAATATTTCACTCTCTTATCTATGCCAAACAGATAAAGTTCAAATTCAAGTTTCAAATTCTACAGAGCTTTTCAGTGATGTTAAAAAAAAGCCATTTTTGAGCCATTCCTTGTTGGGTTTGCTAGTGTCATTTGGAGCATCAACTTGCTGGCTTTGGGAAACATTGGGAAAGGTGGCCCACATAATTATTTGATATGATGCAGAAATATGTCTGCATCAGTTACTGCAAGTTGTCCAGTCAATGAGGCAGCCAGGAAACCCCAAGTCAAAATTCCACCACCATGCTTCACGGTTGGCTTGAGGTTCTTTTCCCAAGAAGCTGGCTTTGGTCTATGCCACAACTGTTCACTGTTACTATAACAACTTTTGGTTTGGTCTTTGCCTTGTTGTTCAATAAACTGTAATCTTACTTGTTTGTTATGGGGCAAGGGTTTACCATGCAGGTCAAATATGTCAAATCAATATTTGATTGTAAACCAATACACTTTCCCACCAACTGTTGCAACAATTATCTGATAATCCTGTAATGTGGTTCTTAGAGAATCTATAGGCGATTTTAATTAATTGCACCTAATCCAGAACATTTTTATACATTTACTGACCGGAATGTATAATCATTTAAATGTGTACGCATACTTATTCTAAGAGACTGCTCTGTTTTTTGTCTTTTATTATTATTATTAGGAAAATATCAACAGAATGTTAATTTAATGTGTAATTTCTTAGAATATAATCAGTTTGTGGGCACTATGAAAGAGGATGAAAAGTTTCATTTTTCAATTATATTTTCCATGGGGTGTATTTATTTCTTTTCATATCAATGTATATATGTTTTACATCTGTAGTGGACATATGCACGGGAAGTGTATTGTTAACAACTACAAACTACTATGGACATCTGTAGACATTTAAATATGGGTTTTAAATTTCACTTTCAAACATCAATTACAACGTTTTCTGAAAGAGAATATTGTTTCATTGACTGAGGTATGTAAAGAGATTGTGGTAAAGAGTGAGTGAAGCTGTATGTCAATCCGTAGGGCTGCTTTAGCACTTTACAGTATCAGTTTGTCTTCTCCCAGTGGTGTTTTCTCTCTGACTGATCCTCACAGACAGCTGAGCACTCTCACTTTACCCTCCATGACCTCAGCTATGCGGCACGTACACCTGTGAGCTCATGCACTCTCCCACTCACACACACACACACACTTGCACATTGATTTGGACATTACGTCTAATATGAACATGTGGCATCTACTGTGATGGTATCTTATGGAGGTTTCTAGGGATCGGATGGCATGAAAGTTTACTATCGTGGACACAGTCACCAAAATGACCAGAGTCTGGTCTTATCATTGAAGAGTTGAGCAGAAAATAAATGTTTAAAATAGAACTAATACACATCAAAATCATTTCATCACTGCTATTAGAGAACAGGTGTAATTATGTGAAAATGAGTCACATACATTAACTTTGTTGTTAAACTTATTAAGTATTGTTCATATTGTAGTCTATAGTCATCAAACTTCCCTGTGAAATTTTGTTGGCACTGAAACACAAATTAATACTTCAGTGTCAAAGCACAAACCACATTTCCAGCAAGGTTAGGCATTTTAAAAAATGCAATAAAAACAACAATATTAAACATTTATTTAACTGATACAGTTTGCAAAAATACAAAACAACATTGTCCACATTGACCAATGTAAAGTGTTTTGTAAATATACAAAACCATTTAAAATGTTATGCCTACTATACACTCATATAAAGTTGGGACATAAACGTTTTTACACACTGTGCTATATCACCTTACTTTTTTAATGATACGTTTTAATCTGTGGCTACACTACACTATGGCCTTACAAATATGTATATCATGCAGAAAAAGGCCTGGCATTGTATTGCTAAAATAACTATGGTTATCCAGGGAAAAGACGTCACCCCGCTGACAGCATATGTTTCTCTAAAATTCCATATACACCTCTGCGTCAATGAGACCTTCACACATATGCAACATGGATTCTGATGCACCCCATACTCTGACAGGTGTTGGCTTTTGCACTTATCAATAGTCAGTTTTGTTTTTGGCTCAGAGAACTTGATATCTGTTTCCCCTCAAAACATACTGAAACTTTGGCTCACCTGCTTTAAGGACTTTCAGTTCATCTGAGATATACTCAGGCTTAAAGAACACTGGTGTTCCTGTAAAAAACCTGATCTATGGCTTTCTCTTTTTTGTAATAGCCTTTAATTTCTTTGCATTTCTTGATGTGTGTTATGTGATATGGTTTTCTGTCTCCAAGAACTCCAAGGCACATGTGGTTATATTAAATTCAGTGTGTTTTTTGCACTGCCTTCTGAGGACTCAATGGTCACGCACCTTCAGTAGTTGTTTTAAGCCCTTTCCTACATGGATTAAGATTTCTCCCATTTTTTTTACATTATGTACTGTAGGCTGTAAAAGAACCTATTTTTTGTAGTATTGGAATTAGAAGTGTTATTAGTCTTATTAATACTGACAGACAATTTTTTCCCCTTTTTAAAACCCAGTCATGATACCCTTACTTGTTACCAGTGTACCAAATCTTTGTTGATAGTTTCATTAAGTAACTTGAAAATTCTGGTTAGTTACAACATTGGACAACAATTTTGTACATAAAGGTTGAAGAAAATTTACAAATCACAGATTTTTACTACACTTTACAAACTTACCAACCTTTTGTTTTTGTTATTATTATTAAAGGTAGTGCGTCGATTAGCCTGACTTTCAATCTGTGTGTGTGTGTGTGTGTGTGTGTGTGTGTGTGTGTGTGTGTGTGTGTGTGTGTGTGTGTGAGTAGGGGGCTGAGAAGTGGGAGGAGGAGGTTTAGCACCACGTCTCTGAGCTCGTCTGGTGGACAGTAGCCCCCGCAGCACCGTCTTGTGTTGATTTGAGGGACAGTAATGACTTTACAGCTTGGGCAGGCAACTACAGGCTTAGATAAGCAGCATAGAGGGAGACCAAGTGGCCCCAGCATTGCCAACCCTAAACCCTTGCCTGATACCCAAATGTCTGACCCTCCCATTATTGACTAAGTCCCACCCACATACTGCTAGCATTCACACTGATTCACACTGTCCTGAAACTCTGTGTAAATCCTGTCTCTGTGTTTGCATAGTGGGACAGGGTCAGGCTGGTCTAATGTCAGCCATACTACTGTCGCTCCTGCTCTCTTTCTACACTGATTGGTCTTGTAAAATGTAGTGATGTACCATAAGGTATTTTTTTTACACTTAATACTAAATATATAGCAGCAATATCTATTTTAAAGTTTTGAAACTAGATTCTCAATGCTTTATATTGTTCTTATTGATGAGAAATGGTAATGCATTTGCTGGATGATGTTACCTTTCAACAAAATATCCTATTTCAGATTAATTTCTGTGCCTAGATGATTGAATGTGCTGTAAAGTATAGAAAGAAATCAGAGACAAACAGTGACTATTAAGGCAGCAGTTGAGTATACTCATCCAAACGTGAGAATATTGGATTTCAGATTAAACACAAACATTTGAAACTAGTAATTCAATGTTTTATTAGCTATTTAAATACATTTACATATTTTATTCTTTATATAGCTGCTTTCCAGTGACTCTTTTAGATACATGCCCTGTAATAATGCTGCTTTCCACAACTGATTGAACTCTGGGTACACTATGGCTTTATATATTCACTATATATGATTGAAAAGTATGTAGGACTGTAAAACTTGCTGGAATAAATAGGCTAGTATGGTTAAGCCCTCTGTATATTAAAAAAAAAGAAAAACTGCGTCCACATCACATTTCTTGTTACTAATAATTGACTAGCAACATCAACAGCAAACCAACAGATAAAAATAAAAATTGAGACAAGGATTATTTCTATCTAATCTTAGGTGCAGACATGCTGTGAGTTATTACATGCCCCTTAGATTTGTTGTCTATTTGACCTAATTATTTTAAGCTCACAACGTACAACTCCACCTAGAGTCTGTGGTCAGTAGTAGTAGGGGAAGTCTGATTAGGTGATTTAAGTCTTTGTAAAATACTAAATATACCCAACAGATATGGATGCTTTTATTTTAGCTATATCCAAAATGTCTTTTGATTGTTAAATTGTGAAATGTTACTTTGCGTATTGCGATTCTACACAAAGTGTAGTTGCTGCTGTACAATGTAGAGTGATCATTGCTATAGCATTAGCTTGCTACAGCTATACCAATTGACATTTAAGTTTAAGTGTGAACGGTATCTGCTAGACACCTTTATTGATGGCGTCATTGCTGCAGTTGACATTCTAGCTCATTCTCTGCACATTTTCTTACTCTCCTTGCCACAATGAGCTTGTTAATTAGCTAATTATTGACTTAATTGCATTAGATAAGACAAAACATAAAACATGCAGCTTGTTTGGCCATAGGGACTGGGGCTGGGACAATACTTTACATCAGTACAGCACTTCATAATTGCTTAATTTAATTTGTGTTTTCTACGTGTAGTGAGGCTTCTTTTGCTGGTTTTGTGTAGTTTGAAGTTTTAATTTCATTTCGTTCAGACCTCTTTCATCAATCTTACTCATCTGACATAGTTTGCATCATAATTACAACCGTGATTGTCCTGTTGCAAAATCAGACAAAATTCCCAGAGAAACATTATGTTCGATATGTCATCAGCATAACTTCCTTGATGCTGTTCCTGGGAAACATGCGTATGTGCAAATCCTACTTGGGAAATACGTAACTATGAGCACCAACCATGCAAGTTTGCTAAGACAGCAGAATTCTGATTAATCTGCACCTACTTCCATTGACTACAGTATTATTTATCCTTCATTACAATCAAAAAAGGTTTAATAACTCATAAGAATCAGTCAAATTAACTACAGACAACTGTTTGATCTGCACTTCAAAGGAATACTTTGCTATTTAGGTGCACTTTTTGTTTGATATTGCGAGAACTTTGACACCAACGGTTATTTCTCGCACACCTGACACTACAGTTCTGTCCCATGTGGTCCACTAAAGGTGTGAAGTTGGCACCCTGGCTGAGTCTGGAAAAACACTGCAAGAGACATCTACTGACAATCCTTCCAGTGGACAAAACATATGACTTGTCTCCTGTGTGTGTGCGCGTGTGTATGTGCAGGCCAGAGGCTACTTTGAAACATGAGTATTTGGAATGTGCTGAGGTCTGATTAAAATTTCACTTTCTTGTAATACCTATTTGATCTTTCCTGGTGGTCATGTAAGAAAAACAGAGGAAGGTCAGTAAATGGCCATGACCTGCTGGTGAAACCAGGTGTCCATTCCTTGTTTCTGTAACTTTAGAATAACTGCCAGTTTGCGTGGTAATTACTGACTTCTAAGCCTGGGAATAGAAATGAAAACTGACGGTCAAGAACTGATTGAAGTCTCTTGGATGTTGACCTACAGAGCTATTTGAATATCATGTTCCTGTTTCCGCTATTAGTCTCCAAACACTTGAACACATACCCTAGACGTGTTTTTATTGTAAGTTTGTCTTTGTGAAGGCCATCTTAACCCAAACATTGGCATTTTGGTTTTTACCATCAATGATGTTGTTATTTACCCCGAAGTCAATGTGAAGTCACGGTGACTCTGAACATAGTTTCTGCCATTTAACTGTTAGCTGTTGAGACCATCTGACAAGAAAAATGGATTATTGTCCCTTTAAAGATGGAAAAGCACAGGTCACATTACAGAACTCTCTATGCTCATGTTTATTTGCTCTGAAATATTTGAGTATTTGAATTTTGCTGAGAAACAATTCAAATTCTCACCAGTTTGTAATGAGTATCGTTCCTGGTGGCCATTTAAGACAAATAGAAAACTGAATATCAAGAATATGAATCATAGACCTTATGGATGATGTCTTTAATTAATTAAATGTATTCCTCAGTAATTGCTTAAGGCTACTCACGTAGTAAGAATTTATTCCTGCTTGGTTAAAACCGGAATGTCATGTTTTCATTAGTAAGATCTCTTCCTGCACAAGGCCTGGGAAAAAAAAGAAGTGGATTCATAAAATGTTTGGGCGGATGATGAGTTATTGTTGAATTTGGCAGCAGCTCATAGTTCCTTCCTCTCCCTTTCACTCTTTTTTTACTTGTTTTACATGAGTATTGTTCATGTAACGCACATTTTATTAATGTAATCCATGCTCAAAACGATATGCTAATGTGCTAATATACAGACCTATGTGGCATGTTGTGTTAATCTAGCACTTTTAATGGTATGTGGGGCCTGTAGTTCAACTAGTTTGCATGTCACTGATAACAGTAGGAAGAAGTTAAACAAATCTCATCAGATCTTATGGCCAAATCTAGAAGAAACAAATATCAGCTCTGGACAAGTAGGACAAAGTGCCTCCACATTCTTCCATTCAGAGTCAGACTTTCAAAATGATTGAGCTTTTCATTAGTCACATGATGAGCTGCAATGAAGGTCTTGGCCTGAAAGGCAATCACAATTAACATGATTTGCATCTCATTGGAAATTGGAAGTGTGAGGTATTTACAGTACTTATCCGAACATTATTCTGATACAATGCTTATGCTACACTTCTCAGGACACTTTCTCATTATGAAAATGAGTCAAAAAACACTAAAATTAAAAGAGATGTGGGTTCATTGGATATGTGGTCAAGAACAATGGTTATTGTCTTGGGAAAAACAACTGTAGCAACATAGAACTTATAGGTTCTTCACTCTTGCACATCTGCAAATAAGATCCTCTTAAGAATCTTCCATAATTCATCTGAACATGGCAGGAACTCATTTTTGGTACCTAGTGTTTGGGCTTATTAGTGTCTTCTGCTTCTTCACTTTTGCTTGTCTTGAGTTCTTGGCTCTCAGTCATTACCTGCTGGTGAACTTCAGTGCAAAAAAAGCTGAAACTGTTTTGAAATTAGGTTGAAACTCATGACAGAATCCCAGACTTTCCCAGGATGTGTTGGACTCTTCCTTGAATCGCTCCTGAGCTGTTATATCTTCCGAAGACTTCAGTATGAGTGTTGAGTGAGTCACCTCGAGGGCTGAAGTGTGTGTCGACTGCAGACGACTGAGTGAGAGAGCGAAGACTTTTCCATGACAGCATTAAGCTATGACATAGAGAAATGTGTTTTATGTAGACGTATGACTGTTACCAATATAAGCATTGTTTTTTTCATAACTTCTTATGAGTTATATTTTCTTTTTCTTTTTTTATTTCTAAGAAAATGTGAAACTACCTTTAGCCACAGTTCTTGAGCAAATTCTCCTGATATAGAATTTGTTTGAGTTTTTAAAAGGGCTGAAAATCTCTTGAGTTCTTCAGGCATGCAATGCTTCCATATCCTGTATCATCTGGTTTAGATCACCAACCACCCACAGAAAAACTGTGCACAATACTTTACACATTCATTTTTAACGACTATGAGAATCTTTTGAACTATGAAGAAACATAGAATCCATAGAAGAAGCATTTCTTCATGAAGAATTTCCCAGGTGAGTAGTCTTAAGATTCAAGAACCTCTCCCAGTGCTCTTCTATGGTACGTTTTGAACGTTTTGCATCTTTAAGAGTGTACAATCACCAGAGTAATATCATTTCTAGCCCCAATAAACTATTAAGTTATTCATAAAAGTGTTAAAATAAGAATATTGATCAGATAATACCTGGAACACTTTACAGCAACTTCCTGACTAAACTAGCCAACAAAATAAACAACGTCCTAGTGTATTTGCCTTGCACAGACCATGATCAGAGTAAAGTGATGGTCCTGCAGGTTCTTCTTCACACACTTGTGATAATGTCGTACTTGCTGTGCTTTGAAGAGTGCTGTATCAGAGGCACAAACATTTAGGGATCAGATTGCTTTGTATTCTACCTGTCTGGCAGCCTGTGGTGTAGGTTGGCCCATAATATGATTAGATGATATCTTCCTCACACTCATACTGGCCACACACTCAATGGCACGTTCTTCTAAGCAAATAAGGCCGAGTGAATACAGTGCAACTCCTTCCTCAAACAGTGGCACCCTAAGGCTTTTCAGTTAGAGATCTCATCACTGACCTGATTATCAGGAATTTCCATAGACCTGTTGAAATGCCAGAGCTGTCAGCAAATACTCCAGTGAAAAGCCAAAACCTAGAGTAAATCATGAAGAATATTGTCAGAGTTGAATGGAGTAGACAATTTATTTTTAACATAACCTACAGTTTTTACATTTATTTGCATTTATCTCAATCTTGATCAAGTTTTAAAAAAGATAAAGTGCCAACGTTTAAAAGAGATATAGGACAGTGTCAGAATCCTAATAAATATTGAACATTTTAAAGCAGACTGGACACTACAATTTTTGAAAAAGCAAAACAATTTTTTTTACAGTGTTTTCTATCCTCATGTCAGAGTTATATTAATAAAAACTGAAGTCTACAATTGCATTGCCATTAAATGTTTATTAGATATATGGTCAGATTATGAACAGCTTGAAACCCTTCACTCCATTTCAAAATGCACAATTCATACATTTTCCTGAATGAAGTAGTTTTAAATGCGGGAGTAATACAAAAGATGGGTAATTGTTGGCCTGCATATTATTATATTTTGTCACTTTGGAACAAAATATAATATCTCCAAAAAGACCATTTTTATTGGTCCTTTCATCATCAAAATTTGACCCAAGGGCAGGGCAGTTGCCATTTTCATTTTGACAATGATGTCATTGTTAACATGAAGGCAAAATAAATTTGAAAGCTGCTTGAATATTAATATCTTCATATAACCACATGTAAATTTTGTTGTGGTTGGAAAATTATTTGTATAAAATAAAATGAACACTGTATTTACCCTCCTACACACCTAACACTTAACAAGACCTGCAGTGGGTACAGATATGAAGATATGAGATCTAATGTACATTTATTTTGACTAGCAGGAAGAGTTGAATATAAAATGACTTCCTCTACCAGTTCTCTTTAACATGTTTGAAAAAATATTATGTTATTTTTTGGTTCTAATAAGAATGTCATTTTCTTATGAATGAATATATAAATAAATAAGTATAGTATATCAGTCATGACAAGTCAATTTTGTTAATAATCGTCATGGAAATGAAATGTACACATTACTGAAGTATGTAAAATCAATACGAAACCTAAACTAAGTTAATAAAAAATACCAGACACTTCTGTTGGCGTTACTGTATAGTCATGTTCGGACATGTCTGAATGTGTGCATCTGTGCTTGATTGACACCACCAGGCTCCATTCGGCCCCTGCATTCTTTCATGATATCCTCCAGAATGTTTAAGTGAGGGCCATTTGTCCAGTGCTAGGTGTGAAAAAGCACACTTCTCTCTTTGTTTTGAGTCCTGATTTAAAGAAGGGATCCCACAGAAGTGTGAACACTAAGCCACTCCCCCCCCCTTTGCCCACACACACATGCACACACCTCAATCTTGCTCCTCCCACTGACACACTCCTTGTATACACTCCTCTCCCTCAGCTCTCAGTGTCAGTCTCACCACAGCACTGAACCGACTTGCTCCACAGCTTGGATTACAGCTAAGGGACTATTCCACGCCTAGACCGGCGGAGACAATTCACTCACTGAGGAGACATACACACACCCAGGGTCAACATGGGGAGTAGCATGTCATGTGTCCCTCAGCACAACTTCAGGTTCTCCAGCAAGAGTTTCATACGTAGAAACAGGTAAGTTGCAAAGTCCTGAGCTGCTGTGTTCAGCTGTGACATCTGATTCTAGGACAGTTTAGACCTACAGGAGTAATCTAAAAACCATCTGTGGGGTTTTGGCTTTTAACAGTGTGGTCACGGTAACCATCAGGAACCTCAACAGAATGAAATTGGACTGAAAACTTAAAAGTGTAAAGTTTTATGGTGGAATTGTTGGGGCATATCATTATTTTATCTTCATTTACTCTGATATGCATTTGATTATTGATCTGTTCAATACTCCATAACCACTCTGATAAATAAAAGTATCATTCTAGTTGAAGAACCTTTCATTAGAATTGATAGATGAGATGTTATAAAAGTTATATCTTCTATATTATATCATCAATCATGTCAAAGTACCATTTAATGCTTTTTTCCCCTCATAGCACTGTTCATCAGTCAAGAACCATTGAGGAAATGTACACCGTAGACATTTAGGTTCTTTACCTACCTCAGTGGTTCTTCTCTGTGATGGATTTTGATTTTGTAGATAACAGATCTTTAAAAAGTGGTACCACGCCACACCAAAAGAGGGTTCCACTGCTGTTCTAGATTGTAGTACGAACATTCACTCAATGCCTGCTGCTCATCTGCATAATGCTGATGTCTGTAATTCTCATTAGTGCAGTGGAAGGCTCAGTCTCACATGTTGATAGCGTTCACAGTTAACTGCTCTCCTGTTCCCAGTCATGGGATACTGTGAGAACACTCAAGATATTGTTTCTTTTGTATTGTGTTTATCAGAAGATCATAAAGTTGTGCTTATTTATTAAAAAAATAGACGTTTCTGCAAAGTTGGGTTTAAGATTGACTCTGGAAGGTACAAAGAACTTACAGCCGTAAAAAGCTGTTGTGCTTTTATTACATGCGGGTCGACATGGTTGGTCCTGCTATAGAATCGTAGACCTATCAGGTTTTTCAGGGTTTGAAAAACGATCTATTAGGCAGTTGCACTGTTTTAAATCAAAACAGGGGATGGCAGCCCACGGCTCTTGTTGCTTGCCCTCTCTTTCCCCATCTCACACACACAGAAGCAGGTGAATTACTAGTTGGTCAAGAACAATGATGTCACTGTTCGTGTTTCCTGTCCGTTGCTGAGTGGGTTTCACACAGTATCCAAGCAAAGAAAGCACGTGTAATAATCCAAATGGCTCTTACCAGCTTCTTTGCAAACACCTATAGCTGTTATATTCTTCTCTAGCTTAAATTCTCTAGATGCCAATCTTGTTCATCATGAGGTTTGTGTAAAGAATACCACAGATAGTTTCAATAACTCTGTGCATGAACAATCCCAGTGTTATGCTAATTGCATTCAAAACGTAGATAAAGAGAAACAAGTCTTGGGCCTGACTTCCTCTCTTATGAATGTGCAGGAAAAGACTTCATTGCAGAGATTTGACACTAATGATTACAAATGGGGCCGTGGGTGACAAAGGATGACATTTGAACCTTATTTCACTATCTTTGCGCTGTGTGTGGAAACATAAGCTCTATTGTTCTCGCTGCCTAAATGGTATATGGAGTGGCATGTACAATGCCTTGACCAGTACGAGCTAGTGGAGGTGCTGAAAGATTGAGAAAAGATGTACAATGGAACTGTAAAGACTTTTGTGTGGGACACTGACCAGCAGACAGGCGGCCTTAAACTCGGTCAAAAGAAGACTGACTCAGGGTTTCACCCTGAGGTCCTTTACCGATCTCTCGAATCCACAAACTGCAGGCCAAGAATAGCTATCAAATGAATATGCCTGACTGAGATCCAACCCTGTCTTGTTCCTTCTGAGCAGCAGCCGACTGTTCCGGAAAAAGAACCCACAGGAGGGGCAGGAGAAGTCCAACAGCATCATCAATATTCTCTGCACCGTCACCCCGAGAAAGGTGAGAAAAAAATAACAGGCGAAAGGTCAAACAGCTCTTGCATAACTCACTAAATGTCTGTTTTAATGGTCTCACTGCAGCAGCAAAGAAATAAATATGATAATATAATGATTGTTTCTACAACAGAGGTTGGCCTGGTTCAACCTACCTGTTAATTACATTTATTTATTTTTTTAATTGAAATTATGCATAAAGTGCACAATATACATTTCCTCTATACACACATCAGCTTAATTACATTTATTGAAGAGAACTAATCAAACTGGTGTTTCACACTGTTCTGCACATTAACCATTAAATGTTTGGTCTTTTTTTTTACCACATTGTAGTGTTTACTGAGGTGTTTTTGTCAGAGAACATCTAAAAAAGTGTTGGAGAACATGTTATTTAGGTTTCAAACACTTTTCCCTGTTTGTCCTCAAATGTATGTTGAAGATATATGTTGAATCATCTGAAAAGTGTAATGTTTAAAGGCTAAACAGATCGGCCACTGTAAGGAGGCTGTTTATATATTTATTACTTACCATTTTCTTAAACTAATTATATTAAATATACTGTACAATACATACTGAAGGGGAGATCTGTATGCTGACCTTGCTTTTGGTTACAGGAAATGTCACCTAAAGACCTCCAGGCCATAGAGAATATCAAATGGGACCCTCCATTCCCCTATGATCCTGCCAGTGGTTGGAAGAAGAGCAGCATCAATGTGAAGAACTATGGCAGGATGATCCACAGCTCCAAAGTGCGCTTCCGATTTGTGCACTGCCAGGTGAGGCGCATGTGTTCACATCACAGAATTGGTTCCATACTCTTTGCAGGCCAACCTAGCAGTAGCAGAAATAAAAACAAACTCATGAATCCTCATGGTAGTCACCATAGTCAAGGGGATCATTGGGGTGGTCTAGCAATTATGACTTACACTTCCTCCACTTACTCATCCACCAACAAACAAGCGGAGAGTACAGGATGTCGCTATATGTCCGTATGGCGGTTTGTCTATTACGTATTAGTGAAGATTAATTGATGTGGCTGAGTGTAGCGACCTGAAGCCATGTCAGAACATGTAGGATTGTGAAACGTCAGTGTTGCAGAGCTCGGAGCTTACTAAACCCCAGGGACAGCGGCTGAGATCAGCCTGCTGATAGAGCGCTGAAGCGTGAGAACCTCCTGTATCTACTGGATTCCCGATGCCATGCGACCGTAAGCCGAACAGAAAAAAGGGGATAGGAGAGAAGAAGTACAAGGAACAGAGAGGCCTTGATGAAGTCATAGCACAAAGCCAACACGAAGAGAAGAAAGGAAATATTACCTAACAGTTTTTTTTGTTTTAAAGGCGGCCGGCCTGACTCGGGCGAAGTGCAGACCTGCGCTATCAGATGAAAGGAAATGAGTTGTCTTTAGTAAATCACTGTCAGGGCTTTTAGATTAGAAATGTTACTGTTGCTATATCTGGAGGAACTGTGCCACGCCCTTCGCACGCCAAATTATTCACATTGACGCATAATTTGCAAAACATCATCCCACAATTAATAACATGGAGTGTCAACCAGAAAACCGAGCTTAGCCTTTAATCTGATTGGAATTGCCCCTTCGTGGTTTGGTGGTGTATATAATGGAGCAATAGTGACTGATAAACTAGAGTAACATGCAATATAGCGTATGTATCGTTGAGCTGGGGTTTGGTTGATCGTTTGGCCTTTTGATGAACCTCTGGAGGTCTTTTCGAATAATCTTTTAATCCAGAGAAATGTGATATTTGATTAAGCAAAGTACATAACGCCCCGGGTCAACCAGCATTGCTACAGCAAGATCTCTGTGATTGTGTAGATAACTGAAGGATTATGTACTTTTTATGCAGGATGTACATGACTGCTACCTGGACCTGTTCCAAACGCACCTTCATTTTGTCTCTAACAACACCACAGGACTTACCTATCAGGTAAGAACATATTTTACAATTACCAGTGATTAATAACCTTTTCCTAATGTTTTATGACTGATCATACACGGATGAGTCATTATTTAAAATGAGGAAGATATGATGTTTAAACTTGTATTAGATAACGTTCATCATAGCAGCAACATGGTTGTGAATAAACAGATCGTTGTGCAGCCGCTGACATTAATCACTCCTTTTATTATGTCTGCTTTCTCTAAAACCATGTGTCAAACACAACTGTCGCCACATTGAATGTTTATTACTCCCAGGGGGAGATGTGTAATTATGAGTATTCATGAATGACTTAACACTGAGGCCTAATGAAAAAGAAATGAACACTAAATCACCAAATGAAACACTAATGGCTTGCTTCATCGTAGGGCACTCTTCCGCTGAAGGAGCTCACTCTTTCCAAGGTTCGAAACCGAAACAGCTATGGAGATCCGCAGGAGTTTGCATTCCAGATCAATGGTAAGGGGAATTCTTCAACTTCTACTAAACTTACGCAAACCCTGCTGTAACAGAACTCAAGAAAGTCTTATATAAAAATTCCACTTCCTGAAATTGTGCCTTGTGGTTCACTTCCGACCCAGAGCTCGGATCTCACACTATTTACAACCACAGGAACTTCCCATGTTCAGACATTCCAGTGAATCAAAAGTACTACCCCCCTCCTGCCCTCTTTCCAGTCCTAAGACTAACTAGAGGACTCTCCATTTGCTGGTGTCAGACCAGGGTGAAAATGCCCTTCAAGACCCCCCTTGTTATACGACAGGTGCGTCTGAACTCGTTCAGCTGTTGAGCTTAGCAGGTTTGTTCAGTGGGACATTCACTATCATGGTTAAGCTACTCTTCATTCCAGTCTACTCATGCTGCTTGTTAATGTTTGCCTACATATTGTTTGTAAGAGCCTTCTTGGAATTCGGAGCGGTTCACCACTTCTAATATGGTCGGATGAGTCTTTGAAAGAGATTTTTTTTAAAGGTCTATAAACTCAATGTTATCCACAAATATGTAGCCAGGGTGAAAAAAGATGGCCAGGATATGAGTCAAATGAAAGGCTGGACATAAGGAACAGATATTTCCCCCACTGTCCAGATGAGTAAGCCAACTGATATGATACAGAGCAAGAAGAAAACGTTTTTCCACCCAAGTGTGAGAAACATGACTCAGCTCTTCACGTTTCTCATCAAAGTGATTATATCTGTAGCAGATCTACTAGTACTGAAAGTGAAGGTAAAAAGGGTTCAACTGAGGGAATATTTACAGTTGGCCTCACACCATATTGACTTTCGCTGTGTTCTCATCTTTGTGAGGGTATTTAACCATGTCCAGTTTCCATCCCAAGGTGAAAACAAAACCTGACCAATAAAGTTAAGTAAGCTCTGAGTGGAAATGACAAAGCAGAGCTATCAGCAGGGAGGCTGATATCTGTAGTGATATGCGCTGGTATGTGGGAAAGATAAAGGAGGTAGATTCCAGGTTCCAGGTCTGACACATTCTTTTAGAGCAGGAATTCTGTAGGCGTGCCTGCTTCTCTTCATACATGAAGTATGCAATAATGTCAAGAGTGCTCGAGAGATATACATTATCAGTGTGAGCGGTTAGACACATGCTTTATAAATATATACTGTGTCTTTAAAATGACCTTATTCAATAAACCTTTATAAATAATGTCAATAACATGTAGTCTATAGTACATGACTATTAATATGTAATTAAATAACCTTTCGGTTTTAATGTTAGACAAAAAAAAACATGACACGATATAAACTATGATAAAATATAATAATAAAATTTAATATAATTTAAATATAAGTCTTTCTGCCCCTAAAACAACACTGCGTTTAATGATTTATTAATTCATGAATTAATTAATTAATTAATTAGCAGGAAAACCTTGAAAGGACGACCTTTGTGGCCGCATTTAACAGCTCGCTAGTGACATTGAAGGGTGTGTATTGCCTGCATGGCCTATTGGCCCAACTCTGACCCTATGTTTTTGACCTTTGTAGGTGTCAGCTTGAACCCCATTATCGTCTACTGCTCAAACCAGAAGGACATGGACAACTGGTTCGGTCTCCTAAAGGAGCACATAGAGGCTAACGGTGGAACTGCGATTGCACCAGGAGAGTTTAGCAGGATTAAGGTATTTTATCAGCACAATCCATAACCTGCACATGAAAAGTGATAATGATGGTTTAACAGCAGGAAGGGAGCAGTAAAGCAGGGCTCTATGCAATTTAGGTCAGTGTTATTGTCTTTTCAGGCAGATTGCACAGAGGAGTGGCTGCCATTGTGGTCACCTGAAACACCGCATAAAAGGAATTATTCACAGCCAGTGCCGACATGTAACCCTGTTGCAATGAGTGAGGTCACTCAACGAAACAGTTTCTCAATAGACAGTCTTGTTGTACAACAGTTATATTGTTCTATAATTAGTAGAATAGTGGTATTAAGGACTGTATGGGCTTTTTCCCCCTCTGATCTCAAATCTATTGGTGCCAGTAAATACCGGTGCATTTCACTCCATTTAAGGCATGTCAGGGCAATACGGTCATATTTTATATTATTCTCTCTTCTATTTTAGGTTAGTTTTAGTATTTTTAAATTAAATTTCTTATTTCTATTCACTACTTGTTAATAGTAAATGCTTTCATTATTTTCATTATTTTTCATTTTTTTAGTTTCTTGGTTTTATTTCAGGAAAGCACATGACTTCTAACTGTAAACTGCTTATGTCCGTTTTATCATTGCTTTTGTCTGTTTTATCATTGCTTTTGTCCGTTTTATCATTGCCTTTGTCTGTTTTATTATTGCTTTTGTCTGTTTTATCATTGCTTATGTCCGTTTTATCATTGCTTTTGTCTGTTTTACCATTGCTTTTGTCTGTTTTATCATTGCTTTTGTCTGTTTTATCATTGCCTTTGTCTGTTTAAACATTGCCATTGTCTGTTCTATAACTTCGCTTTTGTGAAGCACTTTGAGATTTTCATGTAAAGTGCTGTATTTACAATGCGATACAGCTTGACAAGCAGCACCTTTTGTGTGTACTTTCATAAGGTTCACAGAACAGAGCAATCTGCAGAGGGGAAAGAGGAGTTGAGGAACTCCATCAGCAAAGAGCCAATCTATGAGTGGGAGGGATCACAGCGAGAAAGTCTGGGCCCAATCACTTATGTCACTAAAGTTAGGCTACAGCATCTGCCATGTGAGGTAAGTGATGCCAAAATAAAATATGATGCAATGCCTAAACACATCTGAGCCGCCTTGTTTCAGGGCCTAAACTGTTCACTGACAGTCAGATCCAAGGGGGAGCTGTACAGTAGACACATGTACTTCGTCTTTGCACAGATACATATTACTTTCAGTACTGAGAGCCGTCTGCTGCTCTCCTGGGGATTTAGCTTATTTACTCCTGCGGAACAGGATCAGCTTGTCCTCAGGGTCTCAGACGTCTAGAACCCTCAGTTTTTTCAGGATCAACAGGTTTCTCTAGTGCTGTCAGAAACTGTGTCAAAATGAAATTTATTCCCACAGACAAGGGTGCGAATTCAGGCAGGTTTCTCAATTTTAAGGACAACGTACACACGTGTGTTGCGTCGACTGGGTGTGTAAACCAGTTGCTTTGCTCACGTACAGACTTGACTCACTCCACAGCTGTTGGTCTGACACACCCAGAGTGATATGCTAAGCAAAGACACACAACCACTGTCAGAGCAAGCAGTGTGTTATCACTGCCCCATGAAGGAGGAAGCACTTGTGAGCACAGTTGACATTACGTTAAAAATATCTGTGCACTCAGGAGTGCATATTGCAAGAATCTCATATTAGCCTCAAGCAACTTCAGTTAAGGTTTAATTGTAGAATATGGGCATGTTTACAATGTAAAGAAAAAATAACTTATATATTACCCTTCAGTTTAGGCTATAAATATTAAAGAACGGCCCATGGTATTTGATTTTATATGTACATATATAATACATATTATAATAAAAATTATATTATAATAAATAGCATTTTACAGTGACTTTCTGTAGAGTTCTAAGAAAGATCTGCTGATGTCTGATAGAAACCCACTGGTTAGACCCCCACTCGTATTCTCAGTCAATGACTTCAATGCCTACAGTGATGAAATTGGTCCCACCCATTGGAAATCAAAGCATGATTGACGGATTCCAGTGCCACTTCCTAATTATAGATTACAGCTTCCTTAAACGAAGATACCACATAGAAAAGATCTGATTGGGTACATTTCTGTTGAACGTTTCAATGGAAGTATGAGAAGTGCTGCAGTACTGCTTCTGTTGAATAAAATAAAAATTAAAGACTTATTTATATATTTTTAGCTTGCTGAAATCACCCAGAGGGTCCCTTCTTATATATTACTAATACAACTCTCCATTCTCCCCTCAGGAGCAGTATGACCGACTGCTGGTGATGTATCCTACCAATCTTATTATACTGTCTGAGGAGAGTGGTAGCCTCTTCTACAAGGTAAATCAAACAGCTTATGATCATATACAGTCATTACCAACAAAAAGTGTTCCGCCCACCTGATATCCTGCATGCTGTGATTGCAATTACAGGGAAAACTTCCTCTGAACATGATTACAGTCACCACTCCATGCCAGGACATCAAGCCGAACACATTCATGATCGAAGGTACGTTAATCATCATACAACCTCAATTTCTGACCTTCTATATCAAGCCTATGCCTCGAACACCAGACCACACAGTGAGACAGCTTCAGTTTAAGTCTTATCTACAATGCTAAGGGTGTATAATCATTAAAAAACACATATTCTGTCTAAGCTTAGGCTTAACCTGGATAAACAGCCCCTTTATGTGGATAGAGATGATACTAAATGCCATCCTCGTCACTGTCATTGATAGGCAAGCTGATAAACCCCATCGTTGTGTCGTGCCCAAACACAAGTGAGTTCCGTGAGTGGATCCAACACTTCAAATCTGCAGACATCCCAGTCCTCAGCCCACCTCCACCAGTGTATGACATCATCTATACTCCGACTCAGAGAGAGGTAAGCCCCCGACTGACGTCTTGACTATAAGTCAGCATGACTCACAGTGTCATAACACACATGGGAGATGGGAGACACCTTTTGTGTAACTATGGGTAATGTAGACAGAACAGCCACAACATATTATTGGATGTTCTGTCTCTAGCTGTGTGATTTTGAAGCCTGGACTGTTACAATATTTAAATAATATTGGTTCAATTAGACATTAGAGTAGCATAGCTATTATAACTGTTAGCTATTGGCATTAGAAACAAATAATGCTGTCCATCAAAAATCATTTACGCATCTTGCACACCTTATATCTTACTAGGCTCCACAGATAGATGCCAGATGGAGCATCGGTAGCCGTGGGGGCGCCAACCCAGTACCACAACCTCAGAGTGGGCGCGCTTCTCGTGAGCTGCAGTTGCCCCGAAGCGATGACAAGCCCTTTTCCCCTGGTTACACCGAGCCCCTTTGCGTAAGTGTCCATGCCAGCTTCTTAAACCCATTAACTTCATGCTTCCCGTTATAGTGTTTGTACAGCTGCCCAGTATTATTATAACTCACAAAGTCGTGCTAAGTGAACTGTTGTCAAGCTGCCACTGTATATGTCAGTCGGTGGTCATTTCTTTTGAAGTATTGCCAACTGAGACCCAGACCAAGCGCTGATTGCTTTCCAAATTTGAGTGTCTTGAATTTAGCAAATGCTATTTAATTTTAGAACAATTATGAAAATGAGTTAATTGATATAAAATGACTGTTTTACTCATGGATTCCATTTTTTATTGTTGGGTTTGTGAGATGATTGTTGCCACTCTAGATAATATAATAATAAAAGAGTTTTTCTATTGAATTTTACTTAAAGTTCAAGCAGTAATTGTGATTTTGCTCAATATTGACCAAAATAATTGTGATTATAATTATTGCCACAATTGAGCAAAGTCTAATGATCAAGGTTAATATTAAAAGGAATAAACTCTTCATTCTTTGTTCTGAAATTCATAATGTTCTCTTTCATTAAAAAAACAATTTGGGGGGTGGAGTCTATTGTTTTAAAAGCAAATATCCCACAATCAATGTGTCTTATTTTCCATTAATCACAATTTACCGATTTCCAACACGCTTTTGGGAGTGGATTGCATTGCTTATCTGACTTACTTGAAGTGTTTATTTTGGAGGAGCAGTGGCTAGCCATGAGTTGGAACAGTTTCTGTGGTTGTGGAGCTATTAATTATTAACCCAGCGTCCAGCCCATGCTACTCCTCTTACCGTGTAAAAGAATCTTCTTGTTTGTAGCTCAACAGATTGATCTTATGTTGTTTAGCAGAGTGCCTCAGACCAGAATGGCTTCTAACTGTGTTGTCTTCTAGAGCAAAAATAAACAAATCAAATTAACAAAAACTTAATAAATGCAATTGAAAGATACTCCATGAGCAGTCTTAGATGTTTTCTGTTATTAGAACCATCCCGTGATAGGATTCACCCACACAGCACTACATAGCTCAGCAGATGGCACGAATGGTGAATGGCTTTGAAGTTGCTATCACATGCTGCCGGTGCCAGGACATCCTATCTCCCTCCCAACCGCCGATTCAGAGGCAACCAGCCCAATTAATTTACCAGTGACAGGACACTGTGCCCAGAGGGAGCTGAGGGTGTAGCTGTTCTAGCATATTCACTGCTGATAACACTGCAGTTTCTTTTGAGCTCTGTGTAAAGAGCTGATACACTCCCTGGTTCTCTGACAGTTAACCTCAAATTATCTTAAAGTATAATAGAAATGAATGTAGAACTTGGTCATTTTTGCATCTAGTTTTCTTCACAGTGTCAGTAGTATTTTGATATACATTTTATTTAGAGTAAATAATTATTTAAATATTATCATAGCTGTATGAAATATTTTGTTGATTTAGTGATGTACTTTTGACCCTAAATTTAACTCGGAAACGCAAAGAAAAAAAGAATCAATGATTTGCAGTGTGTTCTCCATGGAGGAAATGCATTTTTGATGTCAAAAAATAAACAAAAGTCCATAAAATGTAATGTAATTTTTCATAATACAAGTCTTTCTGCACAGGAGTAAATTTATCAAAATATAATGGTAAATCTTGTGTATTTGCTTTATGCTGTTTCACTAATTAGCTTCTCCTTCTCCTTTTATGCACCAGTACATCTCCAGCAGACCCACCTCCACTGACACACAGTATTCTGTGCGACTGGGCAGCAGGAGTAACAGCATGTCCTCTCAGACCAGGCCTCCAGTTGACCTCATGTCCATGCGCTACTCATCCCCTCAGCGTTCCTCGATCTTGTCCAGCAATGAGGCCATGTCTCCCATTTACACCACTCCTTACACCGTAATGCACCATAACACCCCCATACAGCGCATCGAGAAAGCCCCACTCGTCAAGGTAACAGTCTACACAACATTTTTAATGGGAATGACACCACACATTAATGCATGTTCTCACTTCTCGTCTTGACTTTGTTCAGTCCAACAGCTGGAGCACCCCCCAGACTTCCATAAAGTACCAGCCCTCCGTTACTCACCGACACTCAGAAATGCTGGGGTCCCGCAAGCCTCTCTCGCCCTTATATGACGACCCCACCACCCCTGGGATGTACCCACTGGAAGAGCAATCAGCGAAGGCATCGGTAAGTGGGTCAGGACATCAGATCCACTCTCTCACTTTACACTGCGGCTCAGTGTGACCCAGCACGTGGAGAACAGGGGTGCTGAACTGAACCTTGGAAAGTCCCAACAGGGATGACCACAGATACATAATAGAATAGTCTGCTGAAAGAACATGACCATACTTACGATAGAAATGTAATCGTACAGTTGCATGGATGCAGCCCCTTTCAGCGACTTCATTTAGCGCCTGGTTAACCTCTTAAACCTTTATTCTATTGTTTATTTTAGGGCTTTTACTCAAAAACTATTGAAAGAGACCTGAAGTCGCCTTTTAAAAAGAATTAGGTTGATATACAACACTGAGGAAATGCTAAGCCATGTCATTCACTCCTTAGTCCACATGCAAACTAAGCTAAATACAATACCATTTTGAATTTGATGCTCTTGTGACATCACAAAAACCAATTCATTTACATGAACCTTATTAAACCTGCAGAAAAACAACTTTTTAAGTAGGTTTTAAGTAGTATTCCTGCTTTTTTTAGTAGGGTTATAACAGCGCTCATTTGCATATATCCATCTTAAAAGCAGTAATAAAAACATCCTGTTTAATTCTAAGGGATAAATAGAGGTCAGAAGTTAAAATTATTTCTGGAAAAACAAAAAAACTAACTATTTTAAGTGAACCTAAGGAGAAATAATGTAGCATATGGCCATTAAATGCCCAAATAAATTCTCAAGTGGCCCAACACTGCTCAGTGCTGTTTATTCTAATATAATCAAGAGGTGTATTTTCCCTCCTCAGCAACATTCGTCACGGGCCTCCATGGAACAGCCTTGCCCTCCACTTCTCCCGGCTTCATTCCGCCTGTGCACCCCGCCTCCAGGTCGCAGGAACAAGAGCATTCAGCCCCAGGAGCCAGAGAGGGACAGCTCGGAGTGGGCACTGGAGCGGCGTGTCCAGGCTGTGTCCAGACTGAAGCTGCTGACTGCTCCCAGTGCAGCACTACAGCGCAACAGCGTCGCACAGGTAACCCACACGACTCATAAGAAATTCAGGGGGAAATTAAACAATGGAGAATGAAGAGCGCCTGCTTTAAATTAATCCATGCCAACGAACAGACTTGCCTGCTCTGGGTTTAACCAGAATTAGGGCAACGTTGCTGAATGATGTGCTCTCTTGTCCTTCACAGAAAACTTTCCCAGGTCTATCTGCCACAGAGACGCGGGTCTTACCCTACAGTCACTCACCAGGTGAGAATCCACGGCATGTGAAAGTTATACGGCTTCCACAGTATCACACCGACACAACTGGTACTAGATATTTCAGGACAGGATGCGGAACTCCAGACTACAGTTTCAGCTTTGAACTATAATAACTATAATCTGAATTATAATTGAGTATTTATTTATCATGGTGAAGCACAAGGGGTTTATATACATATATAGAGAAATATTAAGGCCATTTGGTTTTGGTAGTTAAGGCTTTTGACTGTGTGAAGGCCAAACAACGCTGCGTAGTTGATCTTATTCCACAGCTGTGCTATTCTAACGTCATTAGCTCTCAGGTTTAGAGACAGCGCCATAGGAAAAAGTCTGCGGGTGACAATGTCCTGGGCATAGATAGCACAGTTCAAGAAGACACAGAGCTCAGATGTTTTTAGAATGACCTTTTTCAGCAGTCATAACAGCACACAAACTGGACAGTGGCTAGTGTGTCTGTCAGTCAGGGCCTTTACAAGGCCAGGAAAAGTGTGTGTGTGTGTGTGTGTGTGTAATGGAGCTCAGCACAGCAACAGTCCAGATGACAGCTTCGCAGGTGGCACATTAGGGGAAGCCCAGTGAAAGGACAGACTTACCACTGAGAGTGGTTTAAAGAGTACAGCCTGGACGCCCTGCAGGTCATCAGTCAAGCTAACCCACTCGTTAGCTGTAGGATCTCTAAAGTGCGGCACTAGAAGTAGTATTACTTCTTCCCGTGTGGGAAGCAGGAAACCAAGAGGAAATATCACTAATAAAATATCACTATCAACCTATTACTACTGCATTTTTAACACAGCACCGTGTTTCAATGCGTGTGAGTGTCAGAGAGTAGATATAGATGAAGTTGGACAAGCTAAAATGCAAAAGTAGC
This sequence comes from Lepidarchus adonis, assembly GCA_037576955.1. Classification (NCBI taxonomy): domain Eukaryota; kingdom Metazoa; phylum Chordata; class Actinopteri; order Characiformes; family Lepidarchidae; genus Lepidarchus; species Lepidarchus adonis. The sequence goes on from JBBIGC010000131.1 coordinate 22,659,002, forward strand.
TTGCTTTAGTGGGTTGGTATATGAAATGTGAGTGGACCAGTGGTTCTCTGTCCCTCCCCAAGTTAGATTTAGCACATAAGTTGGAAACTGGTTTAATAAGACAGCTATGACCTAATAGGTGGAGAAGTCGGTTTGGGTTTGATTCCCAGAACCACCCAGACGGGTTGAAGTTCCTTTTGAGCAAAGCACCAAACGTAGCACGGTAGCCACCCTGGTGCTGCTTCTTTGGCTACCCACTACTTTGAGTGTGTGGTCACAGCTTTGGCTGGGTAAAATGTAGAGGCGACTTTCCCCTTTGTGATTACTACAGTATAATAAAACAAAATAATAATAAACAACATAAAACGCATACAATTAACTAGATGATTAGAAAATATCAATATGGCAATCCAACTGTAATACAGATATTTGACTTGAATCCTTTATTGTCCTGCATTAGGAAATTTAATCTCAATCAAAATCAGAAAATGCCTTACACAAGGTCTTTCCCCTTCCCCTGTCAACATATGGGGGTGGTGATAGTAGCTGATTTTTCGTATATGGGGCATTACAATTTCAAGGTAATGGTTTTGAACATTTGGAGACGGCCTAATGTGAATTCTTTAATCATATCAAACAAAGCAGAGCTGTGATTAGCAACATGTTATGAGTGAACAGTGAAATAGCTGTAAATAGTCTCCACAATTATCCGGGGAGCTGCCAGCTCCATTATTTATCTGATGTTGGCTGCCCACTTTGCTCCACCGTCATAACAGCGATAGCGATCTGGGGAATGTCCGTTCTGCAGGACCTTTAGCTTCTACTCATACTGCGTGTTCCTCGATGTTAAAAGGTGTGGTCAGCTATGCCGCTCACCCTGCAGGTTTTAAAGACACCAGGTTAGCTGTCATGCTGATCTGTGACACTTACACACTTCACATGTTTGACATATTTGGGGACAGTGTTTCAAACCATTTCCTGTGCACAGGAGTAATGCTTTGGTCCTCTTTCGCCTTCACAGATGACAACTCCTACCTCAAGCCTGTGGAACCGGACGACCAGGAAATAGACTATGACAACATTTGGGAGTATGACTGCAGCAACGGGATGATTCAAGGCCTGCCAGGAATTTCGCCACACCGGACGCAGCCTGACTTCGCTGCTCGAGGCCTCAGCGCTATGGCAACACAGCAGAGATGGTCATAAAGTGGAACAATGGGCTTCCACCCGTCTGGACTTGTGCACATAGCAGGCTAATCTGTGCCTTACCTCACTCTCTCTCGCTCTCTATCTCTCTCTCTTAAATACACACACACACGCACACACTGCTGAGCCATTGAGAAGGGGCTTTACATGAGGCCCAGTTTCCCCACTGTATCTGAATGACTGCCCAGGGGAATTGTACATGGGCTGGGAGGCATAGGCACTGGAGCACTAAGCTCTGGCTTTTTCACCACAAGAGTCTCTACTTCTTTGAAATGTCAGTTTCTTTTAAATTCAGTTTTTCTGTTCATAGAAAGATTGTATTATTATTATTATTATTATTATTATTATTATTAT